>JAGSMP010003973.1:0-31652 GCA_029286625.1 Parnassius orleans | reverse complement strand
TTATGTACCTATTCCGATCAGTTCAGTACTAAGTTATTTAAAAAATTAGGTATGAAACAGCTTACTGATCCTCCGTGGCCTTATGAGATTCTTCAAGGCACATTAACATGTTGCCGTATTCACGAGCACTATAAACGTACCTACGCGTTAGGGATTATTAAAACAAAACAAAAAACACAAAACGTAACAACAAGAACAATATCATTAATTAATACATAACAAGTAACAGCGACAATAATTTAATAAACAAAACAATTGAACTATGGCTCATGATAGTCAACATGGAACTGTCTCAAAAACTAAAATTATTAATCATCCCGCCAAAACAAATGCGCACATTGTAACGTCCTTGAAGCATGTGTAAATTCCACAGCGCGAGGCGACACGAAGCAGCGTGTGTGTTAAAAGGAAGGGTAGAATGAGTAGTATACCTAATGCATTCTTTCGTACCGATCTTTCGTAGTTCGGCGCCCGCGAGGATATTGACCCTATTGTCAGCTGATTTTCTTTTTTAAGTTTCACTGCTGGTTTTATGTTTCAGTTATTTCATGATTTTTTGTGAAATATCGTTTCAATTAACTGTGGTTGTCCGATGGTGGAAGGGGAGGAGGAATTAAATTATGCAATTCCTGCGCACACTCTCCGAAATGCATCCTGTAGAAAACCGAAAGGCTGGCTACTACTACTGGTTTATATTTTATAAATACTAATTAAATAATTCTGCCGCAAAAGTAGCAATGTTTGCACTGCTGCGTACTGGCGTGTAAGGTATAGGGAGCTAGTATAATTAAAGACTGTGAGGCATTACATCTTAATCCTCAGGGGTGACAACGCATCTAATGCCTTCTTTGTTTGTAGTTGACTGCAGGTGTCCATGGTCTGCAAAAACTGCTTAGACAATTGTACGTACGTTTTTCACGTCAGTTTATAAAATGTTCGTTTAAAAAAATCAATATTAAATAACTTCTAAACAGAGTTATGTTTTGATATACATATGTAACTTTTTATTGCATTTAAATCTAAAGTTGTAACAATAACGTAGAACTTATGAATTACAAACGACTTATTATAAAATAGAGTTACGCTGCAAGGAGTTTTCATAGCCGAGCTTGTACACTGAACACAAGTTACAGTCATAAAATTCATGTTTATAGTGTTCCTTATGGTATCTTGGAGATATCGGATAAAACAGTACACAAAAAAGAAGAGATGAGCATTTCGGCGAAGGCGAATTGGGAGTAATTTGAGTTAATTT
This sequence comes from Parnassius orleans, assembly GCA_029286625.1. Classification (NCBI taxonomy): domain Eukaryota; kingdom Metazoa; phylum Arthropoda; class Insecta; order Lepidoptera; family Papilionidae; genus Parnassius; species Parnassius orleans. The sequence continues at coordinate 30,397 of JAGSMP010003973.1, read as the reverse complement.
TGAAATTAAGATAAGTGGTCATATTTGTGTAAACTACATATAAAGTGAATAGATAGATTCTGAAGACGCTTGAGCTTATTTAATTGCTCCATGTTAATGTCAATATAGCACATATCAGCATAGTCTAAAATGTAGGTTTAAAGTGGTCCAGATGGACCCCAGGGGTCCATAGGATACCACAGGGGGTTCATGTAGACGTGAAAAGAAAACAGGGGTTCACAAGTTGTAAGTGGGGTCCACGAAAATTTTCATTTCAAGAACAAAATTTTGGCTTGGATTTACCTATCAACGTAGGCAGGTAGCATCATTCACTAGGTAGGTACTCAAAAATATTCGAGACTCGGTTCAAACACAGAATTGAATAGAACAATAAATAATAGTACAAGTGTACACATGTCGAGACTTGCGAGTGCCGCCCGTGCGCCCGCTCGTCCGGGATGCTTGTTTAGACCTGCAAAGGGATGAAATGCGACTTGCGCTGTGCTTGCAATCTACATTAGTATAAATACGAATGCCAGGTCCGCGCCCTTTCCTAAGGGGTCGCTTCCGATGCGGCAAAGAGGCCACACAGGCCAGAGCCAGTCCCACAGGTGGTGTTTATGGGTGAGCACTTCTACAAAGTAAGTCCCACATAACCGCAGCCGGCTGCATAGTATTATGGTATAGTATTCACCACCTCCCTCCCCGTTTCCTGAGGGTAGTCCTTGCTTTGGGCGCAAAAAAAAACCAAACGTTACTCATTTGTTTCCGGGATTTTGAACATAAAAGTGTGACTGTGAGTGAATCGATGTCAGTGTTTGCAGTTCCGGAAAAAGTAAGTATCTGCCTATTTTTTTATAGGATAAGGGTGACAAACGAGCACACACTCCACAGTAAGTGGTTGCTGTGGCCCATAGACAGTTACATCTATCTTCGATTACGAATCAAAATGCAGATGCTTTGTCACCCGTGAGGACTAAGATGCCTCGTTTCCAGTAAAAGGGTCTCCGGTTCTCTACACTCACCATACGAAACACAGCATCATTAAGTTGCTATTTGACACTGGTATTCTGTGAGGCGTGATCCTTCAGGTCGAGAGCCGATCCATTCGTGCTACAACTATATGTCATATAGGTTTCCTGTTGATGTTCTCCTTAACAACCAAGAATATGGTCGTGAACTGTGTGGTCTAAAGTTCTAAATACCTGGCTATTAAGTCACCAAGGATTGGATTCAAGCCTCAGCTAACGTCAAAATTTGTGCAGAAATATTAATGGTTGATTTTTTGGGCTAATCGTGTTTTTATTTTCCTTTTTGTGTTTTCCTCGTGTCTCTGAAAATCCCCTTTTCAATAAAAGTAAATTTGAATTTTAAATTATCTCGTAGTAAAATCGTTTTAAAATATTTTAATTAATTATATTTTTATTTAGGCAACACTTTTTCATGCTATTCCAGTGAATTGCGGCGTTAATCAAAAATCGAACTAAAACTCTGTTTAGGAAGAAGGATTTTATATCAAAATACTTTTCGTCACTGTTTCTTCAAAATTATTAATTTACGTGGTAGAGCCATGCTGCAGATATATAAGTAGTATAGTTATAGCACGAATGGGTCGGCTCGACTGGGAGGGGCCACGCTCTCACAGAATACAAACGTAAAATAGCAGCTTAATACTGCTGTGTTTCGTATGGTGAGTGTAGAGAACCGGAGACTTACTGAAACAAGGCATTCCATCTTAGTTCTCAGGGATGACAACGCATCTGTATTTTGGTTCGTAATCGAGGATAGATGTAGATGTCAGTGGGTCATAGCAACCACTTACCATCAGGTGCACTGTTTGCTCGTTTGTCGCCCTTATCCTATAAAAAAAATTAAGTAAATTTAGTACCGGCAGTGGCCGTCAACACTATATGTGCCCACATTTATATTAGAAACTGATACGTAATGTATATATTTACTGTAGGTTTTGTAAATTACATAAACTTGCAATAATACTTCATAATACTACCTGAATGAATTTATAACATAAGCGTTTGCTATCTTTAACCACTCTTCCGGTTATTTAAAAAATCAACTCGTTAACCTTAAGTGCTGTTAGTACTGCGTTGAATATAATGGCACCGGAATCGACGCTTCACATTACGACGCTTCATATTTTCATTCAAATAATATAGGGTCAAAAGAGCGCTGCTTTATCGACGCCATTTTGACAGTTGATATTATAGTAAATATCTTAGTTGATTTTAGTATTGGGTAGTGTATTTAGTTTCCTTTAAGTTGATTTTTCGAAGTGTTCCTAATATTATTGCCAAGGCTTGTTTGCTATTTTTTTCTTAATATATTAGTTATAGTATACGACATTGTGTATTTGTCTCTGTCCTCCTCCTAGTTTTGGTTTTAAAGGGCGGCAAAGCTTAAGGTGACCATATTACCCTCACGTACCTTAATACAACTAACTTACAGTAGGTGGCGCGTATCGTATCGACAAATTTATATGAAAGTTATATATTATTCAACTTCAATGAACTTATTATCATTCCAAATTAAACGATATACTTAACTCTTCCAAATTTAAAACAATATTTCCACAATTATTTCTTTTGTGGCAGTAACGCGCCGAGTACCAGCTAGTATAACATAATAGTAAAAAACTCATGGAATTCATTAAATTGCGGTAGTGTTGTTTAAGAATGTAAAATATACGTTAAAGAAATTAGTTTAATAAATAAACAACTTAGGTGCTACTTGGGATAATATTTTTTGTATTTATTCTGAATGGTCATTCAGCCTGTTCTACCATGACCTGTTTCAAGGTTATTCATTAATTATCGGACAGTCTGTGTAATGAAAAGAAGAAATTTATTTATAATTCTTGTTAAAAATAAAGCAAACAACCAGAGAAAACTTTAGGTATAGCAATTATGATTTCACATTTATTTGAAATGTAAACATTTATTATTTGTACTCGTAATTGCTGGTAACCCGTACTGATGGAGGTCTCAGTAAGATAAAACTGTAATATCAAGCCAACGGTCAACATTTATCAAAATTTTGCCTGAAACTTGGCTCGTACAAAGAGTAATAACTTTTAGGTAGCGCGGAACGTACAGTTATACCAAGAGAAATTTTTGTTATTAACTTCATGTGCCTAACAAAATAAATCGTTTAATTCTTTTTGTGTTTACATGCCATAAGTTATTTTAGAAATGGATTGTTCGTTCTACCTTTTGAGGATAGATCACGTTTTATACTCGAAACAACATTTTTTAGTTAACAACTTGCGAATAAAATTTGTTTCATTTATCCTTTCGTAAATTTTGGTTCATTTTAATGATTGTACCATCAGGTGAGCCACAGACCCGTTTACCCCGCTTCGATAAAAAATGCGGTGTTCGAGAGCTTTGTCTAACCTGATGATGATGATACTACAACATAATTACATAATGTTTTTTGGTAAAATTTAAATATTTAAGGACGTTCCAAGCGCTGATTAGCTCAAAACAGTTACTTTTTAAACCTGATAATATCCATCAACCGCTTATTTCACACAAATGTTAATTATTAATAACTTTAGGAAATTTTATGGTCTAAATTGTTAGCAGAGAATTTTTATACAGTTGTATATTAATACAGTATTTGCTTAATTAATATGTTAGAACAACATCTTTTTTGTAGAGCCGTGGTAGCTCAGATGGTTAGCGCTCGCTGTAAGTTTCACAGTACGCGAGCAACCCGGGTTCGATCCCCGCCGGCACCAATGAAATTGTTAATTGCAATTTTAAGTGCTGATTTACCACGTGCTCGACGGTGAAGGAAAACATCGTGAGGAAACCTGCATGTCTGAGAAAATATTTCGAACATGTGGGATATAACACGCATTGGGGCAGCGCGGCGGACACTTCCTTGCCCTAAAAACCCTCTCAGAAATGAGAGGAGGCCTGTGCCCAGCAGTGGGACGTATATAGGCTGTAACTTTAACTTTAACATCTCTTTTAACACTTGCCTTTTATCATCATCATCAATACCACGGTGCGCAATGGACATAGGCCTCTCCAAAACCGCAGGACTTACGGAAGGCTACGTCATTGACCTTTGTTATCCGGCGGATTTCTTCGTTACGAATCATATCCACCAGAGAAACTCCGAGCATAGCTCTTTCTATCGCCCGCTGGGTGACTTTGAGTTTGTGGAGTAGTCGTACCGTTAGTGTCCATGTTTCAGTGTTTACAGGCAGGACGCACTGGTCAAAGACTTTCGTCTTCAAGCTTTGCGGTATGGGCGACGAAAACACCTGACGAAGCTTCCCGAATGCTGCGCAGCTCAATACTCCTGAACAACTTGAAGAAACTCACCATCAACGATAATCGAATCTGGTATGACGTGACCGTTAAAAATGATGATGATGCCTTTTATAATTAAGAATAAAATAGCTTTATTATTTTTCTATAAATATTATAAAATTACAATAAAACTCTACGTTTGGATCAATTTAAATCAGAGCGCCGCTAGACTTTCCAGAGAGAGGATGCATACGAGCAGGGTTGAATTCAGATCCTCAAAAAAATATTGTAAATGGAAAATAAAATTATACTATTTGTCCAAAATTATACCACATTTGACGTTTCATATTTTTTCCCCATGCGCTGGGGTTTTGGCGTCACGTGTCTAATGTATATATACGTTACGTTTTTCGGCCTTTTTGTTTTAAATTGAAATAAATTTGCATTACGATATCTTTTTCATAGCAAAATATAGCTATGAACAAGCAAGCAGCTCTCTCGCACTCATTTATAAAATACATCAATCCTTCTCTGTCAGAACGACCGCGATAGTAAAAGATCACGCCTGATTCATTGCCTGATTTGGTGTTGCCGTACGTACAGAAAAATTCCCGATATTGTAGGATGAATATTAAAAAGTAAAAGGACCCTCTAATAATAAAATCAGTCGACTTGAACATAAAAGTTACAACCTATATACGTCCCACTGCTGGGCACAGGCTTACTCTCATTTCTGAGAGGGTTTTAGGGCAAGGGAATGTCCGCCGCGCTGCCCTAATGCGTATTGGCGAACTTCACATGTCTTCGAAATATTATTTTTTTCTTATTTCTCAGACATGCAGATTTCCTCACGATGTTTTCCTTCACCGCCGAGGACGTGGTAAATTAGCACTTATAATTGCAATTAACAATTTCATTGGTGCCGGCGGGGATCGGACCCGGGTTGCTCGCGTATTGTGAAATTTACAGCGCGCGCTTAGGCCTTGACCAACTACCACGGCTCTTACCTGACCTGAAGATAAAATTACGGTATTTTTGCGTAGTATAGTGGCATTACGATACTACATAATACACCCTATGAAATAATGGTACAAATAGTATAACTATACTACGCCAACACAACTACGAGAATAGTGCACGATTATAGTGTTATCGACAAGTCTTAGTCCTTTAGCAAGTTAAATATTTTATTATTACAGTTGATGGATGACAATATTTATGCGGAAATGGGTGGCCAGCACAGTGAAGGAATCCTGTACTGTGGGGCGTAAATATTGTGTCACATGTTCCCGATCAGCAAACAAAGGAATTGAGCCACCTTAACATACGTGTTTCAAGAAATTTTGTGGGTTCAACAGGTAAAAGGTCTTTGTTAGAATACGGAATCATTTATTCACATTTGATTGCTGATGGGGATATGGGGATACCAGAACCTATACTATATCAGAAATACCCGACTTTATGGTAATAGTACTGTTGGTATAAAGTCCCCAGAGCAGAATTTATGGAATTTATTTATAATATTTTTTTTAATTAAATGGAGCACTATTTTATAGAGTGCAAACTCGCTCTGGCTAGAAACTAGAAGAAAAAAGTAGACAGCTTCATGGTTTGCCAGAGTATGCAAGCGCCGTGAAAATATTAACTGTGCTCCCTTGTTACGCAAATATTGTATGGCTACGATTTAAGCAATGTGCCATCTACAAAACATAGCAAGAACAACGAGCATCCGAGAATTATAAAGGGCTTTAAATGTTAATTAACAAGACTGTGGATTACACATAGAATTTTCATTTCTGGGTAAAATCTGAGTAAATAGGAAAAAAGTGAAGTCCCCGTACATGCATTGGGGCAGTGCGGCACACTCTTCCCTGATCTTTCATGATTTTTCATTCCCTGATGATACAAGTTTACACGGATATTCTTAAATATTATTTTCTTCTATTCTTTATTGACCCGCATTCGTAAAATTCCACTGTCTAACACTGACATTTCCCATTACATTTATAGAAATCGATCATTTCTAACGATTTTGCATGTTAGCTTTTGAGCTTAAAAGTAATCAAAAGTTATTAATTAAATCTATGATTTCTGATGCAAAAAAAAAAAACAGATAACATGTCTGTGCTTTCGCCATTAACTAGAATTACACAAATGCATTGATTTCGCATCCTCATCATCATCATGATTGTACCATAACTATATGTAAAATGCAGAGACTGGTAACGGGAAGCAGCATCAAAAGTGTAATGTCTGGCAAATCCTCCCTACTGCGCGAAGGCATCTCCAGCGATGAGCTGCTTACTGCTTAGATAAGTATGAGTAATAATCCGTAACAGATTTCGAGGCACTACAAAAATTGATATTATGAATATCGGACAATTGATAATAATTTGTGAGTTTAATTAACCTAACTGCCACACTGCACCAAAGACTGAATAAAATTCAATTGAGCCTGTAAAGAAAAGAGAGGAATTCAAAATTAGACTTTCAATTTATCTTGATAGATTTTCATAAAATGTTTATTCATTATATAAAATTTAATATGTATGTTATTAAATATTTCATTTAATGTTCACTGATATTTTCTTTTAAAACAGAACCCATGTTGTTACTATTGTAAGAATGAAAGTAGGCTAATTACTCAACAAGGTGAGGGTTAGTTTCAATAAATAAAGCAACTACCTCGTTGGTGTAGTAATCTTAAACGTGACGGCTGATCATGAGGTCCCGGGTTCATATCCCGTATCGGGCTAAAAAATCTGTTATTGAGTTTTTCTGTCAAGAAATACTCAGTTGCAGTCCGGCGACAGGAAGTTGGCGATGTTTCACCTCCGTGTCTCTGAAAGTACGTAAAGCCGTTGATTCTGCGAAAATTTTAGTTGGCACAAACAGAATAAGTAACGAAAACCCATTTACAAAGTGCTAGGACTCCGTTTCTGCCTAGTTGTCCGTCTGGGTATGTACCACCCTGCACCATGCACTACTGCTTTCCGGTCTGAAGTGTATAGAGACAGTATAATTACAGGCTGTGAGGTATTCCATCTTAGTCCTCAGAGACAAGAAAGAGATGACAACGCATATGTAGCCTTCTTTGTTTGAAGTTGTCTACAGGTGTTCATGGACTGTAGTAGCCATTTACTGTCAAGTGGACTGTAAATTCGATTGCCACATTTTTTTTTATAGAATAAGGGTGACAAACGAGCACACAGTCCACCTGATGGTAAGTGGTTGCTGTGGCACATAGACATCTACATCTATTTTCGTTTGCGAATTTAAATGCAGATGCGTTGTCAGCCGTGAGGACTAAGATAGAATGCCTCTTTTCCAGTAAAAATGGTCTCCGGTTCTCTACACTCACCATAACGTACCATACGTACGTACGTACGTACCATACGAAACACAGCAGCATTAAGCTGCTATTTTACGCTGGTATTCTGTGAGAGCGTGGTCCTTCCCCGGTCGAGCCGACTCATTCGTGCTACAACTATACTATTAATATAGCTGCAGCATGGCTCTACCACGTAAAATCAATTCAATTAAAAAAAATGTCATGGGCATTTAATACTTTCTACATCAATATGTGGTTGGTCTTTCACCTTTTCGGACTCGAAGTCCGTTTAAGTTGATACCAACCTTTTCTGCCACCTTTTTCTGTCGCTAAACTGTAGTTTATATAACTATGTTCCCGTTATGTGAACCAGCATAATTACAAGTTGTATGATCATATTAGTTAAAGTTGGTTACGGTCGTATATTACGAATGTCACTCTCATATTCACATTATAAATAATATAACTTTAATTGAAACTTCTAAAAATACCCTAAACAAACAATGCTGATGATTTTCAAACGGCGGAACAGATTTTCTTGAAACATAGCTAAGAACACTCGATTTTTAGACGAAAAAAGCTTAATCAAAATTCAAACACAAAGATTTAAAAAAATCAGACACAAAGATTCACATATATACAGATACACACTACATACATATAAAACCCCCTTTGTTTTTGTAGGGGGTTAAAAAAATAAAAGTTTGGGTGTGAGTGATCGCTTTAAATATCTATTTAAACGAGCAATCTGTTAATTTTAATCACTAGTGCTGGCACAAAATATTGTTAACAGAAATCTTAAACGCTTATTTACCAAATGCTTGGTAAACGAAACTGCAGTCTCTTAATGAGATGTTTTCATAAAAACAACTCAAGGTGGGAAACATAAAAAATATGTTTCAAAAACAACATGTTCATATAATATAATACTGAACTCATTACTAAAAGAAAAGAATCTTGGGTAACGGGACATATAATATGTTATTAGAGGCAGTAAGCTTAGTAAGTTATCTTTTCAAACAAGATCTTCATTCAAGCTTATTCAGGATGGCTTCTTTATTTCTATTTATTATTAATGGTTGTACTAAATGAGGTACCAGCAGTTAGAGTTTTTCGATAATCATTCATAACAATATATAGACTCAGACCAACAAAGAAAGAAAAATAGAGCCAAAACCATACTGAACTTATTGTAGCAATACGCACTCACGTACACATAAGCACCTAAAACCATTTGTAACAAACATGGTTTTAGGTATATATGTGTGCATGAAGTGTATTTACGTTGTAGCAGCAGTGCCTTCTACGAGCTGATAAATTATTTCCGTATAATATTACGGTTACCAAACTTTTAAAGCTCACAAATGGCAATGGCAATCGCCTACGAGCGGATAAAGCGATAACCCTTTAAAAAAAACATACTTTTGCAACTTTCCGTAACTATTGTATAAAATAAAGATTTAATAGCGTTTTTATGTTTATTGTTAATTCTTATTGAAGAATTGAATAGAAAAATAATTAAAAAGGACAAGCCGTGGTAGCTCAGAGCCTAAGCGCTTGCCAGCAACCTGGATCCTATCCCAGCCGGCACCAACAAAATTGTTAATAGAATTTTAAAGTACTGATTTACCATGTGATTGGCGATGAAGGAAAACATCTTGAGAAAATCTGCACGTCTAAGGAATAAAAGTATTTCAAAGTTACCTGAAGTCACTGTACACTGGAATAGCGCGGTGGACTAATCGCTCCATATCCATCTCAGAAATGAGAAAATATGGATTACTATAACTTTACTCTATTCTTGGTTGATTGTATATATGTAAAGAATAATTGATACCACAGGTGAAGGACTTCGAAAACTGATTTTCAGTACAGTTATCCTACCAACGGACAGGTTTATAAAATGCCTATGAGTGAATTCACACTGATTCCTAATAGAAAATTAAATCTGTATAACTTTAAATGATTACTACAGATAAGTGTTGAATCAATCTGATACCATCATTCAAAATGTAATTTTAATTCACTTTAGATTTTTATTGCAATTGCATTATTAGACAATCGTTTTACTTGTTTATATTCATAACAACTAATACACATAGGCCCAATGGCAAACAGTATATTTTTTAGTTATTCAAGTAAAACAGTGTAAAATAGTATATATTGGTATCGCGATTAGCATTTTTTTATATAGAATAAGGGTGATAAACGAGTACACAGTCCACCTGACGGTAAGTGGATGCTGAGGCCCACAGACATCTACATTTTCCTCGATTAAGAATCAAAATGCAGATGCGTTTTTAACTCTGAGAACTAAGATGGTATGACTCCTTTCCAGTAAAAAGGTTTTCCGGTTCTCTACGTCCATCGTGTGAAACACAGCAGCTTTAAGCTGCTATTTTACGCTGATATTCAGTAAGAGCGTGGTACCTCCCCGGTTGAGCCGACCCATTCGTGCCACAAACGTAATATAGCTGCAGCGTGGCTCTACCACGTGTAAAAATGTAAGAAAAAGATATATTATATGAAAGAGAAACAAAAAATAAATAAACAGCAAAACCCGTGATATTTTTCATAAAAATATTGGAACGAAGTTCCTTATCGGACGGTACGAATTTGGCGGATGGGGGCTTGGCGAGAAAAAGTGTAAGATTTTTCCGTCACGACCCATTCTAACGTAGTGTAGACGGCCTTGGCGGCTATGAGGAAGTGAGATGGAATAATATCCATCTCCCTCGCACTTTTTTTTATCTTGCCATGAAAGAAATATTATTTTATTTTAAATGACACTTCATTTTAATAGACGCTAGTAATTCATTTATTTGTATTTGTTTATCAATAATATAAAACGTTTATCAATAATGATATACTACGAAAGGAACTTCGTTCCAACCAAGTGTTCCACGACATTCACGCATGTTTTTTTTTTCATGTCACATTTTGAAGTTATGAATCCAAATTAAACAACCATAAATACAATTATCTTGACCTATTAAACTCTTATGTATTTAATAGGTTGTGCAATTTAGTCAGTCTTAATAAGCGCATAGATTTATAACAAACTAGAAAAGACTGGAAAAATCAATAATAAAATAAAATTGAAGAAATATTAATTTGACGACTCCATCCCTAGAATACTAAATTAAACTGTATTTATACTTTATATATTTTCGTATTCTTCTTGTTTATAAGTCTCTCTAAATATACTGCAAATATAGGCATATCAAGAATACGCTTTTGCATAACTTGAAAGTTTTGCCAAATTTACTTAACACGCTGAGCAACCGCGGGTTGGTAAGTAAAGTTACAGTCTTTAATATAATTCCCTCTGCTTGCATAGCATGAGAGGAGGCCTCTTCTCATATCTGAGAGGGTTTTAGGGCACGGGTTAGTGTTTAGGTATAAAAAAGCTTAATAGACTATACAGCAGCTTTTATTGATAAAAGTTTTACATGCTGCTACAAGAAAACTTCAAGATAAAAATATGAAGCATTGTTTCCGGTGCCTTTACACTCAACGCGGCGCTAACAGCACTTGGGGTTAACAAGTTAATTTTTAAATAACCAGAAGGTAGCGATTAAAGATAGCAAACGCTTATGTCGTAAATTCATTAAGGTAGTTATATGAACTTTTATTGCAAGTTTATGTAATTTACAAAACTAACGGTAAATACATATATACATGTATCAGTTTGATAATACGAATGTTAGTATGTGACCACCATGTTAACCACCACTCCGTTACCATTACAGCCTATTAATGTTCACTGCTGAACATAGGCCTCCCCATAGATTGCCTCATAGTGGGGATATTTACTAAGTTGCTACGCACGCGCAATTAGTTTTATTTTTAGTCGTTATTATGAAGATGTTGCTGCCGATCTCCTGATTTGTTTCCCTCTGGCGCCACTTACGACACCCACGGGATGATATGGGATAGTGGATATTCATACACCGTCATTACACGGACTCTTGAACTTACTTGAATTTCTAATTTTGAAGAAACAGAGATGGAAAAAAGATTTTCATACAAAATCCTTCTTCCTAGACTAAACAGTTTTAGTTCGATTTCTTGATTCCCTGCGTTTTTGATTCCATGACTCACGTTCTTCACATTCTCGTTATTGATTTCATAACACGTCGCAGTCCACAGGAATGGGATGAAATAGGTGCTGCCTAAATAAAACTATGATTAATTAAAAATATTCTTAAACCATTTAACACGAGATTATAATTTAAAATTAAAATTTACTTTTACCAAATAATCAAACATTAATTTCCTCTTAGAGGATTTTCGAACACGTTGACTGATAACTTCCGAATAATCGGAAGCTATCAAACACAGAGGCTGTTCTTAATTCTAAGCTGTAATCATGTCCGATGTAATATTTAATGCGATAACTTCAAAGGTAGGCGTGGGTTTTCAGAGACAAGAGGAAAATACAAAAAAAGGAAAATAAAAAACAGGATTGGCCCCAAAAATCAACCAATAATATTTTTGCACAAATTTTGACGTTAGCTGAGGCTTGAATCCAATACCTACTTGCGACTTAATAGCCAGGTATTTAGAACTTTAGACCACACAGTTGTCCTATAGAACATATAGCAAGAAGAATAAAGTAAGCCAAGTTACTTTTATTTTACCACGTGCTCGGTTGTTAAGGAGAACATCAACGGGATACCTATATGACTACGGAATAAAAGTATTTTAAAGAAGTAAAGTCCGCCATCACGTAGGTAGTAAAACAGCGCGGCTAACCAATTACTCTACTACCCTCGCAAACGTGTGGATGTGCCCAGCTGTGGGACGTATATAGGCTGTAACTTTAACTTAAGTAAAGGTAGAGCCTGTTTTAGAACAAACCACATCATGAATACTTGCTATTGTGTACATCATTGTCAATATTTGATTGCAAAGAATCTGAGCGGAAAGTGGATACGTCATTCTATTAAATTAGCTATCAACAAAATGAAAGCGATTCATTAGGAATAACGCAGTGATACATTCAACAACACAAAGCGAAAAGCAATTCAATGAATGTCTAATTGTTTTGTTAACTTTAAAGTGATTTAACAAAATAAAATATATACAAAGTGATAAATTTTCTCTTGTATGATAGGATAGGTTAATAACCAGTAGTGAACTGTTCTTGGGGTGATAAAGAAGGTTCTTCTTCTTACATATATCCTAGTAAAATGCAGGCAATATTGGTAGGTAGCAACAAACTACTATTAATACTTGGCATACACTGCTCTTCGATTGTTTTGAGAATTCTGCTATTCCTTAAAGTAAGGTTGTAAAAAACCTAAAGGTTCTTGTGGTCTGTGCAATGTCTTGGGTACCTTAAATAGAACAGATAAGCAAGAAAATGTTTTTAGTATTAGAATTTCCGCCATCAATCAGGCGCTAGAGCCTCATTTGTTAGGTAGAAGATTACACAGATTACATTCCTTTTTACATTTTATTCGATTAGAATCATCCCATGATTTGAATCATTCCATGGGTGTCTTAAGAGGCGACTGAGGGTAAATAAATCTGAGACGGGCAGCAGCGATATCTTGATACTGATAACAACTTAAAATAATTAAAAAAAACTGCGGTTTTAACCCGCCTGTCAATTTTTTTTTTTTTTATAGGAGAGGGTGCAAACGAGCCTGCGGTTCACCTGATGTTAAGTAATTGTGGCAACTATTGCAAAATCATTTAAATGAGGTAAGATTTGGGAGAGGCCTACGTTCAGCATTGGACTTTAAAAGGCTGTTATGAATGAAATAATATTTACAGACATTTGTCTGAATATTTATTAATTATTATTACATATTATTTATTTATATTAATACTTTAACTAATAAATATCTTTAGGTTACTGGGTTTTTCTCCGGAATCGGTCGACTTTCTTATTATAATGATATATGGGTATTTCTTGTTTAGTTTGGTATACCTTTACCATTCAATCCTAATCTAGCGTACATAACCAAAAGAAAATTAACCATACCACTTTGTACATGCAGATTGATAAGTGCCGATGCCTCCGCAATGGTAAAGCATGGTTCCGCTATTATGCATAGCTTTGCAACACAATATGCTGTAATATTTTTTATAGAAAAGGTGGCAAACGAGTATGCGGCTCACTTTATGGTAAATGGCTACCGCTGCCAATAATTATCAGCAATGCAAGAGGAATTGCAGATGTGTTCTAAAATATCTCAAATCGTAACGATTGAAAATAATATCTTTATTATATGTATTTACCCTCTTAAGACACCCACGGGATAATTTTAAACTAATCGAATAACATGTAAAAAGGAATATAGCAAAATTTTCATCAAGTGAAATCGCAATCACAATCTGTGAAAACTCCTACCTAACAAATGAGGCTCTAGCGCCTGATTGATGGCGGAAATTCTACCCATTGCATTAATTCTTGAAAATGCCTAAATCCAGTAGCTCTAGAGTTTAGTTTTAATTGTTATTAGTCAAAAATAATGATTTTTTATATTTACGCGAATACTATACATAAAATGAAACTAATTTAACGGATTTTAAACGTCAAACATCGAACTTCGAATGAAAACTTCGTGAATTAAAAAGTTTAAATAAAACGCGATAATATCCGTAAAATAAGTTTAATTTAAAATTTAATATAACATTTTATAAGAATATTATAACGAAGTATCAGTGATCACAACTATATTATATGTATCACAATGTTATGTTAAGTGTTGTAATATAGGTACTATAATACAATATAGGGTTATGCTACTGGTGATGAGGAGAAGCGTTTATTCCGCTCATCAACTCGCCTGTCCAGCTTGGTGAGTGTGGGCAATCTTTATGATACTTATGATTAGCATACCTTGTCCAGCATTGCACTTGATTAAAATAGCTTGAAGGCACTGCATTCGATTAAAAGATTAAAATTGCTGATGATAAAGTATAAACAATTTTTATAAACATATTACATTTTATATAATATACGCAAGCGATTCGTTTCCCTTACCCTTTTTTTTCTTAAAAAATCTAATTGAAGCTTTATTACTTGAAACTAATATTTCCCGTCCTTTCTTGTATCTTCACTACTAATTCTCAATTGTCATCATTTTGTATTTTTATTATTACTTATGAATTTAATTCTGTAATTTATGTATACCTCCCGCTTCGTCATTCTTTGTGGACAACAGTTCTTTGCATAAAACGGTTGTCTTGAAGAAATTTTTGCGAGGATTTGTGGTCTATCAAATCTAATGTAATGGCGGGGAAGATCTTGAACATGTTAACAGACTGCAGACTTCCCGGAACGTTGGTGCTTCAAGTCAGCTAAATGTTCTATATGTGTAATGTAAAATAATTTGAAAACATCGCTATTAAATTCCGTACATTAGAAAACAACAACCTCTTATTTCAAAGAAGATAAAGCAGCTGTAAAATGTCTTGTTACCTATGTTTCGAAATAATTTAAAATTTCGCAATTTATTATTCCCTCATTACTAAAAATTTCAATTTAGGCAACGAAAACAGTTTTCATGGTACAGGCATTCAATATCAAACAAGGATTATTTGCGTGGAGAGCGTCGAATTCCTGAGCTACCACGGTTACTTAAAGGTTCATAAATTAGTTTTCCCTTACGATTTATGGCCAGATATTGTACTCTAATGTTCAAACTTTAAATCTAAAGGTTTGCATAATGGATTTAGGCAGATGTAATTATCATTAATCGACTAGAAAAGCTTTTTGTACAATTTAGACTATAAGTGAGCAAGGCGAGTAATATAGGAGAGAAAAATAATTGATTTATTTATTTTAGCAAGGAAATTGTGCTATGAAATATAAAGCGAGCACTCATCCTTGTGTTAGTGGTTTAAAATGTTTATAATTGTTTTGAAATTCTAAATGAAGTTAATAAAATACAACAAATGTGTGAAAATAAGTTTATATAAAAATTAATTAATCAATCGATCCATTGCTAAAATAAATTTATAATTATTAAAACTAAAACATTGTATGATGTCATAAAGATGAAAAGTCATAAATTTTTTTCTTCCATAAATTTCCAGTTCACTAAGTCAGTAAGCTGGGTAGAAGGAATATTGGAAATAATTCAATGTACTTCAAAGCCGATCTAATATGAATAAATCGCATCATATTGGTAGATCAGTTCGGATATTTCATATCAAATATTTTATATCTTCTCTATAAATTATTTGGTATTTATACCTAATACCTTCAACGTTCACAAATCATCTGGTTAGCCTCCTACAATGGAAGTTGGTTGCAAGAGTCCATGTATCCAGTAGCCACATTCCCTCAGATATACTACAAGGTCATTTGCAACTTCAGTGTTATAATAAACGGTAAATTTTCGTAAAACTTAAGTTAGACCCATTGCTGAACATGATACATCGATAAGCAGGGTACGACATATTCCCTACACCATCCTGAAATTTTTGCGAAGAGCTACGACTCTTCTATCCGGAAGAGATTTGTGTGAAGATTTTTGTGCGTAGAGTTTTTGCGTAGAAATCTGCTAGTTAGCTGGTCATTTTTATATTTTTCTTCTGTCTTATAATTTTATTTATTTATATTAATAATATTTTTATTTATTATTCTTATTTATTAAATTATTTTGATAAAATTAATAAAATACTATAATATAAGTATTATAATCTATCTACTAACAATTTTATGGATGTATATAAGTAATGATTTCTTATATTTACGCGAACACTGCACATTTAAATGAAACTAGTTTTACGGACTTTATCGCGTATATTAACTTTTTTTATTATTAAACTAGGCTCACTTTTGACCTCCATCTGGCCCGACGGCAAAGATGAGGTCTACGATAGAGCGAGTTTGCCCAGGAGAAGCCTGTTAACAAGCACTTTGAAGAGGTTAAGGTTATATGCACTCGGATAAACAGACGCCGGCAGGGCAATCCACTCCTTGGCTGTGCGCATTATGAAAGATGACTTATAGCGCTTAGTGCGAATATTCGAAATATCAACCAAGTGTGGATGGTAACCTGCAGTACGTCTGGTATTCCGATAGGAAAATGAAGATGGCGGTATGAGCTTATGAAGCTCATAGGCGTGTGTCTATCTCCGATGTACAATCTGCAGAAGACCGACAAACAAGCAACTTGGCGGCGGTGAGCTAAGCTGTGAAGCTTAGTTTCCACAAGCTTTTTGTCGCCGATAAGCCTCTTGGCTCTGCGTTGCACTGAGTCGAGTGCGGCAATGATCGGACTTGAGCTATGTATAAAGTTAGAAGCTTATTAATAAACTTATTTTATATTCCCGATGTTTCGAGCACTTTACAGCATTCATGGTCACGGGGGTGGGGGGATATCTATTCCGAAATACGCAATATGAACTTATAGTATATTGAAGTCTTGCATTTGTATACTTGGGTTGGGATTTTATTGTATTAATTATAGGATCCCAAGCAGATGGTAGCACGCAGCCATCTTCTCTATTGAAATTAGGATGTTTTTTGATTTCAAAAGCCTCGCGAATCATCTTTGGAAGGAATCGGTATTTTTCAGCGAGGATTTGTGGTCTATTAAATCTAATGTAGTAACGGGGGTGATTCTGTGCGTGTTCGCAGACTGCAGACTTCCCGGAGCGTCGATTCTTCACATCAGCTATGTGTTCTTTAACGCGGGTTTTTATTGGTCTTTTAGTTTGTCCTATGTAAGAGAGACCACATTCACAATCAAGCTAGTGCACTCCTGCATATTGCAGAGGGATGGTAAAAACTCACTAAACTTCTTCGACGACTTGAAGTATGTTTTAATTGAAGCACGCTTCAAGTTGTAGCCAATTTTGTCAGTGACACCTCTGACATATTATGGCAGTACAGCAGGCCCACGCTCGACTGTGGCCGGCTTCACTCGTTTACTGCGTGACTTAGGCGCGGGACCCGAAGCTTGTTGTCATGCAAAACTTGCTTGACGTGTTGGAGCTCGGCGGTCAGGTGATTATTGTTACAGATTCCTGGGTGTTGTAAAGTGCTCGAAACGTCGGGAATATAAAATAAGTTAATATATACTATCAAATCCATAAAAACTAGTTTTATTTAAAGATGTATACGTCACAGTCAAAACTCATAACCGGTCAAAACCACTTTTGACTGCAAAAATCAGGCAAAAATGGCCAAAGGGCCACTCTAAAGCTGCGTACATTATAATGATATAAAATATAATATTGAAGAAATGGAACTTTTTAATTTCAGGAATTCAAAAATTATAAGTCAAAAGAAGTTTTGACTAACATTGTCGATCAAAACCACTTTTAACCGATGTAATTTGGTCATAATCACTATTACCCAGTATTTTTGCAGTAAAAAGTGGATTTGACCAACGGCCTTAGTCAAAACTACTTTTGCCTGATTTTTTACAGTTTAAAGTGGTTTTGACCGGTTATGAGTTTTGACTGTAACCACATGAGTAAAGAAATCGTACCGTACAGAGGCAAAGCTTCATGCAACCGCGCTGTGATAGGTACATTACTACAAGCTTGAGGCGCATGTGTGCGTGAGCACTGGCGGCTAGTCACGTACAGAGAGAAACTGCTTTAAACCGGCTCGGCCAGTGATCAAGCTCAGGGTTGTGTAAAAATATTAAGTGTCAAATTTTGTTTTTTAAACAATAATTCGTATCAAATGAAATATAAAAAAAGTGTAAATATGGTTTACGTAGATTTAAATCTTATCGAGATTGCCGTAAAAAATACAGCTGATTTTGTAAATAAAATTAATAATTTGTTAGATTTCTTAAATTCAAGTACACTGCGATCTCCTAATAAATATAAAAGAGCTTTTCGATGCGATAGTTATCAAATTGAGCTTTTAGCTTTTTTCAGGAACTTAAAATCAATAAGAAATGATAGGCAGAAAGACGTTACAAATAGCATAAATTTCATTCACGGATTTCAAGTGTCTGTGAAATCTTTAATAAAACTTCATAAATAATTAATATCAGAACAAATTAAATTCATTTGTATTTACGAGACGTCTCAATCAAGATTGTCACGAAAGTTTCTTTGGAAAAGTCAGACAGGCGGGTGGTAAATTGTGAATACGATTTCGATATGTTACTTATGAAACCAGACGATTGTGGTATTTTAATAAATTTAATACTGCCCTGTGTTAATAGTAGGAACAAATGATTATCTATTTGATTTACCAGAAAAAAAAAATGGTTTAGTTTGTGTCGGGATATTTGTATAGAAAATGTTGTCTCGAACACCACAAATGTGAGTAAATAAAATTGTACCTTAATAGATCAGAACAACCTATAAATATGGGAAGAGATTATTTTTTCAGCCATTACAAGGATTTTAATAAAGATGGTGTTCAATCGGGTTTTTAATAATACTTCCTGACAATTTTATCGCGTTTGTTGAGTTGCTTGAGGAAACATTTCACGAATATTTTGACGTCGAAAGAAAAATTGTAAATATTGGTAGCGAAATATTAAAACGTGTGCAAGATTTTAAATTTGTTATGAAATGCGAGTGCTTTCCAATAGATTATTAAAAAAACTTTACATTAAAAGAATTTACCATTTAATTAAAAGCCACAACTAATTGTTGAAGAACAATAATTATAAAAATAAAACATTTAGAATACGTAGTTTATAAAAAAATATTATATCTTAAGTAGTTGTTTATTTAGTTTTATCCTCCTGTGCCAAACCTACCAAAATAGGAAAACATTTTGACAGCTCCTTAGAAGCTTCGCCTCTGTACAGCTTCTTTACTCAACATATATGTACAAAATATCCTCAGGCTACGGATCATATCAATGGTAGAAGATATGCACGACGAATAAAAAGATCTTTTTTAAGGCGATGGCATGCCTGTATTAATGCCGGTGGCCAACAATTCGAACATTTACTGTAATATTAATAATGCAAAAAAATAAAATAAATGTAAATATTTGTACTGTTTTGATTCATGCAACATTTTTCAGCAAAATCCTGTGCCCCACAAGTTTTCTAGAGTATTATCATTTAAATTTTTGGTTAGTTGCGTTAATTTTTAAAAAAACTTGCTATAGTAGTGTCAGTACTTTTTTTTTACACCACGATGGTGAAAGTAAAAATCTTTCAAAATTTTAGGGAAAAAAATAATTTTGATTGATTTTTGTTTAAAAACTACATGTATTCTGGGATTTATAAGGGTTGTGGTAAATAGCAGTACTACTAAGGTTGCCGTTACAAAAAAAAAAAAAACAAAAAAAAATTAAAAATGTGCTCATGGTAGTTAAAAATACCATATCGGGGTATCGATTTTCGAAGAATTTCATATTTTTTTTGTAATTTCAAAAACGATTTAGATTTTTTTTCTTCTTATTTTTTAGTAGTTATGAGCAGGTCACCCTCTGGTGCCCGTTTATCGTTGAATTTTGGGACACGTTATATATTGTAACATATATAATTATCTAAAATTAAACAAATTTTAATTAATTACGACCGTAAAGAAAATGTCATTCAGATTAAGATGGATAATAATATCATTTGAGAAAGGTTTTTATTCATTAATTGCAGCTTATCGAGAGTTCACTACTGAATGTAGGCCTCCTCCATAGCTTGCCTCATATAGGGGATATTTACCATATTGCCAATCTTAACTTGAGAGTTAGCAACTGCTTTTTATAGTACTTTGAGTTGCTACCTAGAAAAAGCTGCTGCCCATCTCCCGCTTCATTTCACTCTGATGGCTCTCACGACACCCAAGGGATGATAGGGGTAGTGGTTTCTGATAGGCCGCAACTACATGTCTAATACGGTTATTTTTGTAATGAAATGCAACAATTTTATTACAATTCATAATATACGAGTATCATATTTGTTGTCACTGTTGAGAGCTGCAGCATAGATCTACTACGTTTTTGACTTCACGTCTATTTATGCGTAACCGTATTTCAAAGAAAAATATTTATCACTGACTGATAGGCCGCACCAGTCAGAAAACAATGTTGACAACCATAAGGGTTCCATTTTGTTCAATTTGGCACGAAACACTAAAAAGCAAAATTATTAATATTAATATTTCATAATTAAAGTAAAATATTAAATTTAAATTTAAATAACAAGCCGTATTTAAAGCCGCGTATATAAAACTTTAAGTCTGCGGAAGAAACACATACGCTAAATATGGCCCGTATCCAGAAACCCTTCATTCTCGTGAGTGGTCGGAGAGATGCTAAGCCCTCAAACTGAGACAAAAGACATAAAACTGCTAACACGCTTAGAGCAACTCTCAGTTTTAACGAAACTAAAAGGAAAACGTACTACGTCAGTTTAGAGTTACATCATAACTTAAAAGTTAAGATATTTTAATCTTACTAAAGAGAGATAATCTTACTAAAATATATATATATATATATATAATATATATAAAATATTTGATGAAAATATTTTTTTAATATTCTACTAAGCCCGTGCTTATCTACAATCCCATCTGATGGTAAGTGGTGATGTAGCCTAAGATGGTGAAGCACACTGACTTAACAAAAAGCCTATTCACTCTTGCCTTGAAGACACCCACACTGTAATCGGATGGAAAGACAGATGCTGGCAACTTATTCACTCCTTTGCTGCGCATGATGAACGACGTAGCGAACCGTTTGGTTCGAATGCGTGACAGGTCAACAACGAAAGGGTGGAGACTGGCTGAACGTCTGGTTGTCCGATGGTGGAAGGAGGGAGAATTAAATTATGCAATTCCTGCGCACACTCTCCGAAATGCATCCTGGAAAACCGAAAGGCTGGCTACTACTACTGGTTTATATTTTATAAATACTAATTAAATAATTCTGCCCAAAAGTAGCAATGTTTGCACTGCTGCGTACTGGCGTATAGGTATAGGGGCTAGTATAATTAAAGACTGTGAGGCATTATCTTAATCCTCAGGGTGACAACGCATCTAATGCCTTCTTTGTTTTTAGTTGGCTGCAGGTGCCTATGGTCTGCAAAAACCACTTAGCAATTGTATGTACGTTTTTCAGGTCAGTTTATAAAATGTTCGTTTAAAAATCAATAAATAACTTCTAAACAGAGTTATGTTTTGATATAAATATAACTTTTATTTAAATCTAAAGTTGTAACAATAACGTAGAACTTATGAATTACAAACGACTTATTATAAAATGAGTTACGCTGCAAGGAGTTTTCAAAGACGACATACTGAACACAAATTACAGTCATAAATTCATGTTTATAGTGTTCCTTATGGTATCTTGGAGATATTGGATAAACAGTACACAAAAAGAAGAGATGAGCATTTCGGCGAAGGCGGGTGGGAGTAACGAGTTAATTTTGAAATTAGGATACGTGGTCTTACTTGTGTAAACCATATAAAGTGAATAGATAGATTCTGAAGACGCTTGAGCTTATTAATTGCTCCATATTAGTGTCAATGTAGCACATATCAGCATAATCTAAAATGTAGGTTTCAAAGTGGTCAGATGGACCCCAGGGGTCCATAGGAGACCACATGGGGTCCACGTAGACGTGAAAAGAAAACAGGGTTCACAAGTTGTAAGTAGGGTCCACGAAAAATTTTCTGGTTTCATAATAAAGAACAAAAATTTTGTGGATTACTATCAACGTAGGCAAGTGTATCATTCACTAGGTACTCAAAATATTCGAGACTCAGTTCAAACACAGAATTGAATAGAACAATAGATAATAGTACAAGTGTACACCACATGTCGAGACTTGCAAAAGTGCCGCCCGTGCACCCGCTCGTCCGGGATGCTTGATTAGACATGCAAAGGGATGAAATGCGACTTGCGCTGTGCTTGCAATCTACATTAGTATAAATACGATGCCGAGTCCGCGCCTTCCATGGGGGTCGCTTGTCTGACAAGAGGCCATACAGGCCAGAGCCAGTCCCAGCCAGTGGGTCACATAACCACGCAGCCGGCTGCGTGGTTGTGTATAGCATTCACCTCCTCCATCGTTTCAGGGTAGTCCTTGCTTTGGGCGCAAAAAAACGTTACTCGTTTGTTTCGGGATTTTGAACATAAAAGTGTGACTGTGGTGAATTGATGTCAGTGTTTGCATGCCGGAAAAGTAAGTATCTGCCTATTTTTTTATAGGATAAGGGTGACAAACGAGCACACAGTCCACCTGATGGTAAGTGGTTGCTGTGGCCTAGACAGTTACATCTATCTTCGATTACGAATCAAAATGCAGATGCGTTGTGACCCATGAGGACTAAGATGGAATGCCTCGTTTCCAGTAAAGGGTCTCGGTTCTCTACACTCACCACGAAACACAGCAGCATTAAGCTGCTATTTTGCTGGTATTCTGTGAGCGTCGTCCTTCCCAGTCGAGCCGACCCATTGTGCTACAACTATATTATAAATATAGCTGCAGCTTGGCTCTACCACGTACAATATTTGTTATACATATTTTTATTGTATATTGTAATTTATCAATCATATTATATTTGTTTTACTATTTGAGTGTAGTAGGTAGTTATGTAGTAAAAATTAAATACTAGAGATTATTCAAAACTTCTATAAATGAACAAAAAGTCAGGGAAGATTAATCTTTAGGTACCTAGGTACTTTTTTTGTTTAAAAATATTTAATTAAGCAACGACGGCGATTCATTAAAAGAGCGGTGTTTCCGCGGGTTTTATTGCAATTATTCTATTCTGTTGTGTTATAATCAACACGCTCAAAAAAAAAAACATTTTTTTTATAAGTCACAACTGATACGGAAAATGGCTGAATCTAAGAAGAAATGTCGACAGTACAGTGTGGATTATTTGAAATTTGGTTTTCTTCTTCTGAGATTATTTGTTACAAAACTGAAGCCAAATATTGATAATTTGCTGTCAATTCGTCAAGTACATCCGTCTCATTAAAAGTACGACTATTTTTTATTGTTGATTTACATTTCAGTGTTCATTGTTGATTTTTTGTCAATTGTTGATTGTTTGTAGTAATAAATGTTTATAATTTTGTATAACCACAAGTATTATTTTAATAAATAGGACACAAGAAAATGTACTACTTTTTTCTTCTTAAAATTTAGGGTGATATTTTTAGGAGTTTTGAATACAATAGAAATGTAGCAGCAGGGTCTACCGAAAATAGTAAAATTTTGAAAGTGGTTCACGAGAAAAAAAGTTTGGGAAATAATTGTCTAAAATGAGCAACAAGATAGAAAGCGCTAACGCTATTTAATAGGAATGGGCAGGAAGTTTCAGGTCTCTTAAGACTTCACAAGCTGCAAAATTTTTTGCTTATTTGCTATTTTTAAGTACCCAAGGCATTGCACTGACTATAAGAATCTCTAGGTTTTTACAACCTGTAAATGTGTAATACTGTAAGGAATAGCAAAATTCTCAAAACAAACGAAGAGCAGCCTATGCCAAGTTACTTTTGTAGTAGTTTGTTGCTACTTACCAATATTGTCTGCGTTTTAGTAGGATATAATATTAAATGAAACTATTTTTGGAGTCTATCGCATTTAATTTATTAGGATATAATATGTAAGACAACCTTCTTCGTCAAACTTCTGTAACCTATCCTATCATACAAGAGAAAATTTATCACTTTGTACATATTTTATTTTGTTAAATCTGAACGATTAAAATAAAATTCTCTTTAAAGTTAACAAAACCATTAGACATTCAATGAATTGCTTTTGGCTTTGTATTGTTGAATGTATCACTTCGTTATTCGTAATGAATAGCTTTCATTTTGTAAATAGATAATTTAATTGAACGACGTATCCACTTTCCGCTCAGATTTTTCGCAAGCGACAATGATGTACACAATAGCAAGTATTCATGAAGTGGTTTGTTTTAAAACAGGCTCTACCTTTACTTAAGTTAAAGTTACAGCCTATATACGTCCGATAGGTGGGCACATCCACACGTTTGTGAGGATTGTATAGTAATTGGTTAGCCGCGCTGTTCTACTACCTACGTGATGGCGGACTTTACGTCTTTAAAATATTTTTATTCCTTAGACGTACAGATCTTGTCAAGATTATTTTCTTCATCGCCAATCGCGAAAGGTAAATCAGCACTTAAAAATGCTATTTACAATTTTGTTGGTGTCGGTTGGGATAGGATCCGGGTGGCTTGCGAGTGCTTAGGCTATGCGATAAGATTATGTCTATCTCTACAAAAATTAGATCAGAAATAGCGGGAATTCACGTATTTGTTATTATTTTTAATATAATTCTTACGCAATTAGAGCATTATCGAAATAAAATGCGATATTTTTCCTTATCAATTTGTGTGTAAAACATTTATATTAGTTCTAAAATATTGCATTTAGAGTGCTAAATATTTTAATTTTACTTACATGTGAAATGTATAATTTTGTGGATTTTCTTTTCTCGATGAACTGCATTCAGGTACTGTAGGCATCACCATATTTAATCATACCTTTTAAACACTTATTAATACTTCAAAATCAATGATATCGTGAAAATAAGCGGGATTTGTTTCGTTGACGATTGACGTCAGCCCGATATAGGCCTATAACGTGTACGTGTATGGTCCAGCCTTTCTATCTCGTTCTAACGTAAGCATATGCTATGCCCTTTCTCTTTTACACTGCCAATCTAACGTAAGTATCAAATCAAATAATAATCAAATAATCAAATAATTTATTCAGTATCAGAGTTTTTACATAGTGTTATGATTGAGGATTTCTTTTGAGTAATTAAATACTTGTGTTAGAGATCCCCCCTCTCCGTAACATTGATTAACGAATACTAATGTGATACTTACTTACTTCAATACTTAATCTAAAAACATATTTATAATTTTGATTTTTAAAAGTTGCTCCACAACAGACAGATAACAAATGTAATATGATACACAAAGGATTTACAATATTTCAAAATAGTTGTGTGTGTGTGTGTGTGTTTTTATATACTTAAGTTTAGATGAGTTTTATCATTCCTATTTTATTAAATACAATACATTTTTTTTAATCAAGCTTCTGTTGTATGTAAAATATAATCCAAGAATTTGTTAGTTTCGGTTCAGCAAGAAAGACTCAGTTTTATCATAACTCCAAGTTTTTAATAGTGCTCTCAAAGTCATTTTGCAATTGTACTTAGTCATAGGGTAAATGTTTATAACTTTATTAACTTTATTATATAAATAAGCAGATCAAGTCGTAAACTGCCTCCTAGCATAACTTGACTTGACCGTAGCAATGGGAGCTACATTATGCTTTCGTCTTCTAGATATTTTGGAAGGATCATATGGAAGCGTTTTGTGACGTTTTAGAATTATATTTAATATATACAATTGTGTAACTGTAAGAACATCACTTATTTTGTATAGGTTTTCAGTGGGAAACCAATAGGGTTTAAAGCTCATTACTTTTAGGAGTACTCTTTGTGCTCTTTCTAGATCAAGAAACTTCGTCTTAGTAGCACCACCCCAGACTGGGATACAGTAGGCCAATAGTGACTGAGCCAATGAAACATAAATTAATTTTAATAGTTTCTTGTCTGTAATATGTCTCAGCTTTTTAAATACACATATGAGTTTTCTGACTCTTCCCATCATTAGTTCTAGATGGGCGTGCCAGGATAGCTTCTGGTCAACTACAACTCCTAAATACTTTGTGTTGTGAACTTTGGTAATGGCTTTGCAAAAGCAATTTATTTGAGGGTTGTTACAGTCATGAATTTGAATTTTGAAATTATGTTCAGGTTGCGTTGAATTATACTTTGTGAATGCTATGTAGTTTGTTTTGTCCGTATTCAATGTTAAAAGGTTGGATTTTAACCAGTTAGCCACCCTGACAAGCCCCTCCTCCGTGATATGGCGTACGGAAT
Organism: Parnassius orleans; assembly: GCA_029286625.1. NCBI lineage: Eukaryota > Metazoa > Arthropoda > Insecta > Lepidoptera > Papilionidae > Parnassius > Parnassius orleans. The sequence goes on along the minus strand of JAGSMP010003973.1, from coordinate 3,974 downwards.
CCCACGTGTTGCCAGTGAAGACTATGTCAGTGTCGTCTGCATAAGAAAAAACTTGTCCCGCGTTGACACTCATATTGCAAAGGCTGTTGATGTAAATCAAGAACAGAGTTGACCCAAGGATACTTCCCTGTGGGACTCCATACGCCACATCACATTGTTACTAATGTATTGGCCTATTTTCACGCATTGTTTGCGCTCATTGAGGTAGTCTGATAATAGTGCCAGCGCCACTCCTCTTATGCCAATACTCTCCAGCCGTTGTATAAGAATGGGGACAGAGACAGTATCAAATGCTTTTTTTAAATCCAAAAACACTGCAATACATTTCTTTCCCCTGTCGATATTGTTAACGATATGAGCCGTTAATGCAGTGACTGCATCTTCAGTTGAAAAGTTTTGACGAAAGCCGTATTGCGATTTTGAAAGAAAATCAATTTTATTTAAATAATTTATAAGTCTCTTGTTGATTAATTTTCTAAAATTTTGAAATGGTGGTTAAAACGGAAATTGGTCTATAGTTGGATACATCTTCTCTGTCACCTTTCTTAAACACCGGCGTTATTGTTGCCTTTTTGAGCGCAGCTGGGAAGACTCCATGTTTAAAACAAAGGTTAGCAAGGTGCGACATTATGGGTACTATTTGCTCATTCGTTTGTTTTAAAAACTGAGTAGATACATTATCCCAGCCTGGAGCGCTCTCAGATTTTAGGCTCATCAGGATTTTGTGAACCTCGTCAGCGTCGGTTTCCAGAAAAAACATGGACGCAACAGGTGAGTTAAAACAAACATTGCTAGCACCAACTTGCTGTGTATAAGTGTTTGTTAGAATATCCTCAGCTAGGGTTTTGCCAACATTAGTGAAGTAATCGCATACATAATCAACAGACAACTGTGGGGAAGCGTGTATGTCTAGCAACTCCAGACTACAGCTTTTCTTTTGTTATCGCTTGTTATGGTATTTATTGAATGCCATAAAGTCCTGGTTTTTTCTATGTTTAGTCAAGAGTTCTTTATCATATTGAATCTTTGATTTTTTAATTATGTTGTTACAAAAATTACGGTATCTTTTGTAAGTTATTTTTAAGATATCATTATATGGGTCAGCACGTAATTTTCGTTGCATATCGTTCCTATTTCGGATGCACCTTAAAATACCTAGTGTAATCCATGGTTTAATTAATCGATCCTTGGAGGAAATGCGTTTTGAGAAAGTGTTGTCCATTAAACATTGCTGCAATTTATTAATAAGGGTGTTAGTTAATTCTGTGGGATTCTCATATAATATTAAATTAGCTAGATTACTTTCTTTTAGGCTTAAGAGTGCATTTTTATAATTTGTAATTGTTTTATATTTAATGTTATTTTTATTTTTATTTAAATTTTGTGTATCGGTATTTGTCAATTTTAAGAATATCATCTGATGATCAGTTATAGTGGTGTCGAAGACTATAATGGACGTCAAGTGTATATTAATATCTATTTTCAGCATAAAATGGTCCAAGCAGTTGTTTTTCCTTGTAGGCAATACGTGGCCTGAAAGTATGCCATGCATTGCTAACATATTGAGGTATACCAGTCTATTTGAACGTTCGTGTGATTGTTCAATGGTTTTATTGATAATATTAATATTAATGTCACCGGTAAGAACAACATTTTTATGTCCTTTTATAGTGTCTAAATGTCTGCTCAATGAGTCTATAAAAAGTTCAGCATTTCTAATTGAAGGCGACCGATAAATGCAAAGAATTGTATAGCTGGAAAATACAACTTGCATACATGACGCATGTATTAATTTAATTTCTTTTATATTGCTTTTAAGTGTGTTTTTTACATAAACGACTACCCCATCACACTGATTAATATGATTTGTAGTCGAGAAAGAGGTATAATTATTCAACTGCGGGTATTGCTTCATTACCGTCAACTCTACATTCACTTAATACCAACAAGTCAACCTCAAAGTTAAAGTTCGATAGAGAGATGTAAAAGTCGTCAAAATTTTTAAAAATGCTTCGGATATTTTGTGAGATTATAGTGAAGTGTTTTTTACGTAATGCAATATTTTCGAGAAGTTATGAATTGATTCTGCTTTTGACTGTGCAACTTGGATTTTATCTATTACTCCCAGATTAATGAGAGAACTATCCATTTTTGTTTTTGTATTTTTTTTTATAAGGCTGATTTTACGTACCATAAGGAATTGATTTACTTTTATTAATATTACGATTTCTTTTGATTTATTTATAATTTGGTAAAGAAAGTACATAAATATTGTAAGTATGTGCATTGTGTGTATGTTTGTGTTGTGTGTTATGTATTTGTGTATACTTTTACATAGTGGGCTTTGCCCGAATATGGTGCAAATTAAATTAGTCAGAGCAAATAATGGAATATAACTAATATTGAACAACACAGAGAAATGTCTAATGCCTACCATATAAAGCTCAACGTATAGTCATGTTTTCTGAATCAAGCCATTTATTTGGGCTTCACTTTTAACTGTTATTACGGGGGACGTGTCATGCTCTCGCAGGTACACTCGGCCATACACAGTCCAACAATACTTGAAGGTATTTGTTTTGGCGAGTTCCCGTGCTAAAAAGTACAGACGAGCCAACTTAACTATTATTAAATAAGATTTATATAAATATATGAATAATATAATATATAATAATATAATATTTAATGAACATATATAAATAAATATATACATACATATACATAAATATACATACATACATATACATTTACTTTTTACTATATGCATATGAAAGTATATACGGTCCTTATAACAAAAACACAATTTTTTGCATGCCTTAAGCGCAAAGCGCGTAGGTATGTTCTACTAGCAGCTAAAAATCAAGATTCCAAAGTTTTATCGCATGAAATCGTATCTAACAATCATTTTGAACATATAAATGATATAAAAAACACATTGTCAGAAAGATAAATGATTGTTGAGCTTATAATTTTTTTTAAATTGATTAATTGCTATTTTTACATTTTAGTGGCTTATGGTGTAGATCATTATTTCCCAAACATTTTTTTCTCGTGGACCACTTTCAAAGTTTTACTATTTTCGGTAGTGGGGTGTTAAGAAGAAAAAAAAAGTAGTACATTTTCTTGTGTCCTATTTATTAAAATAATACTTGTGGTTATACAAAATTACATAACTACCTACTACACTCAAATAGTAAAACAAATATAATATGATTGATAAATTACAATATACAATAAAAATATGTATAACAAATATTCTACGTGGTAGAGCCAAGCTGCAGCTATATTTATAGTATAGTTGTAGCACGAATGGGTCGGCTCGATCGGGGAAGGACCACGCTCTCACAGAATACCAGCGTAAAATAGCAGTTTAATGCTGCTGTGTTTCGTATGGTGAGTGTAGAGAACCGGAGACCCTTTTTACTGGAAACGAGGCATCTTAGTCCTTACGGGTGACAACGCATCTGCATTTTGATTCGTACTCGAAGATAGATGTAACTGTCTATGGGCCACAGCAACCATTTACCATCAGGTGAACTGTGTGCTCGTTTGTCACCCTTATGCTATAAAAAAACAATAGGCAGATACTTACTTTTTCCGGCACTGCAAACACTGACATCGATTCACTCACAGTCACACTTTTATGTTCAAAATCCCGGAAACAAATGAGTAACGTTTTGTTTTTTTTTGCGCCCAAAGCAAGGACTACCCTCCGGAAACGGGCGAGGGAGGTGGTGAATACTCATAGCATACCGGCTGCATGATTATGCGGGACTCACTTTGAAGAAGTGCCTACCCACTAAACACCACCTGTGGGACTGGCTCTGGCCTGTATGGCCTCTTTGCCGCATCGGAAGCGACCCCCCTTAGGGAAGGGGGGCACGGACTCTTGGCATTCGTATTTATACTAATGTAGATTGCAAGCACAGCGCAAGTCGCATTTCATCCCTTTGCAGGTCTAAACAAGCATCCCG
>JAGSMP010000397.1:0-330378 GCA_029286625.1 Parnassius orleans | reverse complement strand
CAATCCATCACTATATCATGGATCCGACCATTAAAAAACACTCTGTCCAGTTTGATGGAGTTTTCATAAAAGGATGGATGATTTTGAGGAAGAATGCGGAAAACCACATCTACCAGTAATACTTTATAGGCTGAGTTTGCATCTTTCAAGACATTTGTGGGCAGGGCCATATTTGTGATGGCGGCCGATATTTATAGATCCTTAGGGTGTTGTTAGTTTTCCATAATAAATGTTTTAAAATGGAGGAAACGAAAGTTATTTACTATATAGACGATGAGGAGACGCCGTATTTAGTTAAAATACCGATATCGCCCGAAAAAGTGACGTTATTGGACTTTAAAAATCAATTGAACAGACCTAACTATAAGTTCTTTTTTAAATCGATGGACGATGATTTTGGTGTTGTGAAAGAAGAGATTGTGGACGATAACGCTCATCTTCCGTGCTTTAATGGCCGTGTGGTGTCGTGGCTAGTCTCTGCGGAGGGATCCAACCCATCAGACGGGGCTTCACAGTGTACCGACAGTAATGCTGGTAAAGGAAAACCGAACCCTCATGGAGCCCCGACGGTGCCGCTCACTCGTGATACCTGCACTGATACTGACAGCACGATAAGCTCTCGACCCGGACATCGTGCGTCCTGTGACAAATACAAGTACAGAGGGCTCAGAATAAATGGGCATTCAAAGTACGGTAATCATGGCTTGGAATACGAAACAGCCTCTGTTCTTAGCTCAGATCTGGACTCCACGAGTCTCTTTGATAGTCAGTCAGAGATCACAACGACAACGGGTCGCCATACGAATGCTTCAGTGGATCGCGCACTCACAGAATGCAGTAGTGTTTCCCACCTTCAGGTCAGTTCGAGGAAGCGGCCTCAGCGAAGACGGAAGAGACCGCAAGTAATGTCACGAACCTCCTCATATTCCTCCATAACCGACTCTACAATGTCTATGCATATAATCACTGTAACGTTGAACATGGATACTGTAAATTTCCTTGGGATATCTATAGTGGGGCAGTCAAATAAGGGTGGTGATGGTGGAATCTATGTAGGGAGTATTATGAAAGGTGGTGCTGTTGCCCTGGATGGGAGGATAGAACCTGGGGATATGATATTACAGGTAACATCTTTATCTTTATTTATATAATTGTTTTTATGTGTGTTTGTCACTGAACTATTCTTAATTTCCTAAATGGCTGGACTAATGTTGACAAATGACTACAAAAATTTTGTTGTGTGCTTGAGTGGGTCTCTAGATATTTTAGGTTCAAAATTGGACCCAGTAGGTGGCTCTGTTGTCAAGATCCAGAAATCGCCGTGAATATGCCAGATTGCTAGTATCTTATATTTTATCTATATGTATGTCCCATATGTATTTCTATGCCATTCATCTGATTATAATGAAACTTTCTCAAGTTGTTGTGAGTGCCTTTGCAAGTGCTGGTATATAAAACTAATAAATGGTTTAAAATCTATCTATAATCTATAAACATTCACCCAGACGGGTAGGCAGAGGCTATGGACTCCCATTTGGCACGATCCTGACACACCTCTCTCGCCTCCTCCACATCCACATACCTATACATACATGCTGATCGGTTAAAGGTACTCTTAATTTGGCCCAGTTTTAATATACCGCCAATTTGGTTGATAAACTTACGCCTAGGGCGTCCCTTCCCGGCTCTGCCGTACTTGAGTAGTATAGTGTATAATATATTAAAAAATAATTGTAATAAATAATAAACATTTAATAATGTAAGACTGAAAATTCGACATCTGATGGTAAAGTTACATAACATTACTTCCTCTTTGGTCTAGTGGTCGTACACGCCATTGCCAATCATGAGGTCTCTCGGTATGAATCCCAGGTCGGGTACAAAAATCAGTAATTTGGTTTTTCTTCCAGAAATTCTCAGTAGTAGCCCAGAGTCAGGAAGTTGGCGGTGTTTCACCTCCGTGCCTCGGAAAGCACGTAAAGCCATTGGTCCTGCGCCTGATCTCTCTCCGGTCGTGTAGGGTTATCTTCCCATCGAACTATAAGAGTGAGGCATTAGAGAGTGCGCCTGTGCTTGTGCACAAATTCTTGCACTATAGTCCTGTCCTGGGCAAATGGCTAGTCTCCGTTGAGATTGGCTGCCGCGACCGAAGTTCAGTCTGGATTATTATTGCGTAATATTATTTGAACAATATTCCCGCTGGTACTTACAGGTGAATGACGTTAACTTTGAGGACATGACCAACGATGAAGCTGTGAGAGTGCTGCGTGAAGTGGTGCAGAAGCCGGGCCCCATTAAGTTGGTTGTCGCCAAGTGCTGGGACCCCAACCCCAAGGGGTATTTCACCATACCCAGAACAGAACCAGTTAGGCCTATTGATCCTGGTGAGTGTGACCCGTTAGATTGATTTCTACTAGTCTCCTTCATACTAGTTATTTCTGTGTTTGATTTCAGAGTGAGTTTTTTTGGTTAAATTCAAAAGCATGTATCTATGCAGAATATGGTAATAATTATGTTTTGGTTGATTGCGAAGTTAGTAGAGCTGTCTTCGAAAATTGGTATATTTGTTATTAAAAAATCATTATATACAAGTAACTCAATGAAACAATATTATTTAAATGTCATCAAATATTATGTAGTGGCCGTGTAGTGGCAGTGTAAGAATATCCACTACCCCATATCATCCCGTGGGTGTCATAAGAGGCGACACAGGGAATCAAACCAGGAGATGGGTTGCAACGTCTTCCTGATAACAACTCAAAAATATAAAAAACAGTGGATGCCAACCTGCCTACAAAGCGTGGCAACTATGGCAAAATCTCCGCTATGAGGCACTCTATGGGGGAGGCCACATTCAGCAGTGGACTTTTATAGGCTGTGATGGTAATAGTAATGGGTCATCAAATAAATGTTAAATAAATGATGCAGTATTAGTAGATATTAATTCTATTTCTTTTTGAGTGAAAATTTCTTTAGAATCATTGTGATTTAAACTCAATGAAACGTAAAAGCGACCCTCAAAAGAGACAAATATATAAATCTATAGGATTTAGCCTACGAGAGAATGATATAGAATCTATTATACTAATAAATAAAGCGGATGAGGTTTTTTGTTAGTTACACGCTAATCTATGAAATTACCAGTCCGATTTTAATAAATTCTTTATGTATATGATAGCCACATTCACGAGGAATAGTATAGGCTATTTAGCATTAGACTAAACCTCTCAGCTAGCCTTAAATATTGATTTTTAATTGAAGTGAGGACAAACTAGCCATGTAATGGTGGTGTATGAATTTCTACTACACCATATGGTACCGTACGTGTCATAAGAGGCGACAGAGTGAAACTGAAATAGAAGACGGGTAGCAGCATCTTCTTGAAAACAACACAAAATTTATTATTCAGATACTGCGGTTGTCAAAGCGCCTGCCAAGTGAGAAATTTATGGCAAATATGAGGGATATTCTCTATTACTTTATACTATGGGGTAGATATGTGGGAGGCCTATATTCAGCAGTGGACTTGTATAGGATGTAACGGTAACAAGGGCGTGATCACCGCCGCCCATTTGCAATGCCCGAGAAAATGCAGAAACATTGCCAGTCTTTGAGGAAAGAGTAGGTTCCTTATCTTAAAGATTCTTAAGTTGTACTTTGCAAGTTGCAGTTGCACAGGTGGTGCAGATGTTTTAGGAGTTTTGTAATAATGTGCAATGGTGAAACTTCTTGGAAAGAATTAATATAACCAATTACTTGAAGCACTTCCCATAGTAAATGTGAGTGTAGTGGACAAGAGATATTTTTACTGGTAATAAGGCTAAACTAAGTTCAATATTAGTTGGCACCCTTATTCTACACTAAAACAGTGTATTCTAATAAATTCCTAGTGTGTTGGGGGGGAGGGGGTGATATATTTGCGGAAGTGTCAGTGTGGTACAGTGGGGTGGTGCATTGCAGGCGCGTGGGTGGCGCACACGCAGGCTCTGCGCGAGGCGTACCCGCCTCCCAGCAGTGCGGGGGGCGGAGTCCCCACTTCAGAGCCGGGCGCTCCCGAGCTTCCGCAGCTCTCCGTTGCCATGGACATGGCGCTCGTCGTGCGCGCCATGCTGCGACCTGACAGCGGTAACCTGACACACACACACGCAGCGAAACACTGACGCATGCAATCGTACAAAGACATACTCAAACACACAGTGACACGTTGATACACGCAGTGACACGCTGATACACAATGGCATACTAATTCTCGCAGTAACATTCACGTAGTGACACTAGCGTACGCAGTCACACAATGACAGACACATTCAGACGGGGACATTACTGGCGCACGTATTAACACGCACACGTTAGCGACACACTGGCGTACTCAGTGACACATTGACACCCAGTGATAACCAGACGCATGCAGACGTAAATTATCTTATATTTTAAACTTTAACGAATTAGATAAAATGTTGTATTTATATAATGTTTACTGATCTAGTTAAACTTTCCAAGTTTAACTAGATCAGTACACATCTCTGAAAAAAATATTTTCTAATACCTACAATTCGTAAAATGGGTATTGGAATTACCATTTACTAAACCAACATTTACTTTACCAATTACTAAAAGCTAAAAGAGAAGTAATTCTAATTTTACAATTGTTGTGTTCGAAGGTCTGGAGATCAGGGACCGGATGTGGCTAAAGATCACGATTCCCAATGCGTTCATCGGCGCTGACGTGGTGGACTGGATCCTGCAGCACGTGGCGGGCGTGGCGGACAGGCGAGACGCGCGCAAGTACGCCTCGCACATGCTCAAGGTACTCGCTCGCTCGCTTACCCTCTCGCACACTTACGCGCCCACTCACTCACTAAATCACGCGCTCGTTCACTCTCGCATTCACTTACTTGTTCACTCAATCGCTCGCTTACTCATTTGAATACTAATTTATTCACACAATATAATTGTTTTGTCAAGACAATGTTTCATAACTATGGTAAGTTCTGATAGATGGAGCTGTAGTCAAAATATTAATAATTTTATATTTATCGACCAAAACGTTATTTAACAGTAGAATAGAATGAAAGAAATAATTTTTTTATTGAATATAGTTTATATATAATTCTTATTAAAAGTAATTTTTTACTTTCACCACTGGTTCGAAGTAACCTCTGTCCTGAGAAGAAGCAGCAAGAAACCCAGCGTGATTTATTTTTTCTAAGTAAGTTATACAATATGAAAAGTTGTACAAACTATTTACAACATTTATTTTAAAAACAGCTTGGAAGCGACCACCCCATTCCCAGGGTTATTATCAACAATGTAACAACAATTTATATTATAGTAACCCTTTTTATACAATTTTTGTTTAATTTAAACTTGGTAATTGAGAGACCTTGTATATTGTCTGGGACTTAGTTGTAATAAGCCTATACATTGCCCCATGAATGAATTACCGACTCTGTGGAGTTGAGAAACTGGTATCACTAGCTTGTGTTTGTTCTTGGTGCTTACAGAGTGTATATCACTTTTTTTACCAAAAGTACTTTTGTTTTGTTAAGTATTTGTTGGTTTAGCTCCATGAAATAAAATACAAAAGGTGGACCTAATAAGTAGAGCTATAATAGAGTTTTCTTTCCTTGTTTGGCAACTACTAACTATGGATTATGCCCGTATCAAGTATTTCATGAAAGTCATACAGTGTATCATACTAAAGAAGAAAGTAAGAGACATTGAAAAATTTAAATAATTCAACACTCGGCTCGGCGCGCGAACGACGCATAACCCTAACCACCCGATGAGAATCGTGAGAACCTATATATTTAAAAGCACATGAAAATGTTACTAAGAATATTGTCTATACTGAAGTATTATATTAAATCAATCAATCAGTGATTTCTTATATTGAACCCGCGGTGCACAGGTAGTTTGAATAAAACTCATCACATGTCCTGCCAGAAAGAGTAGAATAATGTTTGCTGGGCCAGCTTTTTATTATAGAATTAGTGACACGCCCCAGCTCCGCCTGGATAGGATCTACTAATGTTGTCTATTGTGTTGTTTTATCAATTTTTTCAAATAATTGTTAAGTTTTCGGTTAAAATATAGCCTAGATCACTCCTGGCATTGCTTTATATCTGTTTGTAAAGTTTTATCACAATCAGTTCAGCCATTCCGAAGATTATCCTGAACAAAATTTTTGAAAAATGATTGTTTATGTCTTAATATCATGCAAGTAACCCCCTGAGCTTGATAGAAGCCAGTTACTTCAATATTACAGTCAGACACTTCAATTTTATTTATATATCTAGATTAATTTTTTGTGTAAAAGTTTAATTTTTTTACTGGAAATATGAAGTCCTAGGGGGTATCAACGCATCTGCATATTGATTTTTAATCGAAGATAAATGTAGATGTCTATGGGCCACAGTATCCACTTACCATGAGGTGGACTGTTTGCTCGTTTGTTACTATTCTAAAAAAACATGCTTGAGTATCGTGGAACACTCGGTTGGAACGAAGTTCCTTTCGTAGTATATTATTATTGGTAAATATATTATATTATTGATTAAAAAATACAAATAAATGGATTACTAGCGTTTATTAAAATGAAGCGTCATTTAAAATAAAATAATATTTCTTTCATGGCAAGATAAGAAAAAGTGCGAGGGAGATGGATATTATTTCATCTCGCTTGCTTATAACCGTCAAGGCCGTCTACACTACGTCTGACGTGACGGAAAAATCTTACACTTTTTCTCGCCTAGCCCCATCAGCCAAATTCGTACCGTGCGATAAGGAATTTCGTTCCAATAATATAATCCTTAGTGTCTCTATTTATAATTAATGTAACATTGTAGTAATGACCTTAAAACTAAAATACTTGTAAGTTGTAAGTACTTACAAGTTGCAAGTATCATCTACTATTGTCATTGCGTGTTTTGTTAAATTGATTAAGACTATTTACAATTATTTAGATAAATTTATTAAAAATTCCATAGTAGCTTAGCCCTCATAGTGTTTCGGGTGTTGAAGTTAGTCAGTTGTTTGGTTTGTGCAGGCGGGGTTGATCCGGCACACGGTGAACAAGATCACTTTCTCCGAGCAGTGCTACTACGTGGCGGGTGAAGTGGGCGGCGCGGGCGGCGCGGGCGAGCTGTGCGGCGAGCTGGCGGCGCTGCGCCTGCGCGACGCGGACAGCCTCGCCGGCGACACGCTCGCGCCGCTGCCCAACCCCAAGTGAGCACGCACGCACGCACGCACTCACCCCCACACGTACTTACCCCCACACGTACTTACCCCCACACGTACTTACCCCCACACGCACTTACCCCACACGCACTTACCCCACACGCACTTACCCCACACGCACTTACCCCACACGTACTTACCCCACACGCACTTACCCCACACGTACTTACCCCACGTACTTACCCACACACACACACACCTCACACACCCACTCACTTATCCCCTCACAGACACACACACTTAACTCCACACACACACACACACTTATCTCTCACACACACACACACACACACACACCTCACACACCCACTCACTTATCCCCTCACACACACACACACACACACACACACACACACACACACACACACACACACACACACACACACACACACTTACCTCACACATCCACTCACTTATCTCCTCACACACACACACACACACACACACACACACACACACACACACACTTATCTCCTCACACACACACACACACACACTTACCTCACACACCCACTCACTTATCTCCTCACATACACACACACAGCCAGATCATGATGGATTAAAGTTTGGAGATGCCCGTGGGAGGTACACTCTGTGCGACATCATTGAAAAGAGGCATATTATGGTGCAGGGTTAGTTAAGGTATGACAGTATTTGTATGGGGCACTTACGTAACTCTGCGTCATTGAGAATGGGTCACTAACAACAGCACAATATGTAACTAAGATTTTGAAAGAAACTGTAGTGCCATTTGCCCCTTTTATAGGAGGTAGATTTGTTTTTATGCATGTTAATGCACGCCATCATACCGCAGCCGTAGTTGTCGAATACCTTCGATACGTTGTAATTAATGCTATGGGGTGACCAGCGCGCCCGCCCGACATAAACCTCATAGAGCACGTATGGGATAAGCTGGGAAGATAAATTAAGAAAAGAAATCCTGCCCCAGCTAATTTGAGAGATCTAAAAAACGCATTTAATGAAGAATGAAACGCAATCTCTAAACATTTTATCGATAACTTGATTAGTAGCATGCCAAGGAGACTGGAAACTGTTTAATGAGCCAGAGGTGGCAACACTTAGTACTGATTATAACCCACGTTATAGTTATTCTAAGCATTTATGGAAAAAAATGTTATGTACAAAATTGTACATTCCAGTAAATTTTTCTTAATTTGGTTAATTTTTGTCACTATTTTCGTATACACTTTGTAAGACTACCAACATAACACACAAACACAAAATATTTTTTATAGGAAGTTATTATTAGTAATAACTATACTATCAGTAATAATAAAATAAAAGTAATATGGTTGAAATAAGTCTCTTACAAAGATCTTTCTGCAATAATACATAATCTCAATCATAGTACTATGTAACAATTCCATTTAATGTTATTGCAACACTAGTTAAAACAAAAAGTCACTGTATGGCACAAAGGCCCAGAAGCCATGCCAGAAATATACATTTATTGTATGCGAATATACAGTAGAGATACAATAATCTAAAAATTTCTGTCTAAAAATCTTTACAATAATCTATTGTGGAAAGTCAGAATGTGTCCAAAAAGGCACGTATGGCAATTCACAATGCTGTGTTAGTCCCTACTGTAATGTATGGTAGTGAAAGTTGGGTGTGGCAGAAGAAGCACGAGTAGAATAAATGCTGTGAAATGCGGTCATTAAGGAGTATGTTAGGGTGAATCTAAATGACAGAGTGAGAAAATGTGTGATAAGAGAAGAGTGTGGTTTGCAAGATGATGTTGTGACCAGGATTAAGAAAATAATGCTTGGTGGTTTGGTCATGTAGAAAGAATGAATGAGGAAAGAGTGACAAAGCAAATTTATGTGGCAGAGGTGAACGGCAGAGTCTGGAAGGACGCCCTAGGCGAAAATTTATCGACCAAATTGGCGATATATTGAAAATGGGCCAAATTAAGAGTACCCTTAACCGACGAGAGTGTATGCGTGGGTATATGGATGTGGAGGAGGCGAGAGAGGTGTGTCAGGATCGTGCCAAATGGGAGTCCATAGTCTCTGCCTACCCCTCTGGGTGACAGGCGTGAGTGTTTATGTAATCTAAAAACTCTCAATTATGTAGGCAGGTAAAATATGTTGAGAATGTATTAAGCTTACATCAAACAACCACGACGCATGACTTTTTTCAAGTGACATAAGACAACCTAAAAAGGTTTAAATCTAAATATCTTTTTTTTTTGACGCCTTCTCAGGACAAAATTCTTTGACAAAGTTACTCAGGGACTGACGCTTAACATTTTAAGATATTCTTGATACATAGACGCTACCATTTCTTCTCAACTAATTTTATGTATGAAAGTCTGCCATTGTTCTTTTGGTATCAAGATTGGACATCAGTCCCCCGCGCAACATTTGTATGTTTGTTTAAGCTGGGTACAATCAAATTGTGGGCAATAAAATTAAATAAATAAATATTAATCAGCCACTGATACAATTAACATTTTTTTAATGATTTCTTATATTTACGCGAACACTACACATTGAATAAAACTACTTTTACGGATTAAATCGCGTTTATTATATATATATTAACTTATTTTATTATTAATTCCCGACGTTTCGAGTGCTTTACAGCAATTGGGAATTAATAAAAAAATAAGTTAATTAAACGCGATATAATCCGTAAAAGTAGTTTTATTTAACATTTTTTTTTTATAGAATGAGGGTGGCAAACGAGCACATAGGCACCTGGTGGTAAGTGGATGCTGTGGCCCATAGACATCTACATTTATCCTCGATTACGAATCAAAATGCAGATGCGTTGTCACCCGTGAGGACTAAGATGGAAGGCCTCATTTCCAGTAAAAACAGTCTCCAGTTCTCTACAGTCACAATACGAAACAAAGCAGCATTAAGCTACTATCCTATTCTGTTTTATTAATCACTCACTGATACAATTTACTTAATATTCACAGCATGATGGGACCCGGTTACATGCCATATGCAGGCTCGTATGGTTACCAGCCCATCCCATTTAAGTACACCTCTTGTGTCACCAGCGAACACACCATATACGGGTAAGTGATTTAATGATTCTTAATTATGCATTTAAACTGTGTGTTTAGTAGATATAACAATGACATGGGTTATGTAATCATCTATTAAAGACAATGCTTCCTACATGAATCATATATTCATAGTTATTTGTATGTATTAATTATATATGTATATTTGTATATGTGTGTGTGTGTATGTATAGGTTATATTTGTATAGTTATTTATTAGTAAAATGTATGTTTTATGTAGTTAATTACCATTTTTATTTTATTTTTTATTCCATATTGCTATACCTATGTCAAATTCTGACCACTCTATGGGTTGACTGGTAGAGAATGCCTCAAGGGATTAAGTCCGCCCTTTATATTCTTTTGTTTTTAGGAATACAAAAAAAAAAAACAAATAAAAATGTAGGATGTATGATTGCGATCAATAATTAATGTTAAATAAAAAAAAACGTTGTTTAGTCTATAGTGTTAGGACGTGCAGTTTCGTGGTCACTTGGAAGAAGGCCAAATTGGCCTCTAAAAGCTTGACGTGCTCAGCAGGCGGGACAGTATTTCATGCCGGTACACCGCCTGCAACTTTACAAGGCGCAGGTTCGGCCTCATGGAATACTGTTCCCATCTCTGAGCTGGGGCTCCCCAGTGCCAGCTCCTTCCACTTGACCGCATCCAGCGCAGAGCGGCTCGATCGTCGACGACCGAGTTCTTTCCGATCGACTGGACTCACTGGCACTGCGTAGAGATGTTGCATCTTTTTGCGTATTTTATCGCATCTACCACGGGGGTGCTCTGAGGAATTGTTCGGACTAATTCCAGCCGCTCTATTTCACCATCGCACATCGCGACATAACTCGCGATACCATCCATACCATCTGGATGATTGGCGGTCCACCACTGTGCGATTTAGAAGATGTTTTCTTCTTCGCACAACTTCCTTGTGGAATCGATTACCACCAGCGATTTTTCCGGACCTATACGACTTAGGGACCTTCAAGAAAAAAGCCTACTCCATTTTAAAAGGCCGGCAGCGCATCTGCAATTCCCCTGGTTCCCCTGGTGTTGCAGTGGTTCATGGGCGGTGGTAGTCACTTACCATGAGGTGAGCCGCATGCTCGTTTGCCCCCTCTCCTATAAAAAATAAAATAACTTACAAATGAAATGTGATGCAATCCATAGCATCAGAGCGTCTATCTGAGTAGTTTTTACACGATAAAACACAACACTTCATCCTTTTCTTCTTAATACTACGAAAATACACCGACTTGCGATTTTCGACACATAAGCGCACAGCACGAACGCTGACAGTATACTAAGTAAAGCCACGCCCACTGTAATGACGTCAGGACCTAGTTAGAATCACAGTGCACAGTTGCTTATGCCGTCTCCTCTTTGTATTTGCTTCGTGGTTCTCCCTAATATAAATCAGTCTTATATCGTTATTTGTGTTTCACTCGCTCTCCCAATCCTTACATTAAAAGTTACAGCCTATATACGTCCCACTGCTGGGAACAAGCCTCCTCTCATTTCTGAGAGGGTTTTAGGGCAAGGAAGTGTCCGCCGCGCTGCCCCAACTTCACATGTCTTCGAAATATTTTTTTTCTTATTTCTCAGACATGCCGGTTTCCTCACGATGTTTTCCTTCACCGCCGAGCACGTGGTAAATCAGCACTTAAAATTGCAATTAACAATTTCATTAGTGCCGGCGGGGATCGAACCCAAGTTGCTTGCGTACTGTGAAACTTACAGCGAGCGCTAACCATCTGAGCTACGGCGCATCCTTACATTACATCATACTAATCATCATTACAGCACTTCACAAGTTCACTGCTGAACATAGGCTATAAAATAATTCTAGATTGCTTATGTAATCCCCTAAAACATCGATATTTTCGGACATCGATACATTCTTATCTATATTTATCGTACGTCGATACTTTTGAATTTTGAATGTTAACATCTATGTCAACATCTACATATGTTTTTCTAATATCGATCATCGATTATTATTTATTAAACCGCTAGCTGGTATCTGGCGCATTGCTGCCGCAGAAGAAACAATTGTGTAAATATCGTTTTCAATTTGGAAGAGTAATATTGTTTAATTACGAATTATAATACATTCATTGAAATTGAAAGATATATACTTTCGAACAAATTTGTCGGTACGATACGCGCGCCATCTACTGTAAGTTAATTGTACTATGCCTATAACCTTCGCGCAGGTGCAAGCAATAAGTTGACAAAGTTTTAGCGCAATCTGATAAACGGTATGGCAGCGCATAGAAAACGAACAAACACATTAATTTTTATATATTAAATTTCGCTATTATAAATTTCTAATCTAATATCTATGTCCCTTAACAGCTGCTGCTTGGTTATTTGCATGTTTTATTGTCTTAGTTATATATTATCTTTATATTTTTTTAATATATTTCTTTATAAGCTATTGTAACTTTGTTCTGTCTTAATTTTTATAGTATTTTGTAATGTTGTTGTCACCTATGAACACTCAGTCCCTTTCAATGAAAATTTAATAATGTGCACTATTAAATTTTTATCAATAATGTGTCCTATGAATAAATAAATCATCCCTACTGCTGAACATAGGCCTCCCCCAAGGAATACCTCGAAGCACCACCTGCATCCATCGACTTCTTGCATCTTTTACTATCTCCGATTGTCACCCTATCTAGTAGATGGGGCGGCCCTACACTTCACTTACGGGTACGACGCTGCTATTCAAGAACCTTTCGTACTTCCCATGGGTGATGTAAGAGACGAAAGAGGGTTACAAATCAGGATGATGGATCAGGATGGCCAGCAAGTCTTTTTAATGTCCAACGAGAAAATAAAAAACAGTGGTCACCAATCAAGCAATTATGGCAAAAGTCTCCCAAGAGTAACAAGATGCTCTCTCATAAATAAAATTGAAGAGTTCGTCTGTAATATTGAAATAACTGGCACCTATTAACCGATCGTGATGAAACTTCAGTAAATTAGGCTAAAAGGCTCTGGGCTCCGAAGAACTTGAAGTTACATTTTCTAAAATCGAAAAATTGACAAAAGAAATGGTCATAGTTGATTATTAAAAAGGAAATGACATTAGACGATACTACCCAGGCTATGCCGGGGCGGATCGCTAGTTTAAAAAAAAAAAGTATATAATTCACACGCAGTAGAAGTGAAACATTCAGAAAACTAAACCTCGAGAGAATGAGACAAATGCAGAGTATCGGCAGTAGGATAAAATTGTAGGGTTTATTTATCATAATATTGTTACCAAGTTTAAAAATTATTTTACATTTGATTCTACATGATATGTTAAATTACATAGTATACAGACTCGCAAGTTTTCAATTTCATCACCGTAAGCACTAAAATATTTGCTAATTAACCAATTTCGTCCTTAATCGTTACTCTGCTCATAGATCACATGCATAATCTCCATACATAATAGGGAACATTGTATTCTATCTCATTCTCTCGCTGGTTAAATCCTATAGACGCATATGTGTTTCAGATGTTTGTTTCTGATATTTATCAGATTCTGATATTTGTTTCTCCATTTGCAGATACAACCGTGAGGAAAGTGTCCTCTCTGGAAGCGGCGGCTCCAGTGCTGGCTCGGATCACCTCACCGCTAAAGAACACCCAGGTACGGTCAACTCTTTGTTAAAATGTTCTGAAGTATGTGATTCACCTATGACGGTGCCCACGTCTGACTGACTGACTGACTGTCCTCTGCATATAGGTGAATTTTCGAGTGAGTTATTGCTTTTGTATAAGGGTGCAGCAACTGCCAAAAAGTATCGATATACAGGATGTGAAATGGTTTTAGTTTGGTATTAATATGAATAGTAATACTGACAGAATTATTGAACTAGGCTAATAAAAACAAACAGTAGAAATTCATAAATTACAAATATTTTTTTGGAAATTTCAACGATATATCGATATTTCTTTTCGATATATCGGAATCGATATCAATATTTTCTTAAAATATCTATACGATATACAGGTTGTCCCCTGAAACCTATAACAGCGGGACACCAATACCTGTTGATTGGATCCCATGTATGTTCCGCGATTGTTTGTAATTTTCCAGATATGATTTTTTTGTTTTATTTTCAGGTTTTTTTAAAATTTTGGATGGTTTTAGCTAATAACTTTTTCTGTGAAGTAATTCTTACAGATTTTTTTGTTAGTATTAATAATGATAGATGTAGATTTGTATGGGTCACAGCATCCGCTTGCCATTAGGTGGGCTGCGTGCTCTTTTTTCACCCTTATTCTATAAAAAAGTTAGTACTTGATTACATTCTAGATATGGTGCAATTTGAGAATTAACTCATCTTTCAACAATTTTAGATAACGCAGGAAGAATGCTCATTGGTCTTATATCAGAGAGATTATCTACCGTTGTTTTTTTGGAAATAGGAACCACCTTTCCTTTTTAAAGGGTTGTTATAATATTAAGGAATTATGGATGGTAACAAGCCCTATCGTCTGTTATCACACTTGTGGTATGGGGTAATGGGTATTCTTTTACTACTCAATTAATGATTTAATTACCGTGTAATGGTGGTGTAAGAATATCCACTACCCCGTATCATCCCGTGGGCGTCGTCTTCCCTGATATAACGTCTAAAAATAAAAAAACTGCGGTTGCCAACCCGCCGGCCAAGCGTGGCAACTATGGCAAATATCTCCCCTATGAGGCAATCTACATATTAAGGTGGAACAGAACTGAAAATAAAACCCTATGTTAGTTAATTTTTCTATGTACTTCGGTTTGTTTTTGTGTAAGGGGTCCTTTAATCACGTAAGGTTCGAATCGGCGGAGTCGCTCGGAAAAAATAACTATGGAGAGGGGGGATAGAAATTATGTCAGTCATGTGTATTTTTTCGTGCGATGAAAAATGTAATTTAATGTGTGACGTGTAAAATATTTTAACTATTACTAAGTGAATTCGCAATTTTATTAATATTTATTGTTTTTCAGAATCTAATTTTACGATATTTGTTTATTGAAAACAGATTTAACAAATATCTGATCTTTTAAATAATAAAAAATTACACGTGATTCTAGGAGGGGAGAGAGGTGTGGTAGTTTAAAATCTCACCAAGTTGGGGGGGGGGGGGGAGGCTGAAAGTGGCCTAAAACCTAACGTGATATGGCCACTAATCTGTTAAAGCGTATAATACAGGTGCAGTGTGTGGTGTTGTTGCAGTGGGGGCTGGTGGGGAGGCCAAATCCGGATCGAGCGGGTCGGGCGGCTCGCTGCCAGCTGACGGTGGGGAGGTGGTGGTGGGGGGGCAGGTGGGGAGGCACTCGCCGCTCGCACTCGAGTGGAAGCGAGCGCGCAACAGACAGGCCGGTGTTGTTCCTATAACCGCACGCGAGGTCAGTGTTCAGTACACACATACATACATATACACAAAACACTTCTGTGTATTCTACATAACGGCCACTACATAGTTATACTACTACACATTAGGGATGGGCAAGGAAGAAAAATATATCGAATCGATATTTTAAACAGTATTGATATATACCGCGTTATATCGATATATTTATAAAAAAAATATCGTCATCATTAGCATAATGTGAGGATAAGTCACAAAATTTAATATAATAGGAGCCGTGGTAACGCAGGGGCTAAGCGCTCGCTGTAAAATTTCACAGTACGCGAGCAACCGGGTAGATCCCCGCCGGCACCATTGTTAATTGACATTGTTAATTGCAATTTATTGTAAAGTGCTGATTACGTGCTCGACGGTGAAGTAAAACATCGTGAGGAAACCTATATGTGTGAAAAATAAGAAAAAAAAAACATGCGTGAGTGTCGTGGCACACTCGGTTGGAAAGAAGTTCCTTTCGTAGTATATTATTATTGATAAACGTATTATATTATTGATTGTGATTGACACATACAAATAAATGAATTACTAGCGTCTATTATAATGAAGCGTCATTTAAAATAATATTTCTTGCATGTCAAGATAAGAAAAAGTGCGAGGGAGATGGATATTATTCCATCTCGTTCGCAATGTTGACGTATAGAAAGGGGTCGTGACGGAAAAATCTTACATTTTTTCTCGCCTAGCCCCCATCCGCCAAATTCGTACCGTGCGGTAAGGAACTTCGTTCCAAAAAATTCGAAGACACGAAGTTCGCCAACACGCATTGGGGCAGCGCGGCAAGAAGTATCAATGGAAAATTTACAAAATAACAAAAAATTATTGTAAGACATAGCTATAATTTTGTGGAATTATCTAACACAACATAAGCACACCATTCAGTACAATATCCAAAAAATCTCATATATCAATAAGCCATATATATAAGCGAAATATCACTGACTCACTAACTCATCACGAGATGGGATGAAATAGGGGTATTTTTTTTATAGGACCTGATGGTAAGTGGTCCACCTGATGGTAAGTGGTTGCTGTGACCCATAGACATCTACATTTATCCTCAATAAAGAATCAAAATGCAGATGTGTCGTCACCCGTGAGGAATAAGGCCCGTATTAATAAACGTTACTCAGCTCAAGTACACGCACTTGAGTAAAATCTTGAATTATGATCTTATTAATAAACATATCTCAAGATGCGGTTTAGGTTACGATATCAGCTGAGTGCCACACTGATTAATAAACGAAACTCGACTCTCAAGTGTGTATACTTGAGTGCAAGTCACAGAACAGTATTCCTAAGTACAGCGTTTTGAGATACTGTTTTATGTGTTTATTAATTAGCAACGATCTTGAGATGCTGATTTCGTAATGAGGGCGTATCAAATGATTACGCACTTGAGTTCGTCGTTGAGTAACGTTTATTAATACGGGCCTAAGATGGAATGCCTCTTTTCCAGTAAAATGGGTCTCCGGTTCTCTACACTCACCATACGAAACACAGCAGTGTCAAGCTGCCATGCATCTTCATGCTGATCCAATGTCAAGATTTTTTTATAGGATAGGGTGACAAACGAGCACACAGTCCACCTGATGGTAAGTGGTTGCTGTGGCCCATAGACAGCTACATCTATCTTCGATTACGAATCAAAATGCAGATGCGTTGTCACCCGTGAGGACTAAGATGGAATGCCTCGTTTCCAGTAAAAGGGTCTCGGTTCTCAACACTCACCATACGAAACACAGCGGCATTAAGCTGCTATTTCATTTTGGTATTCTGTGAGCGTGGTCCTTCCCCGGTCGAGCCGACCCATTCGTGCTACAACTATACTACTAATATAGCTGCAGCATGGCTCTACCACGTATAGGGTGTTACAGGTTGTATAAAATAAAGATTGTATTAATTCTTGTTCCAGGAGCGCACTGTGACCAGTCACCCGCCACTGCCAAATAAATGTAGCCGTTGTAGTGTGTGTTGTACGTTTGTACGTATGTTATTGTATGTTTGTACGTACGTCTGTAACCCTGCGCTACTTCACACTGGGAGGAGGGAGGTATTTGTAATGACCAATATACGGCTCCCCCCACCCGTTAATATTCTATTCTAAGTAGTGTCTGACCGAAGGTCGATTTCTGGCCGAAGCCGAAGCCGAAGACTTAAAAACCGTAAGATATTCAATTCAAGATTGGCTGACTTTAAAACTTTTAAATTAAAGGTTTATATTGTTGATCTAGATATTATGATAAAATATGTGTCATCACGGCCATTGCGTTTTCGCTCATTCGTAACAGTTCCTTCAATTTCGGCGCTTGCTAGACGGCTTCGGCTTCGGCCAGAACTTTGGCCCATTTTGGCCGAAGCCGAAGGTTTCGCCGTGTTTTTTTTTCCAAAGGCGGTCGAAGCCGAAGCCGAAGCTTCGGTCGGAAACTAATTCTAAGTGACATTACAAACGAAGTCAATGATATAGCTTCGTATAGTTGTAAGCATTAATTTTGGTTTATAAATTATTGGATCGATTTTGAATATTATTTATTTACGATATACAGAGTGTTCTATTATTCTTCTTAGTTTTAATTAAATAAATTCTTAGTTTAAATTGGATGTGAGATTTTGTACAGAGGTTTCTTATTTAGTAAAAAAATAAATGAATACAGTGTTGCCAAGATGGACACTGCTCTAACTACTGTAAGCTAAAAATCTAAGAAACTCGTTTGGTGAATATATGGTTAAAACATTGTGGTCTGTTGCTATAATACACAAAATATTAGGTGAAAGAGTTTTCTTTTTATCTATGTATACATATAAATAAATTTGAAGTGTCTGTCTGTAATATTGAAGTAGCTGGCTTCTATTAACCCTAGATTACTAAACTATCCTGCAAGTGACATTGTTACTAAACATTCGTAAAAAATACGACATGGAAATAAAACAGAATAAATTTACGAATTATAAAACTTTAATTATTTTAGAAATTACAGTTACATTCTTTGGGTTTAGAGATTACATAATAATGAAAGTAGTACACATTTTTTTGCTCTAAACAGTTGGAACTCATATTCAGGTTGTACGCCACACATATGGCTCTTTTACATTTCATGCAAAAGTGAGTTGTGTTTTTTCTAGCCTTAGACAAGATACAAGGCACAAGTTTTTCTAGAATTTGATTCTTGTGTTATTGTCACTTTAGGAATAGTTTCAATACTTAAGATACCTTTTATGAGCTCTTTGATGTATCGCCGCAATTTTGGACTAGTTTGACTTTCTTGAATCGATTTCTACGTTGATATATTTAATTACTTCTTCTAGCATTTCATCGCTAAGAAATAAAGAGAACATCTCACACGGTTTCAAGATATTACTTGCCTCACCTTGAGGCCGCTCAACAAAGCGTGTGGTATTTATGGAAGAGTAGCTCGCGTTCTTACCTGTCTAGGCTTCGTGATCCATTTTTGTCTCGTTAATTTTTTTTTCTTGGTATCTCTCTCTGATCATATTCTGTTTTGACTACTTTCACCAGTTTCAAAGGGCGTAGAATCTTCAGATTGTAAAGAATCAGATTCTATACGCCGGTGTCGCTTTCGTAACGAGAAATAGGAACATCAGAATCAGAACTTTCCACAATACCTGGCGTAATTGTGTATTCTTCATTATTACTATCGGTCAACTGATGCTACGAGTATTCCACTTCTAAGTTGTCTTCTGACTCACTCAGTATCTCTTGCTGCTGTGCGCTCCCATCGTCATCTTCATCATGAACGGCCGCCTCCAATAACTGACTAATTTAATCATCTGTAACAACTCGAGACATCTAAAGCAATATATTATATTGTATATGTACATATATCAACACAAAATCTTTGTAAAAATTGATAAAAACAAGTACCTTTGTTCAAGACTCACGCAAACACTAAACTTTCGTAAAATTTACGACACTTACTATAACTCAATACGCAAATCACTCCAGACGACAATGACAGCGCGTGGTACACTGACAGACATAATTAGGAAGGTACAAAAAGCGGGGGACACAGGAATGACGCAAGATTCGTTTTTTCTAGGAATCATGATTTTGCCGTCGTAATTTTTACGATAGTTTAGTAATCTAGGGTTAAGCTCGGGGAATTATTTGCATGCTATATTAAGACATAATTGACTATTTTTAAATTTTTGTCTGTCCGGGTTAATCTTAGAAATGGCTGAGCCGACTGTAATGAAACTTAACTAACAGATAGAGAGCAATATCCAGAAGGATTTTTACTATATTTTATCTAAAAAATTTGAAGTTTTAATTTTAATTTTGTAAACTAAATATTGATAAAAATGTTCTTTGAGTATCTTAAATCTAATGAACTCCAATTTAATAGAACCTACCCAGGCGCAGCCGAGACGAGTTGCTAATAAATCCATGAAAGTCTACAGTGGGGCATATATCCCATCGTCTTCTATTGTAGGGATGATTTGTTTTAACCCCTGTGTGGGTATTACCTTTTTCAAAGTCGAATCTTACGACAATATCCGGTGTACCTAATGCTAATAATTACATACATTACAAGCCAGTTATCGCATCCTTTATTGAAGACAGTTGATATTATTTTGTTCTCGATTCGATTATTTGACGGCTCCGTAGCGCATTGGCTTAGCAATGCGTTGCGGCGCTGAGGGCCGCGGGTTTGAATCCCGCACGGAAGAAGTATTTGTATGGCCTACAAATAATTGTTCCGGGTCTAGATGTTTGTCAATGTGCAATTTATGTTTGTAAACTGCTTCCGCGATACAGGAGAAAATCCTAGTGTGTAACGTACGGGAGTAAGCCTTTAAAAACAGAATCGAGACAAAGTGAGTTCTAATTGAAAACAGAATCGAATTCAAAATAAATTTCAGGATCCGCCACGGTATAGCTTAGATTGTAGAGATCTTTTTGAGGTAGGTACCACTCTCTTACCTATTCCTGCCGCCCCTGTCACGTGGGCGATAGGAAAATACTTTAAAATAATAATTAATTTTATTATGTTATTTTATAAAACAAATATTTGAAAGAAGTAAAAAACATGAACGAGATGCTAAAAGCAAATAAATAAATAAGTATAAGTGGGCATCACTACTATGGAGAGCTATGTTCATCAGTGGACTTTGCGAGTTGAAAATAGCATACTGGTGCCATATTTGCATTTTATTTTTAAATTTTAATAAGTAAAATACATTTAAATTTTAGAACACTCTGTATAAGTTTAAATTTCGATATTTTTATTTTTTATTTTAGAATTATGTATTATTAATATTTTAGAATGTTTCTTCCATTTTGTATATGTATTGATATGTTGTCATATAGACTATCGTTGGGAGTACTACAGGTCGTGTATATAGGGATCATAGTATACAGCACTACGGTGTAAGAAGTAATGCTCTTAAATTAATTGTTTCATATTTAAGTAACAGAACTCAAAAGTTGTCATTAATAGTATGAGCTCTTCCGTCGATAGTACAAATGGGCGTGCCTCAAGGCTCAATTCTCGCCCCCTTTCTGTTTCTTGTATATATTAATGACTTGCCTTACATAGTAGGGGATAACTATAATATAGTATTATTTGCTGATGACACTTCATTAATTTTCAAATTAAAACGACAATTATTAAAATATGACGAAGTAAATAATGCTATATCTAAATTGGTAAATTGGTTTAATGTTAATAACTTGCATTTGAATAGCACTAAAACGAAATGTATGAAGTTCATGACTCCAAATGTCAGACAATTAAATACTAATGTAATTTTTAATGGGGAGGAACGGGGAGGAACTGAGTCTTGTCGACACCACCATTTTCTAGGAATAACACTAGATGCGAAGCTTCAATGGAGCCCCCATATATCAAAGTTAGCAAGCAGACTTAGTTCTGCAGCATATGCTGTAAAAAGATTCGAAATCTTACCAGTGTAGAAACAGCTAGACTTGTTTACTTTAGCTATTTCATAGCATAATGTCATGGTATTTTGCATGGGGACACGCAACTGACACTGAAATTATATTTGTTTTACAGAAGCGGGCTATAAGAGCAATCTATGATTTAAAACCTAAAGAGTCGCTCAGACAAAAATTTAAGGAAATTAATATATTAACTTTGGCCTCTCAATACATTTATGAAAATGTAATGTACGTACACAAAAATAAAAGTAGTTATACAAAAATAAGTGATATTCATTCTGTAAATACTAGACACAAACACAAGCTAGTAGTACCAGTTACTCGACTCCACCGAGTCAGTAATTCATTCTTGGGGCGATGTATACGCTTTTACAACAAAATCCCAGAAAATATACAAAATTTGACCTGCTCAAAATTCAAAAACTTTATTAAACATAGTTTGTATAAAAAGGGTTATTATAATGTTAAGGAATTTATGGATGATAATAACCCTGGAATGAGGTGCTCACGCTGTATTGTTTTAATTTGTTTTGTGTGGTTAATTGTGTAATATACATGATTGTAGCTGTTATTTAAAAAAAAAGTCCCGCTGGGTTTCTTGCTGGTTCTTCCCAGGACAGAGGTTTTTTTTCGAACCAGTGGTAATTAGACAAAGAGTGACTTTCAATAAGTATTATTTATAATCTATATTGAATAAAAAGTTTCTGTTTCTGTTTCTGATATTATTTTGTTCTCGATTCGATTATTTGACGGCTCAGTAGCGCATTGGCTTAGCAATGAGTTGCGGCGCTGAGGGCCGCGAGTTTGAATCCCGCACGGAAGAAGTATTTGTATGGCCTACAAATAATTGTTACGGGTCTAGATGTTTGTCAATGTGCAATTTATGTTTGTAAACTGCTTCCGCGATACAGGAGAAAATCCTAGTGTGTAACGTACGGGAGTAAGCCTTTAAAAACAGAATCGAGACAAAGTGAGTTGTAATTGAAAACAGAATCGAATTCAAAATCAATTTCAGGATCCGCCACGGTATAGCTTAAATTGTAGAGATCTTTTTTGAGAGTAGGTATCACTCTCTTACCTATTCCTGCCGCCCCTGTCACGTGGGCGATAGGAAAATACTTTAAAATAATAATTAATTTTATTATGTTATTTTATAAAACAAATATTTGAAAGAAGTAAAAAACATGAACGAGATGCTAAAAGCAAATAAATAAATAAGTATAAGTGGGCATCACTACTATGGAGAGAGCTATGTTCATCAGTGGACTTTGCGAGTTGAAAATAGCATACTGGTGCCATATTTGCATTTTATTTTTAAATTTTAATAAGAGTAAAATACATTTAAGAATTTTAGAACACTCTGTATAAGTTTAAATTTCGATATTTTTATTTTTTTTATTTTAGAATTATGTATTATTAATATTTTAGAATGTTTCTTCCATTTTGTATATGTATTGATTATGTTGTCATATAGACTATCGTTGGGAGTACTACAGGTCGTGTATATAGGGATCATAGTATATAGCACTAGGTGTGTAGTGGCGGTTGTCTCGGCGAGGGGAGTTTAAGGATTTTTGGGCAAAAATAAACCATATTTTGTTAATTCAGAGAAAACGGTCCACCTGATGATAGGAGGCTTCTGTGGTCAAAGGCTTTTGTACCCTGTGAGGACTCAGACTAAATGCCTCAAATCTATTATGTATACAGGCTGATTTTCTACCGTTGGAAAAAATAAGGGTGTAATAGATTGACGAAGTAGAGCCTATGGCATAGATATTTTTCAATTATAAAGTAAACTTTTTAATTTTGTCGTAACAAAAATAGCGATTAACAATAAAAAAAATCAAATCATGTGAGTAGTACGTACTAATAAATTTGTAACGACTTTGACCTTGACGCGACCGTAAAAATTAATTAATTAATTATTTTGTTATCCGTTATGCCTGACAAATAAAAAGATGGAAACAAGTTAACTAACTACCAACCAGCAGAACAGCAAAATCTTATTTTCGACAATGATCAATAAAACACTTCACCGTGCTGGTAAACCTCCCCGTTAAACCGAGAACGCCTGTTTGTAACTTTTAGGAACGCCATACAAAACGAGTCGTTTGATGTAAATTTAGCTGTAAATATAATCGAAGCCTATGTACCCAGTAACTTGGTTATTTTTTAGTTTATTAGCTTTAGGTGCTGTAAGTTATTTATCCATTTAGTTAACATTGGTGTTAAATATTGAGGATGAGGGATGATATTCTTACGCTCACAAGATGTCGCTAGTTGGGAGTAAGTCGAACTTATTTGTTACGCAGATGGTCACACAGTGTCATCATCATTGAAAAGTTGCCTTTTCTACCGACTTCAAAAAGTACTCAATTCGACTGTATGTTTTTTTTATGTGTTACCTCATAACTTTATTCTACGTGAACCGATTTTGATGATTCTTTTTTTATTTGAAAGCTGGTGCTTCTCATGTGATCCCATATAAATTTGATCGAGGCCTGACCAATAGTTTTTGAGTTATCCTTAATAATATATATTGAATTCGGTAATTTTAAATTATTAATAAAAGTTTTACGGTTACATAAAACAATGCCTCAAGTGCTGTATTATTTAATTCTTCTACTTTTAGTAATATCCGTAGTTTGGTTTCTCCATTTCTAATCTAATTCATATAAATATGACTAACATTTCAGAAAGAAACATTAATCTCTACACTTTTCAAACAAATTAACCTCGCCCGCTATGAAATCTGTCAAATATTTCCCCTGATGCCTAAGTGGCGCCGCCCTGGTGGCAGAAAAAGTGGATGCCCTCATTGATACAAAAATATTATACTGATAAAAATAAAGATGACATTTATGTTTGACCCAATAATGTCCGCGTCTTTAGTTAAATATGCAATGTGACCGGGGTCATAACTTTGACCTTTCAGAGCATTTTCTATTTAGCAGAGTTGAATATTTACTATATGGCCAGGCAGACGTTATGACCTTTCCGAAGACCCTTTGTCTTATAAAAAATCCTTTAATAATAAAAAATAGGGTTACTTATCGGGATAAAAACTATCCTATCTCTCAAGTTGGAGCAAGCAATAGACATTTACAAAATTTCATTAAAATCGGTTAAGCGGTTTCAGAGATTAGCGTGAACGAACATCGTAACACGGGTTTTTCATATATTAAGATGTTATTTCGACAAATTGCCTTTAATATTCAAGATGAAATCTATGTAATTCGACAAATTTCGAGAATGATTTTTACGATAAAACTAACCTATTACTTCCATACCTTGAGCCCATTAAAAATACTTTCTTGGCAGCATTGAGATTATATATCGAGGATAGATTTAAGTGTCTATGGTTTAAAAGATGTCCATTCGCGGCGTCAAAGTCTTTGAGACTAATTTTATACTACTTTTGAAGTGAAAACTTCTTTAGAATCGTGATTTAAAACTTGATGAAACGAAAAAGCGATACTAAAAAGAGACAAACATACATACTATAGGATTTAGTTTGCGAGAGAATGATATAGAATGCAGTGTTTCCTATTATATCGGTCTCAATAAATTAATAATAGAAATTATTTAATACAATATTTTATGAATAAAAAGTAAAATTTTAGTTTTACCGCGTTTGAACTACACACGTGTTTTTTTTTTGTTATTGTTGTCAGTGTGACATTTCGTAAATATTACGAGATTTAGGGCACATAAAAAATGGAATGTATGTATACGTAGAAAAAAAGTTATTCGAAATTAAAACGTAATTGTATGAGGGTAATTAAATGTTATAATACGGATATGTATTTAAAGAGAATGAATGTTAGGAACTTTATAAATCGTCGGCATAAATATACCGAGTATTGTATAATCTGTAGTGTTCTTTATAATCTGTCATAGAGTATAGACTATAGAGAGTTTGCGCGGGAAAAGTTGACAATGTCTCAAAGATTGGTTGATTGTGAAGCGATAATAATCTAACAAGACGGTTGTCTAAATCTAAAACTAACTGGTCGTTAAGACTTATTAAACCTTTTTTGTTTTATTTTATTTGATTATACACAAGATATTCATTGAATCATACTGTTATATAAAATATTGAGTCTACCATTACGTCATAAATGAAGGGTTTTCTTTAATTGTAATTATAAACGTAACGTTTTAACATATCAAGCTTTTATGTAAATTAATAAATTGAAATTATTTTTTCTTTTAAACTTCTTGATAGCGGCAGCCTCATATCAACAAAGTTCTAACAAAATTTCGAGTGACGCCCAAACCTTTTTTTTCTTTTTATTTAATAACAATCATATGTACAAATGAATACATTTCAAGTGTCTGTTTGTAATGTCAAAATAACAGCAAACATATAGAATTAACTTTACTCTAGAAAACTCGACCATAAAATAATGAATTTAATTTAAATATTTTTTATTTGCAAATTGTGTGTGGTTTTATTACCTCTAACCGACACGTGCATCAGTAAAGCGGGCTCTTTGACAATACTCTTACAATTTACGAAATCAACTTCCCGTATCATGAAATCTGTTCTATCAAATGTTTCACCTCATTGCGAGAAAAAGTCGTGGTCATGTACGCAGCGCTGCGTGTATATTTCTTTGTTGATCTGAGGCGGCAGCTTAATGTTTACAAAATATTTAATCTTTATGTACTGTACGTAGTCGACTCGTGTATATCCAGTATTTAACGTAATATAGAACCTTATTATTAACAAAAATTAGTTATCTTCCCCTAGAGAATTCGTTCTAGTCTTTCACAATTAGTTCAATGCGGATTAAATAACTTGTAATTATCAGCAGTTATAATTTATAAATGTAATTTCATTTGTTACGCAATAACATAATAATCAATGATTTAAAGAAATGGTTTCTAATTTTAACCCTTTTAATATTGAATTTAGCAGAATACTTTTAACTAGAGACTGATTATAGACTAAATATTTTTCCCTTGTATTTTGTAATCCTAAAGCATATATTTTGATCTTTGGTCTAAAATTTAAAAATGAGAATTGTTTGTATTAAGTACACAACAATAATTATTTAGTGTAAATAGAGTGAAATTTTAATTTGTCAATACTCAGTTGCTTCAACGGTCATAATTCGTACCATTTATTTTTTAAACCGGTGCCATTTTCTCGACATCCAGCAGTCATATTGTGACGGACAAGTCGACAAAATGGCGGCCGATTTTGTGATTGCAATCATGTAGAATTTGATACGAATAGATTTATTTCGTATTTTTATTGTCTGTATATTATACATTGATGTTTATTTTGAATAGTTGACGACTCTTCATGCGACTATAACGTGTAATTTTTAATAAAGGAATAGCATTTTGTAATTAAATTGTGGTTTTATTTGTGACTTATTCTTTGACATAGATAGTTTAGGGACCAAGTAATTAATAGAACATTATTTATAATGTCCAGACAGTTTGAAAAATTCCCAACGTAAGTAGACAATATGATAAAAACTATTGAAATAATTAAAGTTACGTAACCCCATTAGACTTGCCATTATTCATATTGCCCGGGCGTTATAAATAGTGCCCTGATTAATCACTTAAGCAGATGGCACAGTAGCCAGCCTTTTGGTGTTTGACAGGATACATTTCGGAGAGTGTGCGCAGGAATTGCATGACTTGATTCCTCCCTTTCCATTCCATCATGGTCACCAGACATTCGGCTGGTCTCCATGGTATAGGATTGGAATAATTTACCAGCATCTGCCTCTCCATCAGATTATGTTTTTCAATAGAATAAGGATGACAAACGAGCACGCAGTCCACCTCGATCAGGAATCAAAATGCAGAAGCGTAGTCACCCCGGAGGACTGAGATGGAATGCCACGTTTCCAGTAAAAATGGTCTCCTACACTCACTACACTCACGCTTTATTAAGTTGCTTTTTCATGTTGGTATTCTGTGAAAGCGTGGTCCTTCCCTGGTCGAGCCGAACCATTCGTGCTGCAACCATAATATAGCTGCAGCGTGGCTCTACCACGTATAAAGTGTAGGTAGTATGTAGATGCTTTCTAGGTAAGGAATAGGCTTTTACTAAGCTAAGTCAGTGCGCTTTACCACCTTCTGCTGCATCACGACTTACCGTCTGGTGGGACAGTTGTCAAACACTGGCTTATAATAGTTACAATAAAGATGGTAAGTAGCCATTGCAAAATAAGGTGCTCAGCTCTAAACAAATAATTTTATGTTTATTTCTGTTAGGAGTACCAGTGTTAAATACCTTACAGTCTGTAATCATACTGACTCTTCATATGTTAAATAAGAAAGAACTTTCTAAAAGCCGTGGTAGCTCAGATGGTTAGCGATCGCTGTAAGTTTCACAGTACGTGATCAACCCGGGTTCGATCCCCGCCGGCACCTATGAAATTGTTAATTGCAATTTTAAGTGCTGATTTACCACGTGCTCGGCGGTGAAGGAAAACATCGTGAAGAAACCTGAATGTCTGAGAAATCAAAAAAAAAATATTTTCGAAGACGTGAAGTTCGCCAACACGCATTGGGACAGCGCGGCGGACATTTCCTTGCTCTAAAACCCTCCCAGAAATGAGAGGAGGCCTGTGCCCAGCAGTGGGACGTATATAGGCTGTAACTATACTTTACTTTACTTCTAAAAACACCGCAAAAATAACAAAAATCTTTTTTCTGTTACCTTACCAACCATGACCTACTCTTCATTACTTGAAACAAGTGGGATGCGGGAAGTGAAGACTGTGTAAGAACCTCCGAAGGAGGCGGAGTTATAGCCGAAATAAGAATTTTTAATTTTTTGGTTTTTGGCCCTTTTGACCCCCTAGGAGTGTAATGAGAACTCTTTGCCCCTATTCAACCATGACCCCCATGAGATCCTCTACATGATAGGCCTCTTTGGTATCTAATATGTATATGTAAATTATCTAAGACTATGTCGTTTCCAACACTAAAGGTAGATGTGACAATATTATCTTACAAGTATATTGTAATATAATTACTTTGTGTCTCATTATATAAGTGAACCATTGTATGAAGAATCATCTTATAAGAAATAAAATTGTATAAACCGATATCTGGCGTTATTTTGCGAAAATCCATTATATTAAAGATTTTAGAAATTAACTAGCTAAGTTCCGCGTAATAAAACAAAATGATGTGTCTCAAGCAGATTTTAGCTAATTATTATTCTTTTAGTAGGTAAATAGTTAATATCGTTCATAGATACAGTATGAAAAATAATAACAACTCCATCTTTAACTGAAGCGTATTTTATGATGCACTCAAAAACACCTTAAAAAGTCATTGATTTTTATAATATATAGGTCGAATGTTAACAGTATGGAGCCATTATAGCAGCACCTGTTCACAAGTATGATATACCTATGTTGCAGCTCCGTTCTCGTTGACTTTCTCGCGGGCTCTTCCAGAACGAACGGGTTCTTTCAAACTAGTGGTAAAAGCGTTATATTTCATGTGTTGGCGGTGTCTAAGAATACCACACTAATTTTCATACCGTATGTGTTGTAAGAGACTACAATTGTAAATCCCAGAACATATAGGCAGTATTTCTTGGAATTAGTCTCTATGCAAAACTTACATTAAAACACAACAAAAACAAAAGAAAAATTCAAGAAATTCTGGGTTAGATCCACACAACAACATATAAACTGTTATACTGTGGGTGCGGGACCCATGCTTGTAGAAGTGGCAAGTCCCACCGTACAACGAATACCCCATCGTTACTGTTGGAGCAATACCCTCAAGGCATTGTTGTACTGGTCACGTAGATCGCTGCCTGCTCGCTGGGTATAGCTAACCCACAGGCTACAGCAATAGAATGACTGACAAAAAGCGTTAATTAAACCTGTCTACTACAACGCGCAAACCTGCGAGCCCGCATATTACAACGAATTGCCAACGATCTACGCTCCCTCTCCATGTCCATATCCTCTTTTAAATCAACTGTAACCCAGTGACTCAGGTACTTAAAACTCGCAACCCTTATCAAAGATTTTCCACACAATGAAATTTCCGGAAGTTCAGTATAATTAATTGAACTTAAATAGAATCCACTCACTTTTACTTATGTTGTACCTAAGCCTGCTAGCCGCTGAGTAGCCCTCACAAATAGACAGAAGTCGTCTCATCCCGTTTAATAGATGGACTCAACAGCACCATATCGTCAGTGTAACTGATATTATTCACACAAACACCATCTACGTAACAGCCAACGTTGGCACTGTTGAGTCGACCCATTTGCTGGTTTATATAGAGGTTAAACAGTCTAGGAGAGCTTAAAAAAGAGAGTTAGCTATTTTTTCAGATATGGAGCCTGCTCAGATATAGAAACTGCTCACATATCGACGAACACTTTGAGGTTAAACCGCGTACAGAGAATTGCGAACGGCATGCTTTTCTTTCTTTTTAATTAAATTGTTAATGAGATTTTTTGAAAAACCATTAGAGACCGCAATTTGATAAATTACGTTAAGCTCTTTTAAATAATTTTCTTTACTTAATGGGACAGTAAACAAACGGTTAATATAACAATAAAAAGCTGCTAATTTATGTTGCCAAGGATGACACGATGACGCGGGGATGACCGTGTCATCGTGACTCGTGTGACCGTGAGATAATTTATGTTTTTAATTTTAGTTATTTAAAACTTTTTTATAAAATAACGTAATGCATTCTGAATGCAGTATTGAAATAGATAATATATGTCACTGCATAAAATATGAATTGATTGTCCATATAAATAATAAATTACTACTTGGCCACATTACGTACATAGGTATCTTTTTATCAATCAATTAAAATATAATGTTTTTATTTAATTTCCGATAATAATACATAATACATATACATAAACACTCACGCCTGTCACCCAGAGGGGTAGGCAGAGACTACGGACTTCCACTTGGCACGATCCTGGCACACCTCTCTCGCCTCCTTTACATCCATATATCTACGCATACACGCTCGTCGGTTAAGGGTACTCCTAATCTGGCCCATTTCCAATATATCGCCAATTTAGTCGATAAACCTTCGTCTAGGGCGTCCCTTTCCGACTCTGCCGTTCACTTCTGCAGCATAAATTTGCTTTGTCACTCTTTCTTCATTCATTCTTTCTACATGACCAAACCACCGAAGCATTCCTTTCTTAATCCTGGTCACAACGTCATCTTGCAAACCACACTTTTCTCTTATCACACTATTTCTCACCCTGTCATTCAGATTCAGCCCTAGCATACTCCTTAATGACCGCATTTCTACAGCATTTATTCTACTCTCATGCTTCTTCTGCCAGACCCAACTTTCACTACCATACATTAAAGTAGGGACTAACACAGCATTGTGAATTGCCAAACGTGCCTTTTTGACACATTCTGACTCTCCACAATAGCGTGTAGAGCCCCATTCACTCTATTTCCTGCGTTCACTGTCGTTCTATATCCTTATCATATCTACCATCCCTACTAAATAAACATCCCAAATATACAAACTCATCCACTTGCTCAATCAACTCCCTTCTATTCTTATTTCACATAACGTTTTACTTTCTTCTTTCAAAACCATCACTTTCGTCTTACTTGCGTTCACTTTCATACCTCTTTCTTTTAATGATCGGTTCATTAAAGTAACCATCATTTGCAACTCAGCCGCCGACGATGCAAATATGACTTGATCATCGGCGTACAAAAGGCATTTGACGGTTAACTCACCCATTCTCAACCCACATTCTTCAACTTTCAAAGTTTGCAAACAACTGTCCATAAATAGGTTAAACAGCCAGGGGGAAGCTACACAGCCCTGTCTGACACATTTTTGGATGCCAAACCAGTCCGAGTAGACCTCGTTGATCCTGACACAAGCACTAGAGTCCCTATAAAGAGACTTCAATGCCTGTATCAAACCAGCGCTCAAACCAAATGAGTTAAGTGTTTGCCATAACACATTCCTGTCCACTCTGTCATAAGCCTTTTCCAAGTCCATGAAAGCACAAAAAACTTTCTGGTTTTTGGCCAAAAACTTCTCCACAATCATGCGCATGGAAAATACTTGATCCGTACACCCCATTCCTTTTCTAAATCCAGCTTGCACATCCCAAATTTTTCCATCAGTTTCTTCCATAACTCTTTCAATTAACACCTTAGCATACAGTTTACCCACAATACTAAGCAAGCTGATACCACGGTAGTTTTTACAGTCCTGCTGTGACCCTTTTCCTTTATATATTGGGACTATAACGGCTTTGCACCAGTCTTCCGGTACCCGCTTCAGTTCCCAACATAAATTAAACAAGGTGTACAGCAGGCCTGCCACCACTCCCTCTCCAGCCCTTAGCATTTCGAGTGATACTCTATCATATCCGGCTGCCTTACCTGCTTTCATGCTTTTCATTGCTTTCATTATTTCATCTACACTTATCTCCCTACCTCTCTCCACTTCTTTCGGAATTTCTTTTCACTTAATTCAGACGACCCTTCACTCATAAACACGCTTTCAAAGTATTCCTTCCATCTCTTTAAATTGAAACTTCATCATTCAGCATACAGCCATTCTCGTCTCGTATAGCATTCATTCTAGGCTGTTTTGAATTTCCCTAGCAGTTCTTACGAGTTTCCAGAACATTTTAATATTTGCCTGGAAGTTATCAGATATCCTTCTATCATTCTTATCCGTTCTTTCTTGCTTTTCCTTTCAACAACTTCTTTACTCTCTTATTTATAAGTCTAAAGTCTGCCTTTTTCTTTCAATCTCATCATTCATACCGTCAGAATTACCAGCTTTGGTTGCCAGTAAACCTAGCCATGCTCTCTTCTTTGCTTCAACTTCTATCCGAATCTCATCATCCCACCACAACGTATTATTTTTCCTTTCATTCGTTCTCTTACTTACACCACATACTTCGGTGGCTGCATCCACCAAAACTTTCTTAACATTATTCCATACAGTCTTCAGGTCTAAATCATTCATACATATTTCATTCAAACCATTTATATTCTCCTCAGTCTACATTTATACTTCTCTTTCACACCTTCATCTTGTAACCTCTCTGTTCTTATACGCTGTAACGCAGTGGTAGACACAGATGTCCGATGCCGCCAACGCCTGAATAGACCATTAATTCGGCATAAGACCAGGTAATGATCCGTCCCTACGTTGGATCCCCGGTAAACTCTTGTATCTACCACTGCGCTCCGCATTCTTTCATCCACAATTATGAAATCTATCATGCTTCTATCATTACCTCTTCCCATGTATACATGTGAATCCTCTTATGGCGAAAGAAAGTATTTGTCACAAAATATTCTTTTCCTCACATACGGCGAGGAGGTCTTCACCATTCTCATTTACACTTTCATCGCCAAACATTCCTAATATCCTTTCATAACCAGACCTCTTCACCAACCCTTCCATTAAAGTCTCCTAACATAATGATATTTTCATTTCTTACATTTCATCAACACCATCCTTACCATGTCCCAAAACTGCTCTCGGATATAAGTGGGCTTAGACATGTCTGGGGCGTACACCTAGCACAAACAACTTCTTTAAGCCCACTTTCATTCGTATCCATAGCAGCCTTGGGCTTACACATTCATACTCTTTCACACATTGACCATTCTTTCTGAAAGGATGACACCGACTCCCTGGCATGCCCGCTCGGTCTCGTCTACACCAGACCAGTAAGCGGTATACATGCCATGTGCAGTGGCATCCTTTCCTTTCGTTTCGTCTCATTTACACATAACACATCTATTCCTCTATCATTCATCATTTCGCATACTTCATCCATCTTATCATTCATTGCTCCATACATTCAGCGTAGCCAGACGGGCCTCCGCAATCCACTTTTCGCGCCCTCCGGGAGACAGAACGTGACGGTGGCGAACCTCGTCGCCGGTTTTACTCCCGGAGATTCTTCGCACCCCTGCCCCATTAAAGGGGCGCCGGGAACTCGGGGCCATTCCTTTAATATGTTGGCTCATGGTGCGGTCTAAGGGGGTGGTAGATTTTACGCCGCTACCATACGGCGAGGAGCCGAGTCTATCCTTTCGGCTTTGTCGCTCGTTTAGCACCACCCGGGGGACACGTGTAGGGTGGGCCTAGGGTTAGGTGGTCGAAGCCTACGGATGCGAGCGACTCATCCCCCTATAATAAATGAACACGAATAGATTTATTAACAAAATTATTTTTGTTGTATATTTGGTAGTGCCTTATCTAATAATGTACAACGGTCTTCTGAATTCTGAGAAAGAGTTTGGTGAAATAATATAATTTCTGATTAATTTGTGTTTCCCGTTACACAGTTCATTTATTTTATATATAACTTAGTATTTTATATATAAATGTGTATACAATATTATAGGTGTGTATGTGTTTATGAATATATATTTATATTGTAATACATATACTTTGTTAATTTTCATACATCTACATCAAGTTTTGTTGCACCTCCAAAGTAGTCTTCTCAGCTTTACTTATTGTTTGACTTATAGAGAACGCCTTACGGCGTTTAGTCCGCCTTTGTTTCCTGTATAGGATAGTTACTATACTCTTTGGCCTTTGTTCATTTCTGTGCAACAAAGCTTAAAATATATAAACAGAATTTTACTCTGTGGTAAGAATACCTTTCCTAGGCGTTTGCCTGGCCCACCCTCTTACCAATGATGGCTAATAATTTTCTGCTCACCAGATGTCGCTAGTTGACACTGAGGTAAAGTTTTTTTGTTACAGAATGTCATTTAATTGTGAAGTTGGTTTTTAATAAAAGTTTATCAGTTTCTAGAGTATTATATTAATACACAAAACAATGCGTCAGTGGTTTGCTCTTTAATTTTTGCACATTATAACATTTTTTTTAATTTTTCTATTTTATGAATATCTGTGGTTTGGTTTATTTATTTTTAATATTATTGATATAAAATATAGCTAATAGTACAGAAAGAAACAATAACCTTTACATTTTCCGAACAAATTAACTTCCCCGCTATGAAATCTGTCAAATATTATACCTCACTTTCTAGTGGCGCCGCCCTGGTGGCAGAAAAAGTCGTGGATGCCCTCATTTCTGCCGCCAAAAAGTATTGCTTGCACTGCTGTGTTCCTGTCTGAGGGGTACACAGAGCCAGTATTGATATGTACCGGTTCATAAAAAACCCGCTAAAATGCCTATTATTCACCGGTTATTTAAAAAAATACCGGTACTTATTATCTTTACTGCAAGATCGTCAAACAGGTGACGTCTGTAATGGCGTAAAATGCTTCGTCCACCGATATTCTAAAAATATGCAATTAGAAACCAGTTACAAAAGTGAATATAGCTCTGGATAACTTAACAAACATTATGTAGGTATGAAGTTAATCATCTCTTTCCTTTAAAACATAATATAAAATTAAGTCTAACTAAAAGGTTACACACAATATATAAGAAAACTATAATAAAGCAAAATTAAAACTAAAAGTTTAATTTGTCATACAGTCCTACTCCCCGGTATCATGAAAAGAACGCTGGCTGCATTTCCTCGCTGAATGGCTATACTTTATTTCTCTTTCTTCTTCTTTTCTCTCTCTTTCTTTCTTCAGTCTTTGAGCGAGAAAAGAACCAGCCCTCTTATCACAAGCAGCGATGACCAGTCGCGGACACAGTTTCTTTAGGAACTTCACCGCATGTGGACCTCACGGACCGATAGTCTCAACAGCAAGTGGCACAAATAAAATAAAATATGTTTCCCTTAAATACTTATTTACTTAGTCAAATGGACTGTATATTAATGAATTGTGTATGTGACTATAAGAGGACTACTGATTTTTCTGTATGCAGACGATTCTATTAAAGAATCGAAAGAAGGGACGCAACAACAAACAAAGGACAATGTCCAGAATCGCCCTGTGCAATAAAAGCATCATACATACACGATAATTAATTGTCTATTTTAATATATTAGTTGCAAATACTTTTATAACACGGACTAGCTGCATGCCAAAATGAACATTAAAAAGTATTTTACTCGACTAATAACATTAATTGCCGCCATCTTCGCCTAACATCATGATGTGTTGTCGAAAAATGACTAGGGATGCCCAATCGATTGTAATCGATTTTTTGAATTTTAAATGAACTGTTGCATATTTTTTAATCTGAATCACGTTTTAAATTTATTTCGAATAAAGTTGCAAATAGAAGCTACAATAAAACATTAAATTACCATTTCTTTATATTCTTTTATATTATTTCCTAAAAGTATAATTAAAAAAAACCTACTATAACTATACCTAATGAATGAGGTCATACTCGATTTTAAATAGGTAGTTAAAATGATGCTGAAGAAAAATATTCATAAAGATAATTATTCAGGATTTTCTAATGATTGTTTAGAAAGATGTGTACTTTACTTCTTTCTTCCTTACCGATTACTTACGAGTTTACGACAATTACTATAAAAAAAACACTTATCGTTAATGCATTAATTATAAATATGTTTTATATTTACCAATGGTAAGAAAGCAGGTATGTTAACTAGATTCTATGCAGATTATACGTTGCACTTACGTACACTTTGGCTTTAGAACAAAAACTGCATACCTAATTATCTAGATAGGTACTAAAAATAGCTAAATGTTTTAGGACATCGTTCTTCAGTTTGTTAAAAATCACTCGGAGCTATGAAAAACCATAATATTCGGGGTTCGATTATAACCTCAAAATCTGATACTTTTTTTTAAATATATCTATTCTGCAGCTAGTCCGCTATAAAAATAAGA
Source organism: Parnassius orleans (assembly GCA_029286625.1). Lineage (NCBI taxonomy): Eukaryota > Metazoa > Arthropoda > Insecta > Lepidoptera > Papilionidae > Parnassius > Parnassius orleans. Next base: position 293,974 of record JAGSMP010000397.1, on the reverse strand, counting down.
TCATATAGGAATTCACTAATGATCGACAATAAAACATAATTTTCCGATGCTCTTGGTTCCAGGGCGAACAATGTATGGGCGCAGAGCAATGTCCTTTATTCAACTATTTACAGTAATAAATAATAATATTATTATGCAACACTGTAACTATCTATTAACTTGTAGTTGCACTAAGAGGGATCTATTCTTCTTCTTATTTATCTAATTCTTGGTGATTTCTGGAGCTCTTCTGTGACGCGAATGACCTCTGCATCACGTGATGTCCTAGCATGTGCGCGGGAGTGACAGGGCTCCCTCGTCGTCCCCAACAGTTAGCATTGAAATATCTTTGCCTACCTGCTACTTCAGTACACTCAATCTATTTATTTATGTAGCAAGTACACGTACAATACACTTACTTTAGGATCGTTGTGATTAGAAACTCGATGAAGCGAAAAAGCGACACTAAAAAGAGTCAAACATATACATCTATAGGATTAAGCCTGCGAGTGAATGAGATAGAATACATTAAACAATGTTTATTATAAATTTATTTATATTTTATTACATAAACTTTACAATTATCCTACTTCCGATACTCTGCATATTTCTCATTCTCTAGAAGTTTGGTTTTCTGAATGTTTCACTTCTACTGCGTGTAAGGTTTTCTTTTCTTTATAAACGTTACACTAGGATTTTCTCCCGTATGGTGGAGGCAGTTTACAAAAATTAATTTCACAAGACCTGTAACAATTCTTTGTAGGGAACACAAACAAATGTTCCGTGCGGGATTCGAACCCGCGGCCCCCAGCGCTCTAACTTGTTGCTAAGCCACGGAGCCACGGAGCGAACCCGTCGAATGTAACCACCACAGAAATATTGTTACGATTTCTGTGGTAACCACATATTAACGTACAACTGGATTATATCTATAATGGTTAAAGCCCTATGCTAACAACGGCACAGACCTGTTATTTCTGAGAGGACTAATGTGCACTCAGTCCACCTGATGGTAAGTTGATGCTGTGGCCCATAGACATCTACATTTTCCTCGATTAAGTATCAAAATGCAGATGCGTTGTATCTATGAGGATCCCTAAGATGAAATGCCTCGTATTTGTTGTCTACACTCACCATACCAAACACAGCAGCATTAGTCTGCTATTTCAAGCTAAGTTAAGTCGAGCCGACCCAATCGTGCTACAACCATAATATGACTGCAGCGTTGTTCTAACACGTATTAAAGTTGTGTGCCTCACTGTTCAGTGCGTGTTGGTAAACTTCACATATTATGTTTGAAATATTTTTATTCCTCAGATATGCAGGTTTCCTCACAATGTTTTCTTTTACCGCTTAGCACGGCGAGATAGACAGGAGATAGAAAGAAAGAAAGAATATTTTTATTTATTGCTGCAACTTGCAGAAAATCAATTTAACAAACACAAAAAAAATACTAAATATTAAAAAAATGCATTGCGGCAACGAAAATATCTCATCATAATGCTACAGTAACAGATTTAGCGCAGCATATTCTGTTGGAGCCATTTAAGTTGACTCGCTAACAATCCCTGGACATAATTTAGTATCTAATGTATATAAGTACATAAGCAAAGTTAACATTAAATATTAGTAGAGATAGTTACTCATTCACTGTGAGATTTATGGTGAGCGCTTTAACTACTGTGCTACCTCGAGTTACGTATAGGGTTGCCATCTGTCCGGCTTTAGCCGGACATGTTTGGCTTTTTCGGGTTGTGTCCGGCCAAATTTTTATGTGTTCGGCCTGTCCGGCTTTTCGTTAGTATAACGCGTTGCACGCATCGCTTGCAGAATGAGCGAAGCAATGCCGAATTTATCTATCCATATACATTATTACCAGCTAATACTATATAAAGCATGGCTACGGCGCGGGCGGCGAAGAGCGATGCGGTGCGCGCGCACCGCATCGCTCTTGTGGCGTCGGAGTGCCCCCGCCCCGCCGCGCTTGTTTGGCTATGTTTGGCTTTCTAAAAATTACTGTCCGGCTTTTAGGACCAAAAGTCCGGCTTTTTGGAGCGCCGAGTCCGGCTTTTTCATTTTAGGAGATGGCAACCCTAGTTACGTAGTAACTATTAGTTAATCTGTGCCATTGGTCTTATATTAATTTCCATATTTCTTTATACATAAATATTACGTATAACAAATGTTTAACAATTGGTCACATATAAAGGTAGTTAAAACATTTTCACAAAATCTACCACCGGTTCCATTGAGACCTATATCACTACCTAACTCACTATATCTCACTCTACTTTATGGACCTCTACCACATGAGTAGATAAACGGAAACAGCTAATATTCGGGGTTGAAGACTTACAGGCTTAGTCTAATTTATTCTGGGATAATGTAAAAAAATCAATTTTTTAATTTCATTATTTTAATTTATTTTTTATTTTCTTTAACAAAATATTTTAATTTTATGAAAAAATAAAATGTATAAATGCTAGGGGTAATAATTAAAAATAATACTTTTGATACAAGGAAATAGTGGCTTAACATTAACTCCAATATATAGCTGTTTAACTTAATTAAAACTAAATTATTTGTCGACAATAATTTCAAGTTATATAATTAAAATATATTTGAGACATTTAAATTGAGGTCGACCAGTCTTTCGCTCTAATAAAAATCTTAATTAACATTTCGTTGCATAATCTATATTTTATTCCATTAATACAGATAACAACATGAAGTATTTGTCCGTGATTATCTTTTTATACCTAAAAGATGTGTAGAAAATAAACTGTTTTCGAGGGAACTTGACCACCGGCAGATTGTTGCTTTTGTTTTATCTTTTAAACAATGGTTTGAAATGGATTTTGATACGTAAATTTGACGAAACAAGTGCTCCGATTTTATATTTTATTTTGTTTGCATGAGAAAAAGTTTATCATCGACATTCTGCTGAGTTAAGCTGTCGTACAAAGCTCACAAAAAATTCGCAATGTGACGCATCAGCATTGTGAAGAAGTTTTTTTAATTTTTTTATATATAATTTCTTAATACTTGACACTGGCAAAAGTATAACCGCACGAGTCTATGTATACGCATCAACGTGTCAATAACAATTATTAAATAAAATAAATTATCAATTATGCAACCAAGTCATATATAGAAATAATTTCATATCGTGAATGTATTTTATGTCATATTTAAAATTGATTATAACGGACATTCGATAATTAATTGCAGTAATATTTTGTAAATTTTCTAAAATCATAGACTAATTATACTACGTCATTTATATCGATGGCAAAAATACAATCGACACGGGAACTTGACTGCAAGCAGATTGCTGCTATTCTTTTTGCTTGCTGCTCCAATATCATTGTTTATATTGTAATTTGAAATGGATTTTTATACGTAAAAGGAAACAACTCGGAAGTACTCCGATGGTGATCCCTGATCAATATGTCGAGTCGGTTTGTCCATTGTTGCACCTTGGGATACTGTTGTCTGCATGTAATAATATTTTAACAATTTTGTCATTCGAATTATTCTTATTATGACCACATACAACTGATTTAGTTTGATCATTCACAGTTTCGCATCGCTACTCGATAAAAGAAATAAGAGATTATATCATGTCTTTAATTCATCGAGTAAGAAGAAAGTGTCGGTTGCTTTACCTTAGATGCTTAATTCGGCTTCCCTAATGTTAAAATATTATATTTTATAGCAGTTTGTTGTAATAATAATTAAACTATTTTAAATCGTCAAGGAGCTAATCACTACGTTTCGTTTAGTCTTAGTGTCCCGCCATAAAGGCAGGCAAAGGTCTCGGACCATAGGTATATTTGTTTTTTTTTTCAAATTACGATGACATAGGTACGTCTTTCGACCTAAACCATTTACAATGTTTTTATATAAAGTTACAGACTATATACGTCCCACTGCTGAGCACAGGCCTCCCCTCATTTCTGAAAGGGTTTTAGGGCAAGGAACTGTCCGCCGCGCCGCGCTGCCCCAATGCGTGTTGGCGAACTTCACATGTCTTCAAATATTTTTCCAAATTTTAGACATTTTTTTACACACTATTAGTAGTATAGTTGTGCTACAACTATACTACTAATATAGCTGCAGCAAGGCTCTGCCACGTGAAAAAAAAAACATGCAGGTTTCCTCACGATGTTTTCCTTCACTGCAGAGCACGTGGTAAACTAGCACTTAAAATTGCAATTAACAATTTCATTGGTGCCGGCGGGGATCGAATCCGGGTTGCTCGCGTACTGTGAAATTTACAGCGAGCGCTAACCATCTGATCTGCCGCGGCTCTAATGTTTTTATATTATGTGCATGTAAAATTATACGGAATCCAACATATTACTTTAAACGAATATCTATTATGTTGCATTTATTGAAACGATACTATCACATTAAGAATGACAATATCCATTAGTATTAACAACTTCTTTTGATAATCTAACGCGATAAAATTTCAGATTATATTTACAAGGTGCAGTATCAGTTTCCGCCAATACTTTTTTATACAGACTGTTGGCATGCATCTTCGTACTTTGATCCAATGTCAAGATTTTTTTTTTATAGGATAAGGGTGACAAACGAGCACACAGTCCACCTGATGGTAAGTGGTTGCTGTGGCCCATAGACATCTACATCTATCTTCGATTACGAATCAAAATGCAGATGCGTTGTCACCCGTGAGGACTAAGATGGAATGCCTCGTTTCCAGTAAAAAGGGTCTCCGGTTCTCAACACTCACCATACGAAACACAGCGGCATTAAGCTGCTATTTCACGCTGGTATTCAGTGAGAGCGTGGTCCTTCCCCGGTCGAGTCGACCCATTCGTGCTACAAGTATACAATTAATATAGCTGCAGCATGGCTCTACCACGTATAAAAATTTTAATTAAAAACAAACGGGTTTTTATGACAGACGTTAAAAATAAATAAAAGAAAATTAAAAATTGTCAATTGTATTCCATAAAATATAATTTTGCAATGAGTTTTTAATATGTATATTTAAAAAATGGAACTGTAATAAATGAGGCGAATTGGACAGTGACATGAATTTAAATTTAAAACATGATTACATTTCAATATATTCAACGATCATTAAGGGGCTGTTTAGATTGCGACATCTTTTTCCGCCAATTTATGACTGTTATTGATCTAAATATCAAGGCTCCAATGAATTTACATTATTTACGACGTGCCGTTGTCACCTTCAATGAGGGTTAATCTTACGCTCCCCAGATGTCGCTAGTTCGAACTGAGGTGATTTTATTTATCACGGAAATGGTCACACCGAGTCATTTACATTGAAAAGTTGCGTTTTAAATAAAAGTTTTTCGGTTTATAGTACATGTATATACAAAAAAAAAACAATAGCTCAATGCTGTATTCTTTAACTTTTTACGCATTTGTAACTTTAATGTACCTAATTCTTCTTTCGGAATATCCGTAGTTTGGATTATTCATTTCCAATCGAATTAATATAAAATTTAACTAATATTTCAGAAAGAAACATTAATCTCTACACTTTTCTAACAAATTAACTTCCCCCGTCAGTAGTGTGACACGAAACATATGTTCTTTAGACAATAAGGGTGACAAACGAGCACACAGTCACCTGATTACCTGAGGATATTTAAAGTGAATAAATCATAATAACATTTGCGTTATTAACAGTTTGGCTGGCGAATTATCTTTCCGTATATCGTTTTGGCATTCACAATGAGTCACGCATTTCGTGGTAGAGGGTGGGCTTAATTGCAACAAAACGTGTTGCTAATACATTAGCAAGGTTTTCTTTTAAAATTAATCACAACAAACTGCGTCGTAAATATAATATTGTTTTAATATAATCACATTTTTATTCTGTACATATAGTACACACAAATCGTATTTGTAGGGTAGGCAGAAAGGATTGACCCCCAAGAGACCGATCCTGACATAGGTACCTAATACATGGATAGTGAACTATAAGCATTTTTGTACGTACTTGGCAGGTGAATGATTTGATGGTATTTTGATGTAATTAGTTTTTTTAATCTTTTTTGAATAACACTCCCTATCCCTATATCTTTGCTTGGAACATAAATCCTTCATATTATATATATATATATATATATATATAATATATATATTTGTTATAGCGGTCCAACCGCGAACTCAATATGATCACAGAATCAAGAAGGCCCCTTCTAAGTTCACGTATTGTGACGGGCAACTACGTAACCCTAAATTGTGTGGCTGGACATGCGCTTGGCCGATTTTATTTTATTTTGTATAAAAAGCGATTTTAAGCAACTTTCTCTAATAGTAATAAATATGCGGAAAGAAAATGCAACGAAATGTACTGCTTCACTGGCAACATTAATTTCCCGCGTTTTTGTAAAAAAATGTTCTTTTACCGCGAAGGACCGGTCAAGCGATAATAATACTAACATAATTCTTACATTAAAATCTCTGCTATGGTCTTAAAAATTACATATTTTGTTGAATAGAACTATTTTTACGAATTGTATCGCGTTCAATTTTAGTTATTCTTTCTTTGTGGCACCTAAAATATAACTGAAATTAAACGCGATAAAATCCGTAAAAATAGTTTTATTCAACACTACACTGTTTTTATAAAAATTAAGAAATCATTATTACATATTTTAGTTTAGGATACTTATGAAAATCTGGTTCAATTTGATTACACCTTACTTCGTTTAAATAAACTCTAAGGCTTGTGCAGACAGTATAGTAAAGAAAAGCGAAGATTCATTGAAGTACAAACCAATAATACTAAAGCGGTCAATTCAGAGGATCACAAGTCGCATCAATAAGTCATTACGGAATCATAGATGAACAGAGTAAGATGTACGGAGTACTGCGTATAATTCCAAGCGGTTCCGAAACCATGCTCAAATTGACACGCACTCAAGCACGCATTTATCTTTTTTAGACTCTAAGTCTTAACTTCAAAACAACCTTAATGGTTAAATAATGTTTTAAAAAAATCCCGACCGCGTAATAAATTACTAATAAGCCACAGCTTATCACAGCTTCATTATAAGTTTTGAAAAGCACAGTATACATATACAGTGTTTCCAATTATCTCGGTCACCTTTTCTGAAGGTTTCACTTCTGCCGCGTGCGAACAGCACACATGTTTTTTTTTTTAATATCAGCCCGTCAAAGGTATTGCGGCACACATTCTAAAACCATATTGTTGATTGCAAATGATTTTAGATGCGTAAGTAAGTGCGTGTTCTCACAATAAGTAGAACATGGTTTTTTTTTTATAGAAATATGGTGACAAACGAGCATACAGTCCACCTGATGGTAAGTGGTTGCTGTGGCCCATAGACATCTACATCTATCCTCGATAACGAATCAAAATGCAGATGCGTTGTCAGCCTTGAGGAATAAGAAGGAATGCCTTTTTCCAGTAAAAAGGGTCCCCGGTTCTCTACACTCAACATACGAAACACAGTAGCATTAAGCTGCTATTTACGCTGGTATTCTGTGAGAGCGTGGTCCTTCCCCGGTCGAGCCGACCCATTCGTGCTACAACTATGCTATAAATATACCTCTACCACGTACAAAACTTTTAGCTTGGTTTTGCGTCATTTGAAATGTACGCAGTGCTCCGTCTTTGTTTGTTGCTCTCAGCATAAAAAATCATGTGCTTCTAAGAAATAAGATTGTGATAAACGGAATAGTATAATTTTTCAAATATGCAAACCATTAAAATTGTTTTAAATTAATTATTCATTATAATATGTCAAGTATAAAAATTACTTATAACTATTAACTTATAAGTTTTAAATTATTATTATACAGAGTGAAATTAAAATCCTTGGCATCCCTTGAAAATAAGAATATACGCGATATAAACTACGTTGGAACTAAAGTAACGCAAATATGAAGTTTTAATGTTGCAAGTAAAGAAAACCCTCTGAGGAAAAGTTGAAAAATCATATTGATAATGTTTAAGCGACCATTATTGCAAAAATACACGAAAAAATAATCAAAACAAAAGAAAAGCATACCGTAGTGAATGCGAGAAACACTGGTAAGAGATCATGAAGTCGTAATACTTTCCTTTTTATAGGGTAAGGGTGACAAACGAGCACTCAGTCTACCTGATGGTAAGTGGATGCTGTGGCCCATAAAGTAAAAAAAAAGTAAAAATAGTGCGAGCCGTCGTCTCCCTAACCACGCACCCGGCGCGGCAGTTCAACTCCGCCTCACGACCAATCCTGCGCCCTCGAGATGTCCGAACCCTTGACGGGAGGGCATTAATATGTGTATGGACGAACTGCACGAAGTCCCGACCAGAGACATGTGAAGACTCTTCCCTAATCCACTTCGTGGACGCGGGAGTGCGGGCGGATTCGCGTAACTCGAACCCGTCCACTGAGCTCCACAGTCTCTCGCGCCAACACCGTGAAACGGACCTAAGGCCCGTGACCGGATCCTCTTTGGTGAACTTTCTGATTTGCTTGTCGGCCCAGCTCAACTTCTTTCGAATCTTGGCGGCAGCCTGCCACTGGCCAACTCGACGAATCGAGCCGCCCGAACCTCTTGAATATGAGGTCCGGGACGGCCGTCCGAAGCGATGGGATCGCTAGGCCGCCGTTCTTGATGTCGGCATGGAAGTACCCGACATTCACATCCTTCGGGAGCCTCAGCCAATTCCTAACCGCACCCCGGATCTGGACGTCGAGCATGCACAACCTATCATCCGAGATATTACCCAGCAAAAGGCCGTGCAAAAATCTCGGAATAAGGTGTCCCCTCACGATTTCGAGCCGCTGCTACGGCTTGAGGGGTGCCTTTGAGATGTTGGTCAAGGAGGCAACTTTGACATTTTGCTCTAACGTCACGCATCCAGACGCCTGGAGTTCGATGCCAAGATAGCGCCAGCGTTCCACGCAAGAAGTTTGAGGTAGCCACTTCCGACCTATCCGGAAATTATTCCCGGTCAGATAGTGGTGCTTCTTGCGCTTTCCGTCAGGCACCATCGACAAGACGGAGCTCTTATTGTTGTTTACCATGAGGCCCATCGACGACGCCACCTCGAACACACGGTCAATGGATTCTTGCATCTCTACCTTTGAGCCTGCAAGCAGGACTAGGTCACCGTCATAGGCCAGAGCCGAGACTCGCTCCATTTCCAGCTCTTTTGGTGGAGAAGCAAGAATTACGTCCATCGCCATGTTGCCATGCTCGACCAGCGCTCTATGAGACACTGTGTCGAACGCCATCGCGAAATCAAGGATCGCCACATGACACTCTCTTAGCTTTTTCCTGCTATCCCCTAGTACCGCGTCCAGCACGGCGGAATTCTCCAACGTGCCGTCGGCGCGGAAGAATCAACGCTGTCGTGCATCGGGGGGCAGCAAGCCAAAAGTCTCCTCGCCAGGACCGAGTGCATGTGCCTAAGCGGTATCGATGCGATCGAAATCGGTCGATAGCCGCCCGGCCCAGCAGGATCGTCCGTTTTCGGTACGAAGATCGTCCGGCATTGCCGCAGGGGCTCTGGTATTACGCCAGTGGTCAACCAAGAGTTGAAAATTTCCGCTTTTCGGGCTGCAGGTACTAGACGCCACTCATCCGGGCGGATACCGTCTGGACCAGGCGCCGTCTGCCAGTCGAACTTGGACACCTTCACTTCGTCGGTCGTGAAAGGCACTCACAGCCGAGAGTAATCGCGTGCGCCCCCATACTGCTCCTCCCGCCGTAAGACGTTTAGAGCAGTCGGTGTAGGCCCTGAGGTATCAGACACCCTCTCTAGGACTGGTCGCCAATAGGCTTCCAAATCTTCGAGAGAGTGCCGGACGCTCCTGTGCACTCCATCGATCACCTCGGCTGCTGCTCGGCTGCGATATTTATTAAAGAGCTCCTGCACCCTGGCGTACTCTAATCTCCTCCGCTTGCGGCTCGACATACCGGCCAATGCGGTGTCGACCCGAGTCAAGTTAGATGTGCGGTGCCGCCTCGCACTACGGGAACCCAGTCCGTGTCGCGATCTCCTCACCGCGGCCCTCTCAAGTAGTTCCGCGATAATTTGATCTGCACACGTGTTCTCTGGGACACCACCTAAGTGTGGTGATGGGTCATCAGCGACAGGCGGTGCGTCTTCAGCTGGCAAAGGCTGGACAGCTAGCTCGACACTCTCGAATTCCGGCCGTGTCGAACCCCTGCTTTCAGGCTTTTGGCTGCTCATTAGTGAGGTTCTGAATTTTTCCCGGCACGCTTGTACCAGGAGTTTGTACTCCCCACAGCGTCTATTTCCCTTGATGGCCTCTAGGGTCCGCTCGGACCCCGACAGGCTTTCGAGCAGGTCTTCGTTCGTACAACGACCGATCTCCTTAAGTAATCGCGCCTCTGTATGCGCCATCAATCACCAGCTCCTCATCGCGCCACCTGCGCTTCACCATGTCTGGAGCGGCCTCCGCAATTGCTACTTCGGGGTGGGCCCTACGCTTGTGGACCCCCAACCCCGTTTTGGTGGTGAACGCACTTTCACACACTGGACATTTCCAGTCTAAAACGACTTTGAGTGGCCGAAGATTGGGCCAAGCTCTCCGGCTCCTGTGGGAGGCCGGGGTGGCAAAATAATCGTTTATCTCTTATTCTGTCCATTGCTTGTTTTTATGTCAATAGGTGGTCGATCCCCGGTCGAGCCAACCCATTCGTGATGCAACTAGGACTCTACATCATAAATATTTTTTGTGATTTCTTCTACGTCGATATTTCAAATTACTTTAAAATATTCCACGATCTAAGTAGAATATGTTCAATTGATGCCAATGACTTAAATCTCACCCTGTATACCTATTTGATCTAAACCCCACACGAGACAATTGTTCATATTATGAACTAATTAAGCAAATACTAATTATTTAAAATAATTATTTGTTATTGCTTACAGAAACCTGTAACATATTATGATATATAGTGGCAGTAATTAATGCTGCATTTCAATCAATATCTGCAGTAGGAGTAGGCGATACAAATCGTATATAGATACAATATTTATACAGGGTTGTTTTGCAATAACCGGCCAAATTTGCAGAGAAGGTTCAGAATAACTAATATAGGCAAATGGTGAAGAAAAATTAATTAAAAAATAAATCTCACACATTCCGTTCTTTTTATCTTTTAAATTTAAAATGCGTGGTAATGCATTATTTTAACTGATTTTACTGCGCACGCACATATTCGTAAGGGTCGATCGGTAGGCAAAAACGTTGTTGCCCATAAATCACATTCAATTTGGGATAATTTCAAATAAAAGTAGAAGCCTTATTTACTCGTATTTTTAAAAACTGCAATAACTGTATATATCACTTATTTGAACTTAAGTTTAAAATTTGGCTACTCTTTGAAAAATAACCCCGTATAGATACAATATCAGATAAATCCAATACATACGATTTCATACAGAGTAAGAGTGGAATTACCCATGCCTGACCTGTAGCATAACTGGTCTGCGACAGCTCATAATGTGGAAGGACCTTGATAATTTTGAAGTTTCATTATGTGGATGTACCTTAATATTTCTTTTTTCATCATCCTCAAACCGCGAATACAAAATGGCGGGAGTCAATTACAGCTCAGCATTTAATTGTTTTGCCTTCTATTAGAATAGTGTGTACCTTTTTAAAATATTCTTATCACTATATTGTTCCTCTTGATTCTGCTAACTAAAGTACCTGGAAACAAAGAAAGGAAGATTAGTTAATACATAATTATGTTGGTTTTTTTCAATTAATATAAGACAGTGCTTGACCACAATCCCACCTGGTGGTAAGTGGTGATGCAGCCCTAGATGGTCACCCCTGAGGACTAAGATGGAATGCCTCGTATCCAGTAAAAAGGGTCTCCGGTTTTCTACACTCACCATGCGGAACACAGCAGCATTAAATTGCTATTTTACGCTGGTATTGTGGAGAGCGTGGTCGTTCCTTGGTCGAGCCAACAGATTCGTACAGCAACCATAATAATAGCTGCAGCGTGGCTCCAACGCGTACAGTTTTATAAATTACAATTTTTAATATTTTTTTATGCTTATATTTCATTCGTCTAACCGATATTGTTAGAAACAACTTCTAAATGTTAACGGAAATTTATAATTAAAAAAGTTAAGTTACAGCGTATATACGTCCCACGAAGAGGGCCATTAGAGCTATTTACAACCTAAAACCGAGAGAGTCTCTTAGAGATAAATTTAAAGAAATAAACATATTAACTTTGGCCTCTCAGTATATTTACGAAAATTTAATGTATGTTCACAAAAACAAAGGTGGTTTTAGTAAAAAAAGTGATATACATTCTGTATACACTAGGAACAAACACAAGCTAGTGATACCAGTTTCTCGACTCCACAGAGTCAGTAATTCATTCTTGGGGCAATGTATACGCTATTACAACAAGGTCCCGGAAAGTGTACAGGCTCTCTCTATTACCAAGTTTAAATGTTTTGTTAAGCTGAAACTGTATAAAAAGGGTTATTATAGTATAAATGAATACATGATTGATAATAACCCCTGGGAATGAGGTGGTTGCTACCAAGCAGTTTCTAAAATAAATTTTGTACTTAAATAGTTTGTACAACCATTAATGTAAAATTTACTTTAAAAAGTCCCTGGGTTTCTTGCTGGTTCTTCCCAGGACAGAGGTTTTTTTTTCGAACCAGTGGTAAAGTAAAAAATGACTTTCAATAAGAATTACACATGTAATCTATATTGAATAAAAAATTATTCTATTCTATTCTATTCTACTGCTGGGCACAGGCCTCCTTGAGAGGGTTTTAGGACAAGGAAGTGTCCGCCGCGCTGCCCCAATGCGTGTTGGCAAAATTATATTTTTTTTCTTATTTCTCAGACATGCAGGTTTCCTGACGATATTTTCCTTCACCGCCGTGCGCGTGGTAAATTAGCACTTAAAATTGCAATTAACAATTTGATTGGTGCTGGCGGGGATCGAACCCGTAGAAGCCGTGGTAGCTCAGATGGTTAGCGCTCGCTGTAAATTTCACAGTACGCGAGCAACCTAGAAATTATGAAGTGAACAGGTAATTATTATTATTTACTATAGCATGTAGACAAATAGTATATATGTATATGCAAATATAACATAGTGTTATAATATAAATACAATACGACACATTTTTATAAATTATCGATATATGAATAATGTTTTATACAATGCATGCACGCTGCAGCTATACTATGGCTGAAACACAAATGGGTCGGCTCGAACGGGGCATGACTACGCTCTCACAGAATACCAGCGTGAAATAGCGGCTCGATGCTGCTGTGATTCGTATGAAGAGAACCGGAGACCCTTTTTACTGGAAACGGAGCATTCCATCTTATTCCTCCTCGGCGGTGACAACGCATCTGCATTTTGATTCTTTAATTTTTATTCGTTATTTCGGATAGATGTAGATGTGTATGCGCCACAGTATCTTACTATCAGGTGGATTGTGTGCGCGTTTATCAACATTATTCCACAAAAAAAGCTGTTTATATTTTTTATAGAAGTAAGAGTGATTAAGAATCAATATGCGGATGCTTTGTCACCTCTGAGGACTCAGATGGAATGTCTTATTGTGAGTGAAATAGATCTTCGATTCTTAACCTACTATACGAAACACAAGATCAAGCTCAGTTCATTCTACACTATAATATATATAACAAATACTGTAGAGCACAATAAAATCGATCAGCAATAATTTCTATGGACACGTTCACACTATACTATCTTTTATATTTATAAAAATCAATTGCTGTCCGTTAGTCTCGCTAAAACTCAGAAACGGCTCGACTTATTTTTATGATTTTTTAGAGATGGTTTAGATTCACATTTGGACACGGTAGGTGGCGCTGTTGTCGAGATCCAGAAATCACCCGTGCGAAGCCGAGGCGGATCGCGAGTACTATATAATATTATTATTACTTGCTTATAAAGTTTTATTTTTATTCTTATTTTATTTTAATTAATAGAATCAGGCGTTACTTTGCGGAAATCCATTACATTAAAGTTGGAAAAGTTTACTTTACCAATATCCGCTCAATAAAATAAAATGATATGTCTTACCTAGTTTGAAGAGCACCTCCCGCCCTCCCTCAATTGCGTGCACTATCCCCGTCACCACTAATCCCAGCACCACTACTCCCACCACCACTAACACTAGGAAAGACACACCATAGTAGACTCTACGGTGGCTGACCGCTAATTGAACTTAGCGGTCAGCCACCGTAGAGTCTACTACACTTGAAGATGCCTCGTGTAGAGGCGAAACACGTGTCGTATTGTCGTCGATCTTTTCTAGTGTAGTGGTGGTGGGAGTAGTGGTGCTGGGATTAGTGGTGACGGGGATAGTGCACGCAATTGAGGGAGGGCGGCAGGTGCTCTTCAAACTAGGTAAGACACATCATTTTATTTTATTGAGCGGATATTGGCAGAGTAAATTTTTCCAACTTTAATTATTTTATTTTATCATATTGGAAAACTTACAGCTAAATCAAGTAATACATAAAAAAATTAGAGGAAGAAGGCCAGTTACAAGTTTTCACAAACATAACTAAGACAGTAAGCGTATAACAAGTTGATGTAACAATAATAATAACAATAATCCTTTTATTTATTTATTTATTCAGCCCAACCAGATGAGAACACTCTATATATACCTCAATAATAGCAGGGGAGCCCAAGAGGGGATTTTTAGAACGAAGTTCCTTATCGGGCGGTACGAATTTGGCGGATGGGGGCTAGGCGACAAAAAGTGTAAGATTTTTCTGTCACGACCCCTTCTGACGTAGTGACGGCCTTGGCGGTTATAAGGAAGCGAGATGGAATAATATCCATCTCCCTCGCACTTTTTCTTATCTTGCCATGAAAGAAATCTTTTTTGACGCTTCATTTTAATAGACGCTAGTAATTCATTTATTTGTATTTGTTAATCAATAATATAATATATTTATCAATAATGATATACTACGAAAGGAACTTCGTTCCAACCGAGTGCTCCACGACACTCACGCATGTTTTTTTTGGATTTACTCAAGCGTGTCAGATTAAGGTTAGGTGGGTTAATTACAAGCTAAACAGAGTGAATTTAGAAAATCTGACGATTTGAGGGTAAGGGAGTGGGAGGGTTACAAAGTTGCAAAAGAAACCTTGTCTTGACATTCTCGTGTGTGGTTAATTTTTTTTTTTGAAGGAAATAATGAAAAATAACAAAAAAAAAATCTGCCGATTTTCACATGCTGAAATACTAAAAATCGTTTATGAAGATAAGAGTGTGCAGCTGGAGTATAGCATGAATACCCCTCTCCCATTCACTTTTTCCCTATCTCTGACTCTCTCGTGCCATTCCCTATGTACCCATTCACTGTCACATTTTACGATTATTGAGAAAAAAGTTCATAAAAAATATATTTCTAGCAGTCAAATCATTAATATCGCTCAAAATAATCGTCAGATTTTAAGCCGCCATACTATATTACTACTACTGGGACCTCAAGCTGAACCTTCTGTATAATAATCAGACGCGCACGAGTATTTCAATATGGCGATTTTTTTCGCAATTTTCAAAAATTCGTTACGAGCTTGCGCCACTTCCGAATCGTCAGTCTTTTGAATGGGAGCATTTTTAGGGTTCACTTAACATCCCCTTTGAATATCTGACGCGCTGGAATAAATTTTTGAACATCTGTAGTAGTTTGTAGTAGTTTTTACATTTTTGAAAATCTGTAGACGGTTCCCCCACCACTGGAAGGGGAAACATTATATAACTTTTTTTCTTCCTATCAACTAATCTACAAAATCTAAGAGGTCCCCACGACGCTCGAGTAAATCCCCATTTAGCATCATGGGCTCCCCTACCCCCACTATAGTAACCATACGCACATTATAGGGATCTAGTCAAAGAAATAATGAAAAAGCGTAATCTTTAGTTTATTAACCAGCCCGGCTAGCATGGGCGGGGGACAAAGTTTTTATCCCCCGATTATATCCACTGACAAGAGATAAAATTATTTTGTTATGTCAAACGGGGAGAAGTATATCCCCGTTTGACATAACGAGTAGACATATATCCCCCGTCCGTAGCATGGAGCCAAATGAAAGATAAAAAATTATGCTTTTTTGACATTTGAAAGGGACAATTTTATCCTAGTTCATTCGACGTGGGTTGAAGTTTATATTCATACAAAAAAATCTATCTAAGTCTAAGTCTATCTCCCATTTTATCTACTGTGGATATTATATCCACCGGTGTGCCCATGCTCTAAGGGTGGATAAAACTAAGCGAGGGGATAAACATTTTCTCCTTTCCCCGGGGATAAAATTGTCTCCTGCCCATGCTAGCCCTGCAGTGGTGTTAAATAAATCTATGTGTAATTATTGTGCCAGAGTATTGAAACTTTTGCATGCCCTTATTAAAAATGTTTTTTTTCGATAGATATACCTAGTTTTATTTAAAGCACTTGTTCTGAACCAAAAGTAGTCCGCGAAGGCATCATACATTTCTCTCAAATATAAAACAAAACGATGTAATACATTTTTGAAGATGAAGGTATTGACTTTACATTAAAAAAAGGGGCCCACAATGATGTCATACATTCATTTTGGTGTGTTTTGTTTATAGAACAAACTTAAAAATCAACTTTACCATAATTTATTATGTTTAATACTTTTAGATGGTTCAAGGTAAACCAAAACTTGGTCAAATGGTCCCTCATCACTAAAAATGATGTTTTCTTAGAGAGGTGGCGCCGATGTGTGCACAACCCTATCTTATAATTTCTTTTTTTTAAAAATATTTTATACAGTATTTTCACGCTAGCACTCTTTGCTAGCCGACCAACAGCGAAAAGGTCTTTAATAACAATTTCAATTTCAAAACGCACGCAAAGCGGGAAAAGCTTCTTTGACAGATATTACTTTTAATTTTAAAACGGCATAAGAAACAAAATCATCCAGAGTAAAAAATGAGCGAAATTAAAATATGTTATGTATTAGATAATTTTTATGTCAAATGAAAAGATTGATAATGCCAATAAAATGTCTATATTTTCTTATCTGCGAGATAAGAATTGATTGAATTGATTCATAATATGTAAAAAAGGATTTTTAATGCGTCTCAAATTTATTCGTGTTAAGGTGTCATCGATTGGTAAGTATTTACACAATGATCCACGACTTTTTCAGCCACCAGGGCGGCGCCACTTAATAATGAGGTGTAATATTTGACAGATTTCATAGCGGGGAAGTTAATTTGTTCGAAAACTGTAAAGGTTTCCATCTGTACTAATAGTTATATTTTATATTAATTAGATTCATCATCATCATCATTACAGCCCTTCACAAGTCCACTGCTGAATATAGGCCACCTGCATCCATCGACTTCCTGCATGTCTTACCAGGTCGTCGCTCCATCTAGTGGGGGGACGCCCTACACTTCGTCCGCCGGTACGAGGCCGCCACTCGAGAACCTTTTTTCCCCATAGGTTATCGGTTCTTCGAACTATATGGCCGGCCCATTGCCACTTCAGCTTACTAATCCGTTGGGCTATCTCGGTTACTCTGGTTCTACTGCGGATATCCTCATTTCTAAGTTTATCACGCAGAGAAACCCCGAGCATAGCCCTCTCCATAGCTCGCTGAGCGACCTTGAGCTTCCTAGTCCGGCCAGCAGTGAAGGACCACGTTTCAGTTCCATAGGTCATCACTGGCAACACGCACTGGTTGTACAGTCTAGTTTTTAAGTTTTGAGGTATACCTGACGAAAAGATGTGCCGTAATTTCCCGAACGCTGCCTATGTGGTCTATGGTACTAAAGCCTTTTCGGAAACCGGCTTGTTCGGGAGGCTGGAAGTCGTCAAGTCTGCGTGCGAGACGATTCGTAATGATTCTCGAAAACAGCACGTAGACACGGCTCAGAAGGGAAATCGGTCTGTAGTTCTTCAAGAGAGCGTTATCGCCTTTCTTGAAGAACAAGACCACTGCACTTCTACTCCACGCCTCCGGAGTAGTGCCACCATGGAGGACGGAATTAAAGAGCTTCTGAAGGACTTCAAGTACTGGTTTTCCACCCGCTTTCAGAAGCTCGGCCGTAATTTCATCCTCACCTGGGGCCTTGCCGTTTTTAAGGTGCTGGAGAGCCATTCTAATCTCGCTCAGACTGACGTCCGGGATATCTTCGGAAGAGTGTCGAATAAGACTCGCTCTTGGATCGTTACTCACACTTGCGTGTGGCTCCAACGATGACGTGTACAGCTGCCCATAGAACCTCTCAATCTCACTCAAAATCTCAGGTGTCCCGGAAACGATGCTGCCACACTCGGTCTTCAGCTTTGACAGTTGGCTCTTTCTGGCAGACAGATCTCTGGTAAAGGCTTTGGAGCCTTGGTTCCGCTCGATCGCTTCTTCAATACAAGCTGTATTGAAGTTGCGTAAGTCCCGCCGCATGCATTTGGGATCTGTCTGTTCAGTTGCCTGTATGCTGTCAAATCTGTTGAAGACTGCAGCTTCATTTCCCGTCTAACAGCCATGAGATTAAGAGTGTGATCGGAGAATTTTTGTGTTCTTCTGCGGCGGGTCTTGCAGAACTTAGCTCCGACCACATGGACAGTTTCCACGAGCTTATCATTCATATCGTCCACTTCATTGTAGTCTTCTAGGCACTGAAAACGGTTTTGTAACTCGAGCTGAAAGGTTTCGGGACTTTGGACTAGAGCACGAGGGGGACGGAGCGTTGACTCCATTAGAAGAGACCTCTCCAACTTAACGTTTAGGATCAGTGTGCCTCTAACCATTCGGTGATCACTACTAGTTTTCACCCTCGCGATCACTGAGACATCACTGAACAGTTGTCGTCTGGTCGTCATAATGAAGTCAATCTCATTTTTTGTCGAACCGTCGGGGTTCGACCAGGTCCACTTCCTGTGGGGCCACTTCTGGAAGAAAGAGTTCATCGTAAAGAGTCCCTCTTTCTCCATGAAGTCAGCCAGCTGCTGGCCCCTTGGGTTCCGTTGCCCTATTCCGAATTTCCCTAGTTTCAGCTCACCGTTCTCTCTTGTGCCTAGTTTTGCGTTGAAGTATCCCATTAACACCGTATAGTGGGTTTTGGAGGAACGCATGGCTCTAGAGATATCCTCATACATTTCTTCCACCTCCTCATCGGGGTGTGCCGAGGTTGGTGCGTAAACCTGTATGACCTTCAGCGAATACCGTTTGGTGATTCTGAGTATAAGGTACGCAACCCTCGTCGACACACTCCCAATCTTTACAACGTTGTTAACGAGAGACTTGTGGACGATAAATCCGACACCTCCTTGGGACAGATGGTCGCCCTCCCGGTGACAAGTTGCCGGATTCGAGGATTACCGTGTCCTCCCCCTCTCTTCGGACCTCGGATAATCCTATAATATTCCAGCGCAACTTGTCTATTTCTTCTTCCAGTGTGCGTGTGCGTGCGTTATAAGTTGCCAGGTTGAGTCGTCGTAGGTGGCAACCGAACCTCCACCGGAGATTCTTAGCACCCCCTGCCCTGCCGTTACCATGGTCGCCACCGTAGCCAGGAATAGCGGGGCCGCCGGGGACTGGGGGCCGTCTCTTCGTAACTTTATTCATTGGGGGGTATATTGCCATAGTTGCCACGCTTGGCGAGCGGGTTGGCAACCGCAGTATTTCTTTTAATTGTGATATTGCTGTTATCAGGAAGATGCTGCTGCCCATCTTCTGCCTCAGTTTCCCTCTGTCGCCTCTTACGACACCCACGGGAAGATATGGGGTAGTGGATATTCTTAACCGCCACTACACGGCAAATTAATTAGATTAGAAATAAATAAACCAAACCACAGATATTCATAAAAGTAATAAAACTAATTTTACGGATTATATCGCGTTTAATCAACTTATTTTTATTACTTCCCGACGTTTCGGGTGCTTTATAGCACCCATGGTCACGGGGGACTGAGGTGATTGTAAAATTAGTTTTATTCAATGTGTAGTGTTCGCGTAAATATAAGAAATCATTTCATAAAAGTAGAAAAATTCAAAAAAAGAGAGTTAAGAATGTGCAATAAATTAAAGGTAAAGCACTGAGACATTGTTTTGTGTATTAATATAATACTCTAGAGACTGACAAACTTATTTTTAAAACTAACTTCTCAATTAAATGACATTGTGTGACAAAAAAAACTTCACTCGGTGTCAACTAGCGACATCTGGTGAGCGGAAGATTATTAGCCCTCATCGACGTAATGTAATGAGAATAAGGGCAAAGCATAAGTTTTTTAACACTTTGACTGTCCAGTCTGCAAATGCAAACACGATAGTAAGACAATAGCAATGAATTACATGTAATGCACGGGACAGGCAAAGGGTTAACTTTGAGGTAGGTGTGTGATTTTTTAACTTCTACGTGGTAGAATCATGCTGCTGTTCTATTATAGTTGTAGCACGAATGGGTCGGCTTAAACTGGAAAGGACCACGCTCTCGCAGAATAACAGCGTATAATAACAACTTAATGGTGATGTGTTTCGTATGGTGAGTGTAGATAACGGGCGACCCTGTTTACTGGATACGAGGCATTCCATCATAGTCCTCATAGGTGACAACGCACCTGCACTTTGATACTTAATCGAGGATGGACGTAGATGTCTATGGGCCACAGCATCCACTTACCATCGGGTAACCCGTGTGCTCGTTTGTTAGCCTTATTCTATAATAAAAACTGGCCAAGTGCGTGACGGGCCAGGCGGCTTTCTTGATAATGAGCACAATAAGTGTGTTCGCAGTTTGACCGCTATAACGACTTAAAAAAAATGGGCCCAAATAGGAAGATCGTAATTGAAGGACTTATTTTCAAATCAGACTTTAAGGGAGTGGTATTCAAAAAATATTTAAAAAACTTTCGATTTTGAAAATAATACAATTATTCGTCATAGTTGACGTAATCTACCTATATATTCCCGGCAATGTAACCCTAATATACACATATATGACGGTAACGAACCTTCACGTAAACCACCACTGCCCTAAATTATCCTGAGGTCGCCCGCGTAAACCAAGAATGTGACGAATGAAACTGTATGAGGCCATATGATTGTATGAATACTTTGAATGAGGCCTACAATAACTACCAACTAAAAAATAAGTGAAAGTAAAACTAAGAAAGATCCTCCCTGCCTATCCCGCAAATGAAAAAGTAAAGCTATAGTAGTAACTAGTAATGCATATTAAGTCGTTTTCTTCATAAAATGTTTATTTTTAACACATTACGTACATTACAAAGTTATAATGCAGCTAGTTCTAGGTCATTTTCTATGGAGTTGTAACGAAATTTTTACTAATCCAAATGCATTTTATAAGTTGGTCGACTATTACTCTTTAACTTGTTAATAATTAGCTGTGATTTTCCTTTTAACTTCATTATATATACTACTATCGTGTACACATGACTCTAATAAAAAATACTACTTTAAAGCTAAATATTTCGCAAACGGACCCCTGAATCGAAAAGATGTTGTTCCACACCCCCAATGTTTTTGAAAGACATATCCAACGATACCTCACACGATGGAGCAGACGGGTAAAAAAAATCATCCTCCATTTACTTGTATTGGAGTTACCCAAAATAAAAATGTTTTTTAAAGATTTTATTTCACAGTTTTCTAGGCGTAATTAATATCTAAAACTATGCAAAATTACAGATTTGTTGCACCTAGTGTCTCTGACAAAACCGCGAACGGACGGACGGGCGGACATGGCGAAACTATTAGGCTTCCTTGTTGTGTAACTACGGAACCCTAAAAACAGACCTCAGGAAACGTCGGGAATATAAAACAAGTTAATATACGCGATAAAATCCGTAAAAATTTGTATCATTTAAATGTGTAGTGTTCACGTCAACATAAGAAATCAAAAATGTGGAACCCTACAACGACGTAGAGCGAGCCTTATCGTGTAATTGTGTCGCAAACGTTTCCTGTACGTGATAGTACTAATTGATATAATATAATTATGTTTTGTTAACGTTAATGATGCCCATGTGGCTCATTGGTTGGTGTTCCTAATGGGTCATTGGCTCCAGTGGCGAAGCTAGGGCTCCAAATTAGGGCAAGCCAAGATATGGTTTTGTTGTTTTTAGCAGTTTTATAAAAATACACCAATCTTGATCTGTCTCCACTCTTCAGTTTCATATTCAGTGCTGTTGAGGACGTGTTTAACAAAGCACACAGAAGGCATACTACTGCTAGATAGATTGTATGACATATCAGCAATTGCATACCTTCAGTGGCTTTGAAAAAAGCCGTTTTGGGTTTGCTTGAGCGAAAGAAAAAGATATTTACATACAATACAATAGATGAACAAAAGAAACGCATGAACAAAGTACAAACAAACTATGTACAAAATTAAAACAACAAATTATTTATATTCTAAATCGAATCGTCTCTCTTTCTTAAGGAAAGATTTAATTACGTCCGCGTAAAATGTTGATGAACGTTTTAATTGTACCAATAACTGTTTTTCAATTGCGATAATTGATAAGTCTGAAAGACACTCTTGACCTTGTGTATTTCTCAAATAAGTATGCATGCGCTTCAGAGATGAGAAAGCACGTTCCGCGGAGGAACTTGTGGCTGGAATAGTTATGACAAGATAAGCTAACTTTAAAAGCTGGGGAAAGGCCTCTTCAAGACTATTTTCGTTTATAAAGTCAATGAGTTCGAAAACATTGCGGTCTTTTAATTCAGGGGAGGAATACAATGAAATCAATTTGTTTTTCAATGTTTGTTTATCAAAATGGTTTGCGTAATTTTCAAATAATGAATATAATGTCTCTAAAGGAAAATCTGAACGATATTTTTCGAATAGTTTGTTGTTGAACAATTGGAAAAAATTTAATTTGAAAATTTCAGAATATCGGCCATTAATTTCTGAAGATATGTTTATCAATTATTTCAACAAAAAGTCGTTTGTATTCTGTCTGAGCACAGCGCACATTGCGTCTCAAACGAGGAACAGAGTTATTTTGCAATGTGTTTTCATAAA
Organism: Parnassius orleans; assembly: GCA_029286625.1. NCBI lineage: Eukaryota > Metazoa > Arthropoda > Insecta > Lepidoptera > Papilionidae > Parnassius > Parnassius orleans. The sequence goes on along the minus strand of JAGSMP010000397.1, from coordinate 270,921 downwards.
TGTGATCAAAATCTGACTGAAATTCAGAACGTAACCATGTCTGAAACTCCTTTATTTTATTACTGCAATAACCGACATCAACTTGTGATTTTTGTAAAATATTGTACAAGCAGTCAGTTTTTTCAAACACCCGGTGGAAAATAGAAAGAAAAAATTGAAATTAATTGAACGCAATGTGTTTTCAAAATTCTCGGCGGCCAAGATCGTATCGCCGTCCCAGGTCTGCGGATTGTCGCACATATCCGAAAACAAATTAATCAAATTAACTTTTTGTTCGAATACTGTATTCACAATTCGTGACATATACGTCCAACGAGTTGCGGGGGCATTAGGCAATTTTTTGCTGAAAAGTGCATCATAAAAGACGACCGTTTTGTGCTGTTATTAAAAAAATTAAATAAAGCCTGAAGGGCTGAAAAAAAAGTGCTGACTTCCCCAATCCTGTTACAAGATTTAGATAAAACTAATGCCAAAATGTGTGCATTACACCAAATATACATGGCTTGGGGACAAACATCTTTAACTTTTTGTTGCACTCCATTTCTGACACCGGACATGACACTTGCACCGTCATAGCTTTGCGCAACTAGTTTTGTGGTGCAGTCATGTTTGTTTAATAATTCCAATATGATATTACAAAGTGTGTCTGCTGTGCGACTTTCAGACACATCTACATACCCCATAAAACGGTCATGAATATCGTTTCCATAATAATATCGGAGAATCAGACACAATTGCTCTCTGTGACTAACATCGGGAGTTTCGTCAATAATAATTGAAACAAATTTTGACAATTTTACTTCGTACTCGATGCGAGTTTTCATTACATCAGCGACAGAATGAATAATGTCATTTTGGATTGTACTAGATAAATAACTCGGCCGTTTGTCACTTTCTTGATGCTGCATATGTTTTTCTAACACGAGATCGTACTTCGAAAGAAGCGATACAAGTTCTAAAAAATTGCCTCTATTTAATGATGTTTTCGACTCATCGTGACCTGAAAGGAAGTTCTTGTTGTGCTAAATGGCAAACAATATCGACTAATCTTTGAAAAACATACGGTTGTGATCAACACGCATGTTGTGTTTTGTAATATCCTCGGATAACTGACGCGACAAAGATGTTTCTATCCGATTTTTTCCAAAATTACTAAACGAAATTACCGCATTCATGTGTTTTTGAGAATTCATATGCCTTTTAATGGCTCCAGATAAGTTATTTAAATCATCATATCCAGTAGTATTCCAAGCTGTTTTGTCGTTGGAAAAAAATATACAGCACCAGCAGTACAACTTATTGGTATGTGAGCAGCCAACAACCCAATGAGTTTTGTAAACAGATCTATTAAATTGCCGTTTGTGGGTTTTACTCGTCTGAGAAATACACAGATCAGGCGTTGGTTTCGGCGTGGATATGAGCTGTTTTTTTCTCAACAAAATTTAAAGATTTTACCTTTTCCTCGCCGATTAGCACTTTAACACACTTCAATTCATCACAAGGAACACTATTATTCTCCATTTTCACAAAAATCTTTAAAAAAGTATAAATTTTCAACTCAATATTGCGAGTTTCATTCGCTCAAGTAAACACACAGAGTAAACATTGAAATGTGAAGTGCACTGCAAATGTATCGCCCGAACATCCCCACTCTCGACAACTTCACACTGAAAGCCTGGCTTCTGCGCTCCATACTAATTGAATTTATAGAACATTTTGCCACAGGTTAGAAAGGGAGCGATCGTCTTTTCGAAAGCCCGGTAAAAAGCCCACGCGTGCGAGAGAGACAACTAATCGACAGCAGTATCGCACAGTTTTGCCGCGTGTTGACGTTCGAGGTCACGACCTGTGTATATTGTATAACAGAGGAGCGCGCCGGAAATTTGAAATAGTTTGAAACAGTTTAAGAGTTATTTTATTAGTTTATATTATTGATTGAGCAGTTTGATAGGTCAAGCCTGGCTTCTCGGCTTCTATGGAGGCTTCGCTACCGATTGGCTCGATTCTTTTTAAATATATAATATACTACCTGGTACCCGACGCGTTGCCGCCACAGAAATAATTGTGGAAATATCGTTTTCAATTTGGAATAGTTATATTGTTTAATTAGGAATGTAATTACATTCATTGAAGTTAAATGATATGTAGCTTTCAAATAAATTTATCGGTACGATACGTGCGCCACCTACTGTAACTTAATTGCACTATGCCTATAACCTTCACGGAAGTGGAAGCAACAAGTTGATAAGTTTCACCGCGATCTGATGAACACACCGTTCAGCAGCGCATAAAATACGAACAAACAAATATTAATTTTTATATATTAGATTAATAAGCATGTTTAAGTATGTATGTATTTATCTTATCTATGTATTTACATTTTATATTATCCATTTATGTTACTATTTTATGGTTTATAATAAAAATAATGTTATTGTTGTCGCCGTACCACACACATATTTTTATTGTTTTCTAGCAATCCTGTCCATACAAAGGATGTCTGGAATAGATTGATTTTAGGGATAAGACCGTTCATTATACCACATTTTTTGAAGTTATACTTCTATTGGCGCGTTTGAGAAAAATGATAAGAGTGAATTTTTTATTATGCGCGCGCACACCGACACCTAAAAGCGACAACTTCAGTTGGTAATTGTCTGTCAACTGTTAAGTTTTCGTGAGAACTGATAACTATATTCAAGGTAGTTATTCAAATATATATGAATCTATAAAACGTGTTTTATTTTAGTTATTTTTGTTTTGTTACGCTAAAGAAGTATAACTTCTTACGTGCGTACATAAGTACACACACACGTTTTCTCCCTTTTTTTGTTCATATTTATATATTTTTGGCGTACAATACGAGGGGACATTTTAAAGTTCGTGGAATGGGGGGTAAGGAGTGGAAATAAAAATCCAAATTTATTTTTCCTTTTCAATATATTCACCTGCTACCCTAATACATTTTTTGGATCTTACAATTAACTTACGTATACCCTCAAAAAAAATGATTTGTCTTTGTCTAAAAATACGCCGAAACTGCTTCCTTCACTTCTTCATCACTTAAAAACTTTTTCCCACGAAGTTCATTTTTTAACTTTAACTTTTTTTTAATAGATAATAATCACTGGGGGCCAGGTCAGGACTATAGGGTGGGTGTGGCAAAATTGCGAAGCCCACCTTCTACAGGGCAGCCATCGCAACATGGCACTTGTGAACAGGCGCGTTGTCGTGCAGAAGAAGGATTCCTTTGGTCAATTTTCCCCTTCTTTTCTCCTCTATGGCTTCCTTCAATTGTTCTAGGATTGCAGCGTAGTAATTTCCGGTTATGGAGACACCTTTATCTTTATAATTAATCAATAGGATTCCTTCTGAGTCTCAAAAGACTGTCGCCATGATTTTCCCAGCCGATTGTGCCACCTTAAATTTCTTGGGTGGTGGTGTGCCTTTTTTGTGCCACTGCATAGAGTCCTGTTTGGACTCAGGTTCATAATGGTGAACCCAAGTTTCATCACCAGTAACAATCCGAGCCAAAACTCCATCTTTGTCTTCCATACAGAGGTCCAAAAATGTTGCTTTTGAGGCGGCGTGAGCATTCTAGGCACCCATCTTGCGCTGACTTTAGTCATGCCAAGATGGTCATGAAGAATTTTGAAAATATTTGTATCTGATACTCCAACCATTTCTGCGAGCTGTTTTTTCTTTAGGCGGGCATCTTCTAATATAAATTTTTCGACTTTTTGAATAATTTCCGAAGTGGTCACCTCGATCGGCCTTCCTGGCCGTGGGTCGTCTTCAAGTGACTCTCCGTTTTTTAAAAAGGGTATGCCACTTGTAAACTATAGTTTTACTTGGACAAGAGTCTCCGTAAACGGATGACATCTCTTCCAGTATAGTCTGAACTGATTTTCTGCGCTTGTTAAGGAACTTCGCAACGGCACTAAACTCGATTTTCTCCATATTTCACAATTTCTTCCGATTGACTTGTTTGGTTGACGATAACTCAAAGACTAATGATCGAATTACAATAAAACCCGCTATTTATACTAATAATGAGTTGCTCAATTAGCACGTAATTTAGCGACGTCCCCACTTATTACCTACCTACCAATTCCGCGAACTTAAAAACGCACCCTCGTAAAGTGTTATCTATCTATCTATCTATTTTACGCTGGTATTCTGTGACAATGTGGTCCTACCACGGTCGCGCCGAACCATTCGTGCCACAACCATAATATAGCTGCAGCGTGGCTCTACCACGTGAAAACGATTATAATATATATATATATATATGTGATACGTACGATTCTCGGAGATTTCTTTGAAATCAGAAATGTTTACATAGGCGAGCAACCCGAGTACTAAAGACACAAAGTGGGTATGATATACTCTGGCTGAAATAGTTAACTGCCACATTAAAAAGGCAAAATAAGAGAAATGGTGTAATAATTATATTTTGTTAACATTAATGACAGGGCCGTGGTAGCTCAGATGGTTAGCGCTCGCTGTAAGTTTCACGGTACGCGAGCAACCCGGTTTCGATCCCCGCCGGCACCAATGAAATTGTTAATTGCAATTTTAAGTGCTGATTTACCATGTGCTCGGCGGTGAAGGAAAACATCGTGAGGAAACCTGCATGTCTGAGAAATAAGAAAAAAATATATTTCGAAGACATGTGAAGTTCGCCAACACGCATTTGGGGGGCGCGGCGGACACTTCCTTGCCCTAAAAACCCTCTCAGAAATGAGAGGAGGCCTGTGCCCAGCAGTGGAACGCGTATATAAGCTGTAACTTTAACATTAATGACGTTTGTCGTGTAGTGGCGGTGTAAGAATATCCACTACCCCATATCGTCCCGTGGGTGTCGTAAGAGGCGCCAGAGGGATACTGCAACAGGAGATGGGCAGCAGTATCCTAATAACAACTCAAAATAATAAAACTGCGGTTGCCAACCCGCCCGCCAAGCGTGGCAACAATGGCAATCTACGGAGGAGGCCTGTTCAGAAGTGGATTTTTAGAAGCTGTGATCCATCACAGTTTCTAAAAATCCATCCATTCATCCATCCATCCATTCTATACGCAACTTTATTATCAGGAGAATGACCAGACCATTAGAATGCCTGTCACGATACCGCCATGCGTATCATTAACGTTGGAACGATACGCATGGCGCTCCGATTGATGGTATTATCAGATCCTGGTTCGATTCTCACACAATTATTAAAGTTGCGTGCACTATCCCCGTCACCACTAATCCCAGCACCACGTGGTGACGGGGATAGTGCACGCAATTGAGGGAGGGCGGGAGGTGCTCTTCAAACTAGGTAAGACACATCATTTTGTTTTATTGAGCGGATATTGGCAAAGTAAATATTTACAACTTTAATATAATGGATTTCCGCAAAGTAACGCCTGATTCTATTAATTATCTGACACAATTATTAAGTGAAAACTTCTTTAGAATCGTTGTGTTTTGAAACTCGATGAAACGAAAAAGCGACACTAAAAAGAGACAAACATATACATCTATAGGATTTATCCTGCGAGAGGATGAGATAGAATACAGTATACTATGTTTCCTATTATCTCGGTCGTAATAAAATAGTAATAAAAAATATTTAATAATAAACATTGAATTAGTAAAAGATAAATAAGCGTTCACTTGTACCGCGTGTGAACTGCACACAATGTTCTTTTTGAAATACTAAGCTTCAATTGATGTTGACACGGCTCCGTGGCGCAGTGGCTTAGAAATGAGTTGTGGTATTGAGAACCGCGGGTTCAAATCTCACACAGAATAACTATTTGCACGGCCTAAAAATAATTGCTCCGGCTCTGGATGTTTGTCCTTGTGAAATTTATGTATGTAAACTGCCTCCAAGATACAGGAGAAAATCCTAGTGTGGAGATTAAGTTTTAAAAAGATAATAGAAGAAAAAAAACATAGGCGTTCCACCTGAGTAGGTACCATAATTATTTTTTTTATAGGATAGGGTTATAAACGAGCACACAGTCCACCTGATGGTAAGTGGTTGCTGTGACCCATAGAGATCTACTTCTATCCTTAATAATTAATCAAAATGCAGATGCGTTGTCACCCGCTAAGATCGAATGTCTCTTTTCCAGTAAAAAGGGTCTCCGGTTCTCTACACTCACCATACGAAACACAGCAGTGTTAAGCTGCTATTTTACGCTGGTATTGTGTGAGAGCGTGGTCCTTCCCCGGTCGAGCCGACCCATTCGTACTACAACTATACTACTAATATAGCTGCAGCATGGCTCTGCCACGTGTAAAATATAAATGATACTAAGTTGGTATCGGCTTGGCCAGCATCAATGAAATCATTAATTGCAATTTTAAAAAGGCAGAATAAGAGATATAATTTATACTTGCGATCGTTGTCACTTGGTAAAACTCTAGCTCATTTTTGTGATTTGGATAAACACTTTTCTTTATAGAATAAGGTTGACAAACGAGCACACAGTCCACCTGATGGTAAGTGGATGCTGTGGCACATAGACATCTACAGCTATCCTCGATTAAGAATCAAAATGCAGATGCGTTGTCACTCCCGAGGACTAAGATGGAATGCCTCGCTTCCAGTAAAAAAGGTCTCCGTTTCCTACACTCACCGTACGAAACACAGCAGAATTAAGCTGCTATTTTACGCCGGTATGAGAGAGATAAATATAGATATATATACTTCATAAGAGAAAATGCTTAGTTTTTGAGAGGAATAATTCAAATGAACTGAAATAATAGTGTGTTTATATTAAGCAAGTAATAAATTCATCCCAGGAGAAAATATAAATAAAATAAGTAAAAATTTTTAAGGAAGCTCATTATATACACGCATACGCATTTATGGAAAGAGCTATGGAGAGGGCTACGCTCAGGGTTTCTCTGCGTGATAAACTTAAAAATGAGGATATTTGCAGAAGAACCAGAGTAACCGACATAGCAAAACGAATTAGTAAGCTGAAGCAATGTGCCGGCCATATAGCTCGGAGACCAACAACCATTAGGGAAAAGTTCTCGAGTTGCAACCTCGTACCGGTGAGGGAAGTGTAGGGCGGCCCCCCACTAGATGGAGACTTGGTAAGACAGGCAGGAAGTCGATGGAAGCATATGGCTCAGGATCGTGCTTTGTGGCATTCCTTGGGGGAGGCCTCTGTTCAGCAGTGGACTAGTGAAGGGCTGATGATGAATGAATGAATGAAAATACACATCCATTAAATAATAACGGAAGATTGCCGACACAGCCGATCGAGCTATCACATCAATAATCCACACGCTTGTCAACATTGTATTCTTATCATAAATATAATGAAGTCACGTTGTTTTACAATATTATGGCATTAGAATGTAAAAAGAAAAATTCTAATTCATGATAATAAATGATACAACTACCAAATCTAATAGAGATACGCACGTTGATATAAATTTGCAATGCCATATCTAATCGCGACAAGCTTATATAAATTGTGTTATGTATTAAATTGATGGGTTGGATTTAATTTAAAGTTTATTTTCTTCTTTAGAGCATTTCATTGCATTTAGAGATTTTATTAATCCGCTTTAGTGTATGTCTGTTGGGGTGGAATTTAGTAATTGATTTAAACTAACTTCCGGATGAGGTAGATACATGTTATTTTGAACATAGCTCAAAATCGGATGACAATGTAAGAATAAGAAAAAAAAAAAAACAGAAATTTTATTCTTTTTTGTCCGTTTTAAAAACGTGGTATTTTTTTTTTATAAAATAAGGGGGACAAACGAACACAGTCCACCTGGTGGTAAGCGGTTGCTGCGGCCCATACACATCTACATCTATCCTCGATTACGAATCAAAATGCAGATGCGTTGCCTAGTTTCCAGTAAAAACTCTACACTCACCATACGAAACACAGCAGAGTTGAGCTGCTGTGTTTCGTATGGTGTATTCTGTGAGAGCGTGGTCCTTCCCCGGTCGAGCTCCAGCATGGCTCTACCACGTGTAATTTACTTTTTATTTTATTTATTGTAAGTTAAAATAATGACTGACTATCAATAAGAATTATATGTAATCTATATTGAATAAAAATTATTCTATTCTATTCTATTGTCATACATATGACATCCAGCACGAGTATAACCTACTTCAATGTTCAGCGAATTGTGCTTATTTACGTCAACGTTTGAATCCGCCATTCTATCACTAAAAGACCGGATATGGCTGCGCTTCAACTAGGGTTGCCAGACGTTCTTCGTTTTTTTTATAACATTTACCTCCACACTAGGATTTATTTCTATATCGTGGGGGCAGTTTGCAAACATAATTTTCACAAGGACAAACATCCAGTCCCGGAACAATTATTTGTAGGCCATACAAATACTTGTTCCGTGCGGAATTCGGACCTCAGCCCTTAGCGCTGCAACTCTTTGCTACGCCAATGTGTCACGGAGCCCTCGGAGGAGTCCTTTATTTCACACCCAAAAAGTGATCTTGTCCCCTAATTTGAAATCTTTAATAGAGGACAAGGCAAAATCGTGCGTATTCGATATTTCCTCTGCTAGTTGAGGTCAAGCAGTTTAAAACTCATGTTGAGATGATACGGGAAGTTGACAAATTAATTGTTACATTGCTAATACGCAATTGTTTTTTTTAATAATAAATATCGCTACTTATACCATAACAGAATTTTATTGAAAACAATATGATATCTTCTATTTTTATCCTGTGTAATCTTTCATAAGATTAAATTCAAATCCTCTTAAATACAAAACGGGAGCTGGCAACCCTAGCTTCAACTCATATTACACGAAGTTGTCTTCAAAATACTGTGTTACACAACTCATAACGAAACACCAAAAGAACGCACATCTGTATTTTGTATGAAACCTGTTTTTACGGATTTTATCGCGTTTAATTAACTTATTTTACATACCCTTTGACCCATTCGTGCTACAACTATAATATACCTGCAGCACTAGGTCATAATTATAAAATGTTGTATTGTCATCTGTTCCCAATAAATCTGTAAAATTTAAGATTATTCAGACGTCTGAGAGTGGTTGACATCTAAATGACAATGGTATATTAGTGTATCTAATTTTGTATTAGACATAATACATTTTTTATTAAACTGAAGTAACAAACGGACTTACATTGCACCTGCCCGGCTAGCATGGGCGGGGGACAAAAATTTTATCCCCCGATTATATCCACTGACGAGAGATAAAATTATTATGTTATGTCAAACGGGACGAAGTAGATCCCCGTTTGACATAACGAGTAGACATATATACCCCGTCCGTAGCATGGAGCCAAATGAAAGATAAAAAATTATGCTTTTTGACATTTGAAAGGGACAATTTTATCCTAGTTCATTGAACGTGGGTTGAAGTTTATTCATTCTTCTATCTATCTCCCATTTGATCTACTGTGGATATTATATCCACCGGTGTGCCCATGCTCTAAGGGTGGATAAAACTAAACGAGGGGATAAACATTTTCTCCTTTCCCCGTGGATAAAATTGTCTCCTGCCCATGCTAGCACTGCTGGTGGTAAGTGGCTACTGAAGTACATGGAAACAAGCAACCAACTTCAAACAAAGCAGGCTTCAGAGTACATTCTCTCTATTAGGCAATCTACGGGGAAGGCCTATATTAAGCAGTGGACTTAGGTATAGCGCACGCTTACGTAATATGGTCACCCGGTTAATATGGTCACTTTCTTACTCTGTGATACGATAGCTCTTCATCAGTCAATCGAATAATAAAACGTCAAAAATTCGCTGCTTTATCATTTTGACAGTTGACAGTACAGTAAATAAGGTCATTAACTGTTTTTTTTAAAGATGCTATGCTATTTTTTTTGGTGACACTGTAATATAAACTACTGTAAATAACATCAACTCTATACCCCAACCTAACCCTAAATAATCTTAGTCCCACCTAGCGACATCTGAGAGGCAAATTATTAAACCTCATTAATAAAATCTATACGTATAAATAATGGTTGCCTCGAACAACTCGATCACGCATTTGCCAAGGTGAATCACGCGAAAGACCTCGTCCAAATATTTCCTTCAGCCCAATTAGAGAACAAAATAACTGGTACTTGTCGAGGTGACGCGGAGATGATACTGTAAAGTGTAAGCTAAAAACTTTGAACTTTGCACTTAAGAGCGTGTATTCTACTCAAATATGTGCAAGTCAAAATCTACACGATCGCTCTAGAACGGCGGCGCGGCGGCGTAATATCGACGCCTCACTACAATTTGTAATAGTGTTTTGTGTTTATCAGCCTATGTATGTATGTTTGTTCCTTTGTAGCGCTCCAGAGAATAAATGCGTGGGCCGATTTTGATGATTCTTGCGTTAATCGATTTGTCTTTATCTTGTAAGTGTCACTAAAGATATGACGGTAATCAAATTCATGGTGTCATTCATTCAGGCCCTAAAAATCGGTTGCGCCGGTAAATTACCTTCTTTAGTGGTAATAAATATTTTTGTAGATGTATACAATAGTAAAGAATACAATAATGTTTATTCAATATAGATTGCAAGAATACTTATCGAAAGTAATTTATGCTTTTACTGATAGAGATATATTTAATAGAGCCATGCTGCAGTTACATTGCGGTTAAAGCCGACCCATTCGTACTACACGAATGGGTCGGCTCGACTGGGGTAGGACCAAGTTCTCACAGAATACCAGAAAATATTTTTAATAATACAATATTTTTACAAGTTTTTATTTAACTTGCAATGTAACTATGTTCGGGTGGAAACTTGCAACTCAACTTTGAAGCAGATATCTTCAACCGATTGAGCTGAAATTTTGTATACACGTTTAGTTTGGATGACAATGCATGGTTAGCTGTGTGACGTCATCCTAAATCCAACATGGCGGAATACCCAAGATGGCGGACTAGTTATTTTTAATGCATTCCTACAATATGGGTATCAAATGAAAGGGCTTGCTGAGTATAACTCGAAAAATAAAGTGACGTCACTCTAAATTCAATATGACGGACTTCTAGAGATGGCGGACTAAGTTTTTTTATGTTTTCCTACAATATGGGTATCAAATGAAAGGGCTTATTGAGAATAACTCGAAAAATAAAGTGACGTCACTCTAAATCTAATATGGCGGACTTCTAAAGATGTCGGATTAAGTTTTTTATGCTTTCCTACAATATGGGTATCAAATGAAAGGACTTGCTGAGAATACGAATGCGAGTTAAAAAAAAATAAGATGGTGATCATAAACTCCGTTGCCCCAATCCATCTGAAATTTTGGTGTACTGGGATTTTTGGAGTCCTCGATGATGATATTGAGGTCGAATTTTTCGAGTCTGTAGCATCGGTTGGTTAACTTTGACTTGTGTAATTTGGCGAGATAGGCGTCAACAGCATTGGTTTGCAACCTGTCTAGGAGAAGGATAACTCCAAAATCAAACCCGGAACTGTGTTTCGTAAGGCACAAGTAAGCTTCAAGCTGAAATAAGTGGCGCATTCCTCCAAACACCCAAGTCAAGGTGAGGCCGTGCCGAGGACTGAGTGGCATCAGGGTGTAACATGATGTCAATCCGTCTGAAATTTTGGTGTACTGGGGTTTTTGGAGTCCTCGATTATGATATTGAGGTCGAATTGTTCGAGTTTGTAGCATCAGTTGGTAAACTTTGACTGACCAAAGGTCTGGTAAATGGTGCCATTGGACATATTACAGAAATCATATGGCCCTGCTACCGTAGAGCGCAAATATATGATACTGACATACCATCCGTCCGTATAGACTTCGGTAAAGACGGTGTTCATCTCATTCAACCCAAGACTGCAATTTACAGCAAAATATAGTCACGGCACTGCAGAACGAAGAATGCTGCCAATTATATTATGTTGGGCCTGCACAGTACACAAAATGCAGGGTGGTACTGTCGACCATGCCGTTGTATGCTTAGGCTCGAAGCTCTGCTGCTGTTCAAGCATACGTGGCCTTAAGTAGGGTAAAATCATTAGAAGGTCTCCTTATTGAAGATATAGACTGTTCGAAATTAACCGACAAACGACATTGCAACAATGATGCGTTGAATGAGATGAACAGACTGAAAAACCTGTCCAGCGTTGACTAAAAAGTAAAAAATAAATTAAAAGTAAAAAACTTTTTAAAAACAAGCTTTTATTTAAATGCGCTAAAAAGAATAAAATAAATGCCATCAAAACCTTCCGAATTCGTATTATTTAATGTTTGTATTAATTTCAATACTTCATCAACAGTATAGTTTTCTAAATACATGCTATTACATACTCTTAGTTTATTAGTGTTTTGGCACTGATTACTGTTATTATTGATATTTGTTGATTCAATAAAATGGTTGTTGAAAGCTTCAACAATTTGTTGAGGGTCTGTCAAAAAATTATCACTTACAAACTTTTTCAATTAAATTATTATTTATGCAACAAGTCTGATTTTTTATTATATTCCAGGAAGCACGACACTTTTTTTTTTGATTGCTCAATATATTTATCATTATTAAGTTTTTGCGCTTGATTTAAACGTCTTAGTATAACGGAATAAATCTTATACCTTATTTTATTCTGGTTCGATTTTACTTTATAGTAGTTAAACCTAAGCTTCCTCTTCGTTGTACAGCTTTTTCTCAGACCTTTTGATATCCACTTAATAATTAATGATTATAACTTTCACTTAAAAATTATCACTTAATTTTTTGACAGACCTTCAACAAATTGCTGTATTACAATGGACAATCTGTTAATGAAATGACTGAAACAAAATTTCTGGGAATATTATTGGACAAACATGTGAACTGGAAAGCCCAAGTTGAAAAGGTCTGTTCTAAAATAAATAGTTACATTTTTCTACTTAGCAGACTCAGAAGAATTACATCGAATGAAACTAATAACGGCGTACTATATATACTACATATGTATATACTATGCATACATTTATTCTGCACTTGATTATGGTCTTTTACTGTGGGGTAACAGTACAGATGCTGTTAAGGCCTTTATAGCCCAAAAGAAATATATTCGAGCTATGCATGGTTTGGCACTAGATTTATCTCTATTCTCTATTTATATCTATCAGATTTTATATTTTGACACTGCCATGTATGTACATATTATATTTGGTATGTTTTGTTAAAAATAATATAAATGGGTCAGCTCGACCGGGGAAGGACCACGCTCTCACAGAATACAAGCGTGAAATAGCAGCTACCCCGGTCGAGCCGAACCATTCGTGCTACTACCATAATATAGCAGCACAGATTCTTGCAAATAAAGATTTATGATTTAAGGGAACAATATTACAAATTGAGAGATTAACTTGTATTGTACAGATGAAGTCATCGGTGTGCGCGCACGAATCACGAAGCGACCTTTAACTGAATTTACACACTGTTATTTAAACTACGTTTATCTTTGGCATTTAGATGGGCAATAACAGTGGGTATAATTATCTTCTTGATTGGCCTGTACGCGGACTTGTATACGTGTACTTGGCCTGTACTTGATTGACATGCGCCAAAGCAGTTGCAGGGAGGATTTGTTTTAGAACGGCATTCAAAGATTACCGTGTAGGTGCGGTGTAAAAATATCCACTACCCCATATCATCCCGTGGGTGTCGTAAGAGGCAACAGAGGGAAACAAATCCACTAGGAAATAGAGGCAACAGAGGGAAACAAAACCACTAGGAAATAGAATAACTACACTAGGAAAAGAAAATAGTTGTCAGTACACCTGCTAGACGTGGCAACTATTGAAAAGGGGGGATCCCCTTATAAGACAATCTATAAAAATCAAAATACGAAGCGAGTTTAGTAGTAGCAAAGGGTAATATGGTAATCCGGTTAATATGGTCACTTACTTATAGCCTTGTTTGCATAGATGGATCTGTGATAGGATAGCTCTTCATCAGTCAATCCAGTAATAAAAGGCACTTTGGTACGTCACGACCGCCATTTTGGCAATTGACATTATCTATACATATAATAAATCCGTAGGAAAGTCGTGTCTGTAATTCTAATACATTCTTGAAAAAACAAGTCCAGGGGACTATATATATAGAAAGGGTTCTGAAGCCAAATTAGTGGTATTTAAAAATTTTGTCTGTCTTTCTGTGTATTACAGATTCACGCAAAAACTACTGGACTGGTTTACATGAAATTTTGTATGTAGGTAGTTAGTAACCCGGGGCAACTTATAGGCTACTTTTATCCGATTACGGAACTTCAAAAAAGAAGGTTAAGTATTTTCCTTCCTTTAGATGTTAATTTTCTATTATATCTTAGTTATAGGCGGGATGACGGGTGTTTTTCAAACAAATACCATATTTATAAATAAAGTTTAAAATATAGTTATATAACCTTGGTAAAATAATTTGAAACTACACCGATTTAGTTATCAAAACAGCGCCATCTATCATCGATTGGAAAAAGTAGTATATTTTGCCTTCAGTTACTAATAAATTAAATAATATAAATAATTTACATTTATATGTTTAAGTAATTAGATTTTTAAAATTATTTAAAAATTCTATCGTTTAGTTTTTTAGTACTTTTGTTATTTTATTTTAAAAGTAATAATTTCAATAGATAATAGTGACGTCTATCAAAAATATGAAAATTGATAAGGTTTTTATTTCAATTATTAATCTATATGTAAACTAATTAAAACTGATCTGTCTGCAATTATTGCAAAATTTTCATTATCATTATAGTTTTATTGCCAGATCGTAGAATTGATCATATTATATCATAAAGTAGTCTATCATTTCGTGAAATGATGTGGTCATTTCATGATAATAACACTGTTTGTTGACAATGAATAGAAATCGTTTGAAGATATTGATAACTAAACACAACGTTGCTATTTCATGATATGGTCATACGAATACGACGATATAATTTAATCGTTTTTCACCGCTAGCGGCGCTGACAGCGTATTTTTTAACAGAATTGACATTACTTTATGCCTTACTGATATAATAAATAAATGTTCGGTTCTATCGCTGATTTGATACAGTACAGTTTTGGCTTTCATTAATTCATCTAATAATAGCGCTATCTACTTACTTCTAAATAAACTAAAATGGTAAGTCTCTGATAAAATTAAATAATAGAATGCTACTGAATATACGATGTAAAATGTAAATAATTGAAAATTCGTTCGTGGCATCGTTGGATGTGTAATTACTATGTAGATGTGATCAACAATCATGCAAAAGCTTAGTTTCAGTTTTTATGAATTGTATTTAAGTAAACAAATGTATGGCACGGCAGCAGAACGTTAAGAATAGATATATCCCTCGAGGATGAATTTGTTACAGAAAATTTTACGTGCTGACTTAACACGTGTCCGTTAAAGTGGTGAAGAATAACTTCGTGGGTAAACCTAGATATCTGAGTAATTAAAATAGCCGTGGAGATGTCAAAACCGTAAATATGCATGAAATATGAAACATTGCAGCATACTATATTTTTCTGCCCACAAAACACTAGGTGGTAAAGGAGCCCTGTGCGGTTAACAGTGTTAGTGAGACGTATATTAGCTGCTACTTTACTTTTTTACCTTTAATGATACTTATAAATCAGTTTATAATTTAAGATAGCTTTCATATTTTCAGACATATTAAGATATTTGTGACAGTCCTGGTTTCATAGCTCATCATGAGTATATGTAAATGAACAGGCTCTTGCGGAAAAATACTTTAATTAAAGAAAGCAGATTTTACTTTAAAAAAAAAAAGGTTCATTTTAATTTACTCTTCAAAGGCGGTAATCAAACCGATTAAAACTTAAACTTCATGGTACGTAAGCATTATTATATATTTTAGCATATATTTTAATCGCAATTTGAAGTGTCGATAAATCGACCACGTTCTCGGCGGTGGTGGAAAAACGTGCTTATCTCAGAAGTTTCCCAGTTGAGGTCATCCCGCGTTGGAATCGGCGCAGCGAACACTTTTTTGGCCAAAAACTCTCTGCGGCCTGTGCTCAGTAGTAACATGTATGTAAGCTGCTACTTTTTTACTTTTCATGGGGCAATATATGCAGTTTTTATTTCATTCATATTTTCGGGTATTCTACTTTTTTGATTTGACTCTACCGTAAATATTAAGGGTTACAAAGATGAGTAGAACTCATTATCATCAGCCTATCAAAAGTCCACTGAAATGAACATCATAGGCCTCCCCCATAAATTGTCAAGTAGCTGAATATTTGCTATAGTTGCCACGCTTCGTAGGCGGGTTGGCAACCACAGCTATTATTGTTGTCAGGAAGATGATGCTGCCCATCTCCCGTTTGTTTTCCTATGTCGCCTCTTACAACGGGACGATACTCTTTCACCGCCACAACAAGGCGAACATTTTCTACTTCCGTTCTTGATTGTAGTGCTTCCCACGTTCACTGTGAATAAAATTTATAAGGAATAAAACTAATTTTAAAGATATTATCGCGTTTAATTTTAACTTTTTTAATTACCAATGTTTTGGGCACTTTACAGCACCCTTGGTCACGGGAGGACTGAGGTGTTTGATGACTTGATGTCATAGTTAGAATAGAAAAAGAATAGAATAGAATAGAATTGAATTGAATAGAATAAATGCAGTAGTATGCTTGGGTTTGAATTTAATTTTAGCAGATGGTAGCACTCAGCCATCTTCCCTATTAAAATTAGGATGTTTTTTTAATTTCAATAGCCTCGCGAATCATCATTGGTAGGAATCGGTGTTCTATTGCAAGGATTTGTTGTCTATCAGATCCGATATAATGGTTGGGACGATACTAAACATGTTGATATACTTTAGACTTTCCGGAACGTCGGTGCTTCACATCAACGATAGGTTTTTTTACGCGGGTTTTTATGGAACTTTCATCCATAGATGCGTAAAAAAACCCCACGTAAAAAAAGTTGAAATTAAACGAGATAAAATCCGTAACATTAGTTTTATTGCATGTGTAATATACATCATTATAGAACTGCATTTATAAAATTTTGAAGTCTACTCGAACGTTAAAAAAATATCTACATCTATTTTATGGTGCCAATCAATATTAAATAGGACCAATGATATGAATAAAATATCTCAAATAAACATTATACCGTAAATTGATAGAAGACCATGAAATTCATCATTATTTTGTTAAAACTAAATTGACTTTAATTATGAATGAATGTAAAGAGTAAAATATAAATAATAATAATAAATTTTGATTTTAAGACAATTTACCTTTCTTATGGATACATCGGAAGACATGCCCGATATAAAAAATAGTAGGTGTTTCTAGACATATATATTCACGTGTAATAATGTTCCTAAATTCAAGCTCACGCGAGCGAAGCCGCGAATAAAAAGCAAGTAGTAAATATGGTCATTAAATGTTTTTTTAACTTGACTTTTCGAAGTGTACCTATTTATTGATGATTAAAGATAAAGCTTGTTCGCTATTTTGTTCTTAAAATACGAGTATTAGTTAAAATATACGACTTTGTGTTTTTGTCTCTGTCCTCCTCCTAGTTTTGGTTTTATAGAGCGGCAAAGCTTAAGGTATATTACCCTCACGTACTTTAGACTTGAAATGGACTCTATGCACTCTTGGATGCTATCCATCACCTGGGTTGAGCATCACGCATGAGGTGTCAATGCTGACCATTATTGGTGCATGACGAATTGATTGAATTACCAGTGTTTCACCGTACTGAGACCTCGACCTCCATTCCGGTTGTGAAGTAAGATTAGCAGCGAATCTAGTAAGGGGGCATCCATTCATAACGTGAGCTCAAAATGGGAGGAGGGGTCCCTACTGAACATGTGCCTCCCGCAAAGATTTCCACTTAAGGGGGATTTTGTAATAGTTGCCACGCATTGCAGGCGGGTTGGCAACCGCAGTTTTTTTATAATTTAGAGTTGTTATAAGGAAGATGCTGCTGCCCATCTCCTGTTTCAGTTTCGGGACGATATGGGGTAATGGATATTTTTACACCACCACTACACGGTCTAATTTATATTTATAATTGTAACTAATTTATTGGAACGAGGTTCTTTATCGGACGCTACGAACTTGACGGATGGGGGCTAGGCGACAAAAGGTGTAAGATCTTTCCGTCACGAGCCCTTCTGACGTAGTGAAGACGGCCTTAGCGGCTATAAGGAAGCGAAATGGAATAATATCCATCTCCCTCGCACTTTTTCTTATCTTGCCATGAAATAAATATTATTTAATTTTAAATTACGCTACATTTTAATAGACGCTAGTAATTCGTTTGTATTTGTTAATCATATAATACGTTTATCAATAATAATATACTACGAAAGTAACTTCGTTCCAACCGAGTGTTCCACGACACTCACGTATGTTTTTTTTAATGACGCTTCATTTTAATAGACGCTAGGTAATTCATTTATTTGTATTTGTAAATCAATAATATACTACGTTTATCAATAATAATATACTACGAAAGGAACTTCGTTCCAACCGAGTGTTCCACGACACTCACGCATTTTTTATTTTATTTTTTATTTATTATAAAAGTTAAATTTTACAACGGCAGGTTGACCCAAGTATCCCATGTTTAAAAACAGTCTCGTCACAAAGCGCACATGTTCTCCATTAAGCACATAATTTCCGGCGGATATGGGCACAGTTTTTGTTTTGTTTTGTTTGTTTTTGCTTAATAAACAAGTTTAAATGATTTATTAAAAAAAAATTGTCCAAAAAGGGTTGTTATTATTATATCAAAGAATACGTAAATGAAAATAACCCCTGGAATGAGGTGATCGCCACCATGCAGGTTCTATCAAAATTCATTAAAAAAATTGTACAAAATTATTCTAAAGTGAAATATGTTCAAAAAATTCCCGCTGGGTTTCTTGCTGGTTCTTCCCAGGACAGAGGCATTTTCCGAACCAGTGGTAAATAAAAAAATGACTTTCAATAAGTATTATCTAATAATCTATATTAAATAAAAATCATTATAATATTCTTTTGCGGCGCCATGTTTTTGTAACCCATTAGGGTGAGTTTATACTATATATTGTGTAAAATAAGTTTTTTTTTTAATTAAGGCTAACAAACGTCCATATAGCACACAGTCCACCTGACAGGAAGTAGATACTGTGGCCAACAGTCGATTAAGAGTAAATGCAGATGCTTTGTCATCCCTGAGGACCAAAATGGAATTCGACTCTTACTGGAAATCAAAGAGTATATTATTATAACCACTACATTATACATTTATTTACATAACATAATATACAATATTTTATTATATACAATATTAAAAACTATAATTAAAAAAAAAACTAAAACTAGTAATTTAATTATCAAACAGTCCTACTCCACGCAGTATCGTGCCAAGAATGCTGGCTGCGTATCCCCGCTGAATGGCTATACTTAGCCTTTGAGCGAGAAAAGAGCCAGCCCTCTTATCACCAGCAGCAACGACCAGCCGCGGATGGAGTTCCTTTCAGAACTTCACCGCACGTGGACCCCACGGACCGATAGTCTCTACAGCAAATGGCACAAATATGTAGTCATCTCTCAGACACTCATATTTGCGCCACTTACTCAGTTCAGCTGCCTCTGATATCTGTACAAGAAAGTCCGTGGAGCCCAAACTTGTCGACGCTGCTACCACAGGGGCACTGATGGGGTTGACAAATCGCCGCTCCTAGTCGGATTCCTACAGCGATGCGCAAGCTTTCCCCATCAAGTAATGTGCCGAGATTACTTGATGGTAAAGCGTGTAACCAGTGACTAGATTCCTTAGTCGAAACAGCCAGAAGGCGTGCCTTATCTTGGTCACTATGGAAATTATGAAACAAATCTTTCTGCACCCTCTGTACCAACGGAATATCCCACTGTTTTTGTTGGTTAACTTCCATGTCTGCCCTGCCTCCGTAGCAAAGCACAGGTCTACTTTATTATTTAAAATTATGTTACATAAATTACTGACACTATGCACGGAAGCAAGGAAAGCAGGCAATGCAACGCTAGAAAGATTGGACTTGTATTAGTTTTGTTCCATGTGTAGGACTGGACTTGTTTTTCGAGAATATATTAGAATTACAGACACGACTTTTTTACAGATTTATTATATGTATAGATTTCAATCCAGCACATATAAAATCTAATTAATCACTTTTTTTAATATTTATGAGAGGTCGGGTCGACTTAATGTCTACATGGCGTAACAAGGTAGGGGGAGGGGTTAAAAAAGTACGGAAAACGCATTGCGTGGTTTATGGATGGCCCTTTAGACAATGTATCGAAAAATTAAAACTCCGAATTCAGAAGCTTATTACGTGGAGATTTTATAATTTCCACGTAATAAGCTTTTGAAGTTATTGAGTGGTCTAATAAATCACAAGTTGCACGTTACAACTAGAATAGTTAAAAAAAAATCTGTTAACAAAAATATTTACAGAGCATACAATTGCAAACAATAAGTGTAGTACATAATAAAGAAATCAAACTAGTATCCTACAGTATGAGAGACACACTAGTCATTATAAATACTAGGAACAAGCACAAACTAGTTATACCAGTTACTCGACTTCAAAGAGTCAGTAATTCCTTCATGGAGTAATGTATACGCTTTTACAAAAAAAGTCCCAGATAATATTCAGAAAAGATTTAAAATATTTATTAAGCAAAAATTGTTTAGTAAGGGTTATTATACTACCAAAGAGTACATGATTGATAATAACCCCTGGGAATGAGGTGATCACTACCATGCTGATTCTAAATGTTTTCATAACAATTGTATAAATATTAAATTGTATATTATTAGGCTTTCAAAAAAAGTCCCGCTGGGTTTCTTACTGGTTCTTGGACAGAGGTCTTTTTTGAACCAGTGCTAAAGCTTAAGTTTACTTTCAATAAGTATTCTTGTGATCTATATTTAATAAAAATGATTCTACTCTATTATATTCTAATGTCGTCTAAATCCATTACAGCCTATAATAATTCGTTGAAGAACATAGGCCTCCCCCATATAATGTCTTATAGGGGGGATATCGCCATAGTTAATCGTCTAAATACACTGGCCTCCAAAAAATCGACCCACCCGTTAATTTTGAGTAACAAAGTTGTTATTTTGAGTATGCGTTGACATATTTGTATGTTTTTGCTTATGCGTTATAAATTAACATCTGAGTACCCACTTGACATTGTTTTAGAGGAATACAAGTGCTATTGTGGGTATTTGTAACATTTTAAGCGCACTGATAAAAATTGTCGACTTGTGCATAGAGTGCAAGGTTAGTTTATTTCGTACTTTTGACGCGTAATATTCTTATTTCTGTGCATCGTAGTGACTTAATCTTTTAATTCTTTGTTGGAGCAGACATATCGTTACTTTTAACCGTAAAATATGGATACCACTGAAGCAGAAGCCGCTCAAGTGGTAGCTCTCGTTCGTGAAGGGCTAAGTCAGCGAAATGTGGCAAGGAGATTAAATTTGAGTCGATCAGCAGTGCGTAGAGTTTATAAACGATACTTAGGGACGGGAGAGTACCACCGGAGACCAGGGTCTGGAAGAGGACGTCTCACAAACCCGACGGATGACCGTTTTATTGCCTTGACTTCTTTGCGAAATCGGCATCTTACTGCTGTTGATGTTCAGGGTAGGCTGAGGGAAACTCGTGGAGTGTCTGTAAGTGAGTATACGGTGAGAAGAAGACTTCGGGAGCAAAATCTGACACCACACAAGCCAGCGACGGGACCAAAACTCACTACATCTCATCGGCAAGCAAGGTTAGAATTTGCTAGGCAACACGTGCAATGGAATCTTGGTCAATGGGAGACAGTTCTCTTCAGCGATAAAAGCCGAATGACCCTTGTAGGCTCTGATGGACGTCGTAACGTTATGCGAAGACCAGGGGAACGTTATGCTCAGTGTTGCATAAGAGAAACAGTCCGGTTTGGTGGAGGCTCTACAATGTTTTGGGGTAGCATATCTTTAACCGGATGTACTGAGTTGGTTTTCTTTCGCAATCGTGCGGTTAATGCTGAAAGTTACATTACGGACATTTTGCAACCTCATGTGATGCCTTACGCTGGGTATATTGGGGACAATTTTCAACTCATGCATGATAACGCAAGACCGCACGTCGCTAGAATTGTAACTGGATATCTTCAGGAGGTCGGAATTCCAGTTATGCAGTGGCCAGCTAATACTCCGGACTTAAATCACATCGAGCATCTCTAGGACCAGATAAAAAGAAAGGTTAGAGCCCGAAACCCAGTTCCCGCGACGTTGGATCAACTGGAAGCTGCCTTAACAGAAGAATGGGAACAGACACCCCAAGAAGACATAAAAAAGCTGATCCGTTCCCTTAATAGGCGTATGCAGGCGGTGATAAAAGCAAGAGGAGGAAACACCCCATATCGATCTTCACAGTAAAATCGTAAATTTTGTAAGATGTTATGGTTTAATTGTCTCATCACATTTGTATGTAAAATATCCCGTGTCACGCGCCGTTTTTAGTTTTTTACAACCCTATAATTGCATTATTACATTATCAAGATAAAAAATATCTATCGATTGTGGTAAAATCCCATAGGACACTTTTTTTGCGAAAAAACGTAGGTGGGTCGATTTTTTTGGAGGCCAGTGTAGTTACATTTAAAACTTCATCCTTTATTTTTCCGCACTTAGGGATAGAATATTTCGTCAAATTAATATGGGACTATACCAGAAGAGATAAAGCCTATTTTATTTAAAAAAACATTTCAATCGGTTCAGCCGGTTAACAGAAATCGGTGAGTATACATTAATAAAAAAAATATAATATATACGTAGTTTGTATTACATAAAAACTTGATTATAACAAAAGCAAACAAATAACTGTCAAATTAGTGTCGCTGAACTCATGTTATGAATACACCAACAAAAAAAGCAATAAATCTCACAGACATAAGTAGATTCTGTGAATAAATTACCTTTGACTCTTAAGAAGAAAAAAACTAGAGTAGTGTAGTTTAATCTATAATACCGTTCGCGGCCATTGATTCGAAGAAGGCATGCTATTTTTTTTTATTTCGTTTATATTCTAGCGGCATACGTAATGGAATGTAACGGAATTTGCGACGGATCTTAATTAAATTAAGCTTTTTGTAAAATGCTTTGACTTTAACTTGGTTTCAATAATGTTCTCCAAGTCTGAATTTCGGTGACGCCGGTCAATCGCAACGGAGACTGGAGTACAGGATTTATAGGGTTCGAATGTGCAAGTACAACTTGCACTCTCTATTCCCTTACTCTCATAGACGGCAATCCGACACGACCGGAGAAATCGGGCGCAAGACAATCGGCTTTACGTGCTTACCGAGGCACGGGTGACAAACAACGAAGTGAATCCAACCGCGATTCAGTGTTTATTTATTCCTTATTATACGTAGTGGAGTTCGACCGGGTTAGGACCACGCTCTCACAGAATACCAACGTAAAATAGCAGCTCAATGCTGCTGTGTTTCGTTTCTTTTTATTGGTAACGAGGAATTCGATCCTAGTAGCGTCCTACGGAATGGGCATACTAGAGGCTTGATGCTTTAGAGTGGCACGAGGTATTCTTCGCGCCACTCTAAAGCAAAATTTTGAGAAGAGTTTTGGACAGCATACGTAGTTTCTAATAATTTTATAGAAGAACATTAGGTCAGTTATATCTCTTCGCTTGTCCAGTGATGTCAACTTAAAGTATTTTAGTGATTTAGAGTACTAATAGGGATTACTCAGCTTGCCAACGGAGTACGATAAATGACGTATGAACCTTTTTTGAATTCGTTCAATCCTCAGACTATGAGTTGCAAAATGGGGACGCCATACTACACTTCCGTATTCTAAAATTGAGCGCACTAGGCTGCAGTAGAGCAAAATTTTGGTTGCAGGTTTTCTGAAAAATTTCCCATTTCTTATTACGAAACCTAACATTTTTGATGCTCTCTTTGTAGTATGATCAATATGATTGACGAATGTTAGTTTTTGATCCAAAAGAATACCCAAATCTTTGACAACATTTAGCTCTTTGATCTGAATGCCTTCGATATGATAAGCAGTTGGAATAATTTTAGATTTCCTAGTAAATTTGATGTGCACACATTTATCTACGTTCAATTTCATGCCGTTTGTTGCACACCAAACCACCAAGGAGTCGATATCCCTTTGCACAAGTGCAGCATCCTCAAGTGAACTAACGGCTCTAGCCAACTTCAAGTCGTCAGCAAACATGTATGGTTTCGTAAATGTAAGACTAAGAGGAAGGTCATTAACGAAGATGTTGAATAATACCGGTGCGATGTGAGAACCTTGGGGCACACCTGAAGGGATGGGATGCAATTCTCGACCAGTAAGATAAGACTTAAGCCATTTTAAAAGAGAACCATGAATACCATAAATTGATAGCTTCTTGAGAACGATATCATGAGGAACTCTATCGAACGCCTTGCTGAAGTCCGTACAGATAACATCAATTTGTCTATTGCTATCCATCTGCTCAATTAATTCCTCAGTGAAGAGGACCAGATTAGAACAAGTTGATCTACCGTTCATAAAACCATGTTGGCAGGGTGATATGAACTTCAGAATGTGGTTTTGTATGTACGGACAGACAAGTGCTTCCAGTACTTTAGATAAGGTAGATAAGATAGAGATTGGTCTGTAATTTGAGACTATACAATTGTCACCATTTTTATGAATAGGCACAACTTTGGAAGTTTTCCATATAACGCTCTCACAGAATACCAACGTAAAATAGCAGCTCAATGCTGCTGTGTTTCGATTCTTTTTATTGGTAATGAGGCATTCCATCTTAGTCCTCAGGGGTGACAACGCATCTGCAGTTTGATTCTTAATCGAGGATAAATATAGATAGATGCCTATATCATGTTACAGCATCCACTTACTAAACTTATTCTATAAAAAAAACTGCACAACATAATATATTGCTTCAAAAGGCAGAACAATGCCCTTTTTTCCTTTTTTTTTTTCTTTCAAAAACGTTACCATAATATTACATAAATTGCACAAGGACAAACATCCAAACCCGGAACAATTACTTGTAGGCCATACAAATATTTGTTCCGAACGGAATTCGAACCGCCACGGAACCGTCAAATAATGTATTATTTGCCTTTTTTTAATATAAGAGGGGGCAAGCGAGCATGCGGCTCACCTGATGGTTAGTGACTACCGGGCAGGACCACACTCTCACAGAATACCAACGTAAAATAGCAGCTCAATGCTGCTGTGTTTCGATTCTTTTTATTGGTAATGAGGCATTCCATCTTAGTCCTCACGGGTGACAACGCATCTGCAGTTTGATTCTTAATCGAGGATATCTTAATAGATAGATGCCTATATCATGTTACAGCATCCACTTACAATCAGGTGGACTGTGTGCTCATTTGTCACATTTATTCTATAAAAATATTTTAATCATTTTAAACAAGCTTCACTCAAATTTTACGACTACATAAAGTAGACATTTAATAGTAAAAACTCATTTACTTTATGTGCTATAAAATATGGTACAAGCACACTAAACTCTAACTACTGATAACAAGCATTGTGTTAAATGCAATGTATAATAAACATGTTTATTTAATTACAAATTATTTTAGAAATGAAACTTGTAATCTTCCTAATTTTTCTTCCTTTTTGTAATTAAACATATGTACTAGAGCCACGCTGTAGCTATATTATGGTTGTATCATGGATGGGTTGGTCTGACCGGGCAGGACCACACTCACAGAATACCAGCGTAAAATAGCAGCTCAATGCTGCTGTGTTTCGTTTCTTTTTATTGGTAACGAGGCATTCCACCTTAGTCCTCGGGGGTGACATCGCATCTGCATTTTGATTCTTAATCGAGGATATCTTAATAGATAGATGCCTATATCATGTCACAGAATCCACTTACTAATCTTATTCTATAAAAAAAACTGCACAACATAATATATTGCTTCAAAAGGCAGAACTATGCCCTTTTTTCCTTTTTTTCTTTCAAAAACGTTACCATAATATTACATAAATTGCACAAGGACAAACATCCAAACCCGGAACAATTACTTGTAGGC
Source organism: Parnassius orleans (assembly GCA_029286625.1). Taxonomy (NCBI): domain Eukaryota; kingdom Metazoa; phylum Arthropoda; class Insecta; order Lepidoptera; family Papilionidae; genus Parnassius; species Parnassius orleans. Next base: position 244,828 of record JAGSMP010000397.1, on the reverse strand, counting down.
CATACAAATATTTGTTCCGTACGGGATTCGAACCGCCACGGAACCGTCAAATAGTGTATTATTTGACTTTTTTTAATATAAGAGGGGGCAAGCGAGCATACGGCTCACCTGATGGTAAGTGACTACCGCCCATGAACAACTGCAACACCAGGGGAATTGCAGGTGCGTTGTCGACCTTTTAAAAAAGTGTAGGCTCTTTTTTTCAAGGCCCCTAAGCCGTATCTGTTCGGAAAAATCGCTGGTGGTACTCTATAGTTGCCACAATTCACTTGGCAGGCGGGTTGGCACTCACATCAGAAACAGAAACCTTTTTATTCAATATAGATTATAAATAATACTTATTGAAAGTCACTCTTTTGTTTAATTACCACTGGTTCGAAAAAAAACCTCTGTCCTGGGAAGAACCAGCAAGAAACCCAGCGGGACTTTTTTTTTAAATAACAGCTTACAATCATGTATGTTACACAATTAACCACACAAAACAAATTAGAAACAGCTTGGCAGCGAACACCTCATTCCCAGGGGTTATTATCATCCATAAATTGCTTAATATTATAATAACCCCTTTTATACAAACTATGTTTAATAAAGTTTTTGAATTTTGAGCAGGTCATCTACATATTTGATTGAGAATCACATTGCAAATGCGTCGTCACCCCTGAGTACAAAGATAGAATGCCTCGTATCCAGTAAAAAGGGTATCCGGTTCTCTACACTCACCATACGAAACACAGCAGCAATACGCTGCTATTTTACACTGGTATTCTGTGAGAGCGTGGTCCTACCCTGGTCGAGTCGACCCATTCGTTCTACAACCATAATATAGCTGCAAGTAAATATAATTGCTATCATTATCATGTTATTACAATCCAGTGCTTAACTACAATCCCACCTGGACCACTCCTCGTCCCTTCTAGTTTTTGGAGCAGGACTGCAAATTTTTCCTATCGTGTAATCACGGTGTAAGAATATCCACTACCCCATATAGTCACATGGGTGTCGTTAGAGGCGACAGAGGAAATGAAACTGGAGATGGGCAGCAGCATTATCCTGATAACAACTGAAATAATTTAAAAAAAGCTGTGGTTGCAAAATCACAACCCAAGCGAAGCACTTACGGCATATATTCTATTACATCTATTGGGCAAATATCTATTGGGATTGGGAGGCATATGTTCAGCAGTAACTTAGATAGGCTGTAATAGATAGATATATTGATAGTATATTTCTAATAGATAAATGGATGCTATGATTAATAACAAAACTGTGGTTACCAAACCGCATACCAAGCGAGGCAGGAACTATGGCAAACCCTTATGAGGAAGACTTAAGATCAAATGTGCATATTTGATAGGCTGTAATAGAAAAATTTAAAGTTTATATGTGGTAGTGCCACGTTGCAGCTATATTATGGTTGTAGCATGAATGGGTCGACGACCAGAAATGGACCATGCTCACAGAATAGCAGCATGAAATAGCAGCTTAATGCTGCTGTGTTTCGTATGGTGAGTGTAGAGAAGTGGAGACACTTTTTACAGGAAACAAGGCATTCCATGTTAGTCCTCAGGGGGACAACACATCTGCATCTTGATTCCTAAAAGAGGATAGATGTAGATGTCTACGGGCCACAGCATCCACTTACAATCAGGTGGACTGTGTGCTCATTTGTCACATTTATTTTATAAAAATATTTTAATCATTTTAAACAAGCTTCACTCAAATTTTACGACTACATAAAGCAGACATTTAATAGTAAGAACTCATTTACTTTATGTGCTATAAAATATGGTACAAGCACACTAAACTCTAACTACTGATAACAAGCATTGTGTTAAATGCAATGTATAATAAACATGTTTATTTAATTACAAATTAATTTAGAAATGAAACTTGTAATCTTCCTAATTTTTCTTCCTTTTTGTAATTAAACATATGTGCTAGAGCCACGCTGTAGCTATATTATGGTTGTATCATGGCTGGGTTGGTCCGACCGGGGCAGGACAACACTCTCACAGAATACCAGTGTAACATAGCAGCTTAAAGCTGCTGTGTTTCATATCCATCGACTTCCTGCATGTGTTACCAGGTCATCACTCCACCTAGTGGGGGGGGGGCTACACTTCGCCGGCGTACGAGGCTGCCACTCGAGAACATTTGAATCCCGTATGGAACAAGTACTTGTACATTTGGGTCTCGATGTTTGTCCTTGTGCAATTTTTTTATATGTGGTAGAGCCATGCTGCAGCTATATTAGTAGTATAGTTGTAGTACGAATGGGTCGGCTCGACCGGAGAAGGACCACGCTCTCACAGAATACCAGCGTAAAATAGCAGCTTAACACTGCTGTGTTTCGTATGGTCAGTGTACAGAACCGGAGACCCTTTTTACTGAAAAAGAGGCATTCCATCTTAGTCCTCACGGGTGACAACGCATCTGCATTTTGATTCTTTATTGAAGATGGATGTAGATGTCTATGGGTCACAGCAACCACTTACCATCAGGTGGACTGTGTGCTCGTTTGTCACCCTATCTGATAAAAAAAAAAATATGTATGTAACTGAATCCACAATACAGAACAAAATTCTAATGTGGGAGTAACATGTTTTATAAAGAAAAATAAAGAATGATATACACAAATGTCTGTGATTCACAGCATCCACTTACCATGACTGGAACTTAGTGCTTTTTAGTAAAGTCATCACCTTATAAAATAGGCTGAATGTTAGTAGTAGCATGAACTATAAAAACATTAAAAATCTTTAATGTAAAACTTTTATGACAGTGACAATATCTATTCATAAGTATTGTTCCCTTTAGTTTTAAACATCTGAATCAGAAGCTTATATAAGAACTATCAACTATGTCCTACCTTGTGGGCATACTAAGTACAATATATTTTGCAAAACAATTAAAGTAGGTACGTAAAAATAACTGTATCAAATGCAAATGCAATATAAACGAAATATTAGTGGATACATCATTTGGAAAAAAATATATATAAGCATGTCACAAATATAATTATGTCGTAAAAATATTGATTAATGACCGTGCAAAATTTATCACATTATTAAATAAATAACCTTGCAATATTTTAAATATAAATAAATAGTGACACATTTAATCGTATTTTTATTCGAATTTTTAAATTTATTTAAAAAAAAATTAAATAAAATTGTGATCTGCATACTAGAATTTCTTATGTATTTTGATGTTGTCTTAAATATTTACAGGGCATACAAGTGCAAACAATAAGTGTAGTACATAATAAAGAAATCAAACTAGTATCCTACAGTATGAGAGACACACTAGTCACTATAAATACTAGGAACAAGCACAAACTAGTTATACCAGTTACTCGACTCCAAAGAGTCAGTAATTCCTTCATGGGGCAATGTACACACTTTTACAACTTAAGTCCCAGAAAATATGCAGGACTTATCTATTAAAAATTTATTAAGCAAAAATTGTTTAATAAGGTTTTTTATATATACTACTTAAGAGTACATGATTAATAACAACCCCTGGGAATGGCGTGATCGCTTCCATGCTGTTTTTCTTTTATATTTTTCATACTTACTTGTATAAAATATTATATTCTTACTTTCAATAAGTATTTTTATAATTTATATTGAATAAAAATTATTTTATTCTATTCTATTCTATAATTAAATAACTAATGTAAAAAAAGTATAATGGTATAAAAATTCATACAACAGTAAAATTCAAAATGAAATGAAATATATTTTATTCATATATATGATAAAAAATAAATTTAATTTGTCGGGTTATTCCGTTTATCCACACTAAAACAGCCACCCTAAGGCAGGGTTGGAAAAAATCATGATTTTTTAAAAAAAATCGAATAAAGCACGATTTTTTTGAAAAATCCTAATTAATCACGATTTTTTTGATTTTATTATTTAATTTAACTATATTTTTTTCGCAAAACGAAACGCACAGGATTGCGCGGAGATTTCTCTTTTGTCTGACATGTGAATTAGACATGGCGTTAATGGTTAAATTTATTTATTTGTTAAAAGTTATTTGTTAATTTTTTAACAGTTAAAAATATTACTTAATTTTGTATTGAATTTTTATTTTTAATCGGTTGATGTTAATTTTATTGTTTAAATATTGATTAAAATTCTGTATGAAGAAATGTTTATTAAATTTTAATTCAATAAACATTTCTTCATACTTTAATAGGTACAGGACTCTCTAGTATTAAAAAGCCTTATTAAGCTAAGCGTATTTAAAAGTTTATTAATTCAATATTTACATTATATTATAATTTTATATTTAAAAATTTTGAAGTGTGATGTTCGCAGAAGAAATAGTAAAAAATGTGACACCATTAGAGTGGCGGATGTTTCTTTTTTATAGGATAGGGTAACAAACGAGCACATAGTTCACCTGATGGTAAGTGGTTGCTGTGACCCATAGACATCTCCATATATCCTCAATAAAGAATCAAAATGCAGATGCGTTGTCACCCATGAGGACTAAGATGGAATGCCTCTTTTCCAGTAAAAAGGGTCTCTGTTTCTCTACACTCACCATACGAAACACAGCAGCGTTAAGCTGCTATTTTACGCTGGTATTCTGTGAGAGTGTGGTCCTTCCCAGGTCGAGCCCACCCATTCGTGCTACAACTATACTACTAATATAGTTGCACCATGGCTCTACCACGTAAGATGTCACAGAAAAATATATTTAGTGAAGAGGAACAGTCAAAAAAAATTCCAGAGGTGAAGCAATTGTTTGGGGTGATAGCTTCTTCAGCTGCTGTAGAAAGAGTGTATTTCACCTTTGGAATTGTTCTGAGCAAATTAAGAAATCGACTGGGAATTGAAAAGGCTGGAAAACTAGTTATTTTTTATTTAAATATTATAATAATGATATTGGTTTCTCAGATTTAAACTACCCTAGTTTGCAACTTAATTATAATTTCTAAATCTGTTTTTTTTATATTGATTTCTGTGAAAGAAAGGAAATTAACTGACTTGACACTGGCAGAATTCTATCAAGAGAAGCTATAATTTAAAAGAAGAAGAAGTAAATCACTGATTTTTATTGAAAACATCATTTGATTTTAATCGTGATTTAAGTCATGATTTAAATCAAAATGATTTATTCATGCCAACCCTGCCCTAAGGTAAAATAAGTTAAATATATTCTTTATTATAATGTCATTTTATTAAAGCAACTAAATCTACAGCAATGGTGATAATGGAATATGCCAATAAGGTCTTTCAGCTTCCAACAGGATGTTTATGCAGGTTTAAACTATCCAGACTGGTATGAGGAGGCAATGTCAATGGTGCAAATTGTCTAGCACTACAACATGTGACAATTAAAGCGGCTCTGTGGCCTGTGGCTTAGCAATACTTTGTACTGTTTAAAGCCACGGATTCTAATCTAGCACGGAAAAAGTACTTGTATGGCCTAAAAATTTCTGGGTCTGGATATTTGTCCTTGTGAAATTTAAAACTTAAACTATATATATATTGAAATTTAAACTACCTCCTTATGTAACAAACAAAAAAGCAACTTCTCCCCACAGTTGGGAATCCCATATCCAGTTGTATACTAATAAGAAAAAATTTCACAATGTAATAACATCACAAGTTAATAATGATGTGGTATGTACGAATAGGTTAGCTCAACTATGGAAGCACTACACTCTCACAGATAACCAGCATAAAATAGCAGCTTAATGCATCTGTTTCGTATGGTGAGTGTAGAAAACCGGCGACCCTTTTTAATGGAAATGAGGCATTCCATCTTAGTCCTCAGGGTGACAACGCATCTGCATTTTGATTCTTAATCAAGAATAGATGCAGATGTCTTTGAATCAAAATAGAATATAATAGAAACATTTTTATTCAATAAAGATTACAAGAATAATTGTTGAAAGTCATTTAAGCTTTACCACTGGTTTGGAAAAAACCTCTGTCCTGGGAAGAACCAACAAGAACACTTATCATCGGGTGGACTGTATGGTCATTTGTAGCTCTTATTGTATATAAAAATAAGTTATTTTAGTAAGTAACAAGCATTTAAGAGTGAGTGTGTGAGTTATAACTTACATATATCCTATGGCAATGTCTGGCTCCCCTGAGCCCTGATGCTGCCGGTCCTGGATAATCTCTTGCCAATGGTCTGCACATGGAAACCCATGTTCAGCAATGCCTCATGATCCAATATCTTTCTTCCATCAAATATGTAAGCTGGCTTCATCATTACTTCATATATTTTTTTGTAATCCAGCTCTTTAAATTCATCCCATTCCGTGCACAAAACTAAAGCATGCGCCCCCGACACTGCCGAATAAGCTGTGTTATGAATCTCAACATTTTTACGTACCACTTCCGGTTCTGAAGTGACATAGGGTGTAGTCAATTCAAAGAATATCTGATCTGTTTCTACTTTTGGATCATATATGTGCAACTTTGCTCCTTCATCTAGTAAGGTTTTACAAACAAATATTGCAGGGGATTCCCGAGTGTCTCCAGTATTTTTTTTAAATGAAAAACCAAGTATGGCGATCTTTTTATCTGAGACAGTATTAAATAAAGATTCTATAACTTTACGTGTGAAACGGGTCTTTTGGTAGTCATTTAGACTAACTACTTGCTGCCAATATGCCGCTACTTCAGGCAGATTAAGGCATTCACAAAGATAGATTAAGTTTAGGATGTCTTTTTGGAAACAGCTGCCACCAAAACCGATTGAGGCTTCTAGGAATTTTGGACCAATTCTAGAGTCCCTTCCAATTGCACGAGCTACTTCTGACACATCAGCACCAGTGGCTTCACACACAGCTGATAAGGAGTTAATACTTGATATTCTTTGAGCCAGAAATGCATTTGCAGCTAGCTTGGATAACTCTGAACTCCATGTATTAGTAGTAAGAATGTTTTTAGCTGGGATCCAATGTTCATAGACCCAACAGAGCTCCTGAACTGCTCTCTGACCCTCAGGCGTGTCTTCTCCTCCAATCAAGACCCTTTCTGCTTCAACTAAATCCACTATAGCAGTGCCTTCGGCCAAAAATTCAGGATTAGAGAGGATCTGATACTCTACTCCAGGTTTGGTGTTTGCTCGGAGAATTTTCATGATAATTTCGGCTGCTTTCACTGGAACTGTGCTCTTTTCGACAACAATTTTATTGCTCGTAGCCAAATCCGCTATCATTCTTGCTGCACCTTCTATGTACTTTAGATCAGCCGCCCTGCCTTTACCATTGCCAAAAGTTTTCGTAGGGGTATTCACAGATATGAAAATTAAATCGGCCTCTTGAATGCTTTTTGCGATGTCGGTAGAAAAGAAAAGGTTTTTACCGCGACATTGTTTCACCACATCGTCCAAACCAGGCTCATATATTGGCAATTTATCTGAGTTCCACTGATTGATGCGTTCCACGCTCTTGTCGCATACAGTGACCTTAATATTAGGGCATTTTAAAGCAATGACACTGCAAGTAGGGCCCCCCACGTAGCCCGCGCCAAGACAACATATTTTCTCAATAACCATGTTGATACTTTAATTGAAAATTACTTTTAAACAGCGAATTTATTCTATTAGACACTAAATTAAGTTTTTATATCACACACGTTTGAAAGCAATTGGTCGTTCTTTCTTATTGTTTCAGTACTTTTTGTTGGATAATGATAATTATAGTTTATTTTAAGACACGCTAATAATTCTCAATACTAAAATTCTACTAATATAATATATAATGGGAGACAGCGCGGACTATGTGCACCTACACCACCACGAGACATCAAATAACGGCGCTCCGCGACTACAGAATAATTTTATAGTTTCAATGCACTTCAATACGACGTGCGAGATGCGTGCACTAACGCAAATAGTGATGACAAGCGGATCACTCGAATTACTAATTCGAGATAACTCGAGTTCCACTCAACTCGAGTTAACTCGAGTCGGATACTCACTAAATTACTCATCTATGCACTAAATCAAGATCGGGCTTCGGGCTGACGATAATGAGGGATAATAATTTTCCGCTCACCGGAGATGGTTACTAGTTGGCACTGAGGTGAAGTTTTTTGTTACACAATGTCATTTAATTGAGAAGTTAGTTTGAAATAAGAGTTGAAAAAAAAGTAGAGTATTATAATAATACACAAAACAATGCCTCAGTGGATTGCTCTTTATTTTTTAAACATTTTTTACTCTTTTTGTTAATTTTTCTTCTTTTATGAGTTTCTGTGGTTTGGTTTATTTATTTTTAATCTAATCAATATAAAATATAATTAATAGTACAGAAAGAAAGATTAATCTTACATTTTCCGAACAAATTAACTTCCCCGCTATGAAATCTCATTTTTCAGTGGCGCCACCGAGGTGGCAAAAAAAGTCGTGGATGCCCTCATTGAATGAAACATGCGAGCACGCGAGAACACAATTTATTCATCGTGGTCGGGGAAAAACTTTCTTCGTATTTTGTTCGTATAAAATTGAAGAAAAATCTCTTTGGTTGTACTGTTTGTATCTGGCTGGTTTTAATATTAATACATATAGGTTTTTAATTCCGCCTAAATGAGTGAATTTAATGAAGAAATTCGATACATTCTGAAATTTTATTACAAAAAAGGGAAAAATGCGACTCAAGACGGGAAAAAAATTTGCGACGTTTATGGACCTAATGCAGTGTCAATAAGAGTAGCAAAAAGTTGGTTCAAGCGTTTTCAGTCCGGGAATATTGATATCAAAGATGCAGCTTGCTCTGGTCGCACTCATACAGATAAAGTCGATGCCATTTTTGAAAAAGAGGAACAAGATCGGCGTATTAGTAGTTACGACATAACCGAGGAATTAAACAACCTAATGAATCGTGTACTCATTTGCGATTCTCTATTGAAACGTAATGAAAATGAACCATTTTTGAAAAGATTGATCACTGGCAATGAAAAGTGGATCAACTACGACAAGAACGTGCGAAAAAGATCATGGTCAAAGAGTAGTCAAGCTCCAGACTGTAGCGAAACCCAGATCATCACGCAATAAGGTGATGCTGTGTGTATTTTTTTTATAGCTTAAGGTGGCCAACGAGCACACAGTCCACCTGATGGTAAGCGATTGCTGTGACTCATAGACATCTACATCTATCTTCAATAAAGAATCAAAACGCAGATGCGTTGTCACCCGTGAGGACTAAGATGGAATGTCTCTTTTCCAGTAAAAAGGGTCTTCAGTTCGGTTGTAGAGAACCGGAGAGCCGGTTCTCTACACTGACCATACGAAACACAGCAGTGTTAAGCTGCTATTTTACGCTGGTATTCTGTGAGAGCGTGGTCCTTCCCCAGTCGAGCCGACCCATTCGTACTATTTTATCGCCGAGAAAAATCATAAATTGGGATCTCTACTGCCAACAACTAATGACACCCAATCAAGAAATTGAGAAAAAACGGTCGGAATTGAAAAACAAAAAGGAGTAAAACTATTTTACGGATTTTATCGCGTTTGATTTTACTATTTTGATTCCCGACGTTTTATAATTTTATTCAATGTAGTGTTCGCGTAAATATAAGAAATCATTAAACAAAAGGAGTGGTCTTTCATCGTGATAACGCCAGACCACACTTATTTTTGGTAACTCAGCAAAAATTGAAAAAGCTTGGTTGGAAAGTGTTAATACATCCACCATATAGTCCTGACTTTGCACCCTTAGATTTTCACCTGTTTCGGTCTCTTCAGAATTCTTTGGGTAGTGTTAGGTTAACATCAAGAGAGGACTGTCAAAACTACTTGTCGCATTTTTTTATCGAAAATCCAAAGATTTCTACAGCAATGGTATTATTTCACTACCTACAAGATCATCATTATCATCATCATCATTACAGCCCTTCACAAGTCCACTGCTGAACATAGGCCTCCCCCAAGGAATGCCACAAAGCACGGTCCTGAGCCACCTGCATTCATCGACTTCCTGCATGTCTTACCAGGTCGTCACCCATCTAGTGGGAGGAAGCCCTACACTTCGTCCGCCGGTACGAGGCCACCACTGAGAACCTTTTTCCCCATCGGTTGTCGGTTCTTCGAGCTATATGGCCGGCCCATTGCCACTTCAGCTTACTAATCCGTTGGGCTATGTCAGTCACTCTGGATCTACTGCGGATATCCTCATTTCTAAGTTTATCACGCAGAGAAACCCGAGCATAGCTCTCCATAGCTCGCTGTAGCGACCTTGAGCTTCCTCATCCGGCCAGCAGTGAAGGACTACGTCTCAGTTCCATAGGTGATCACTGGCAACACGCACTGGTTGTACAGTCGTACCTACAAGATGGCAACAACTTATTGAATGAAATGGATTCACATATATATTATAATTACAGAGAATATTATTATTATTATTAATTAAATGTAATTAAACTTTGAAAAAAGTCTTGAATTTGTATATAAAATACGAAGAAGCTTTTTCCTCGACCCTATATATATACATTTTAAAGAATAATTTGTGATAGTTAACTTATTGATAACATAGGTAGACATAGGTAGAACTACAACTAGTTTAGATATGATAATTCTCCCAACACATGCGCTAGCATTGTATTGGTCTGTGCCCAACATGGAGTTGGATGAAATAACAAATATATAAATAATTTGTGACAAATTGACTCAGTTTCATCTTGCCAATTCGAAATGTATAACGCGATTCAATACGAGTTATGTGAATTTCAACTCGAGACACTCGAGTCGAGTTTCTTTCGAATTTTCACATCTCTGAATGAAACGCAAAGTTATTTTTATTAAGATTTTGGCTTGGATGCTAGTCCTTTACGCCATGTCTTCATTTCATTCGAGATTTTCATTAATGAAGATTTTCTATTGTGGATTTAATGTATTTGTAAATAGGCAGAAAATATTTCATATTCTTCAAAAACACAGTCAAGCGGCAGGGGTCATCATTTGCGATGGGTTCACTTTCACTGTCACTGTCACACACTTCACTCTGTACAATATGGTACAATCATAGACTTAGAATATACTGGCGCGCACAACACAATTACTCTCTATACTGGCGTAAGGTCACAGAACAACCCCTACCCCAGCCTACAAATTTGGAGTATATATAAAATAAAAATATTGACAGACGTATTTTAAATAGCACATCTCAAAATATTAATTATTTAAATTGCACCCATGTAGTTTATAAATAAAAATAGGTAAAGATTGCTCACCTTATAAGATCGATATAACTTCAAATAATTAGAATTGGGTGCTTTTTGTAATATGAAAAAACTGCACCCTGCTTGTATATAATTGCACCATCGTTAAAAATTCATAAAATGCAATATTAAGTGCAAAAAGTAAAAAAAAACAAATTTGTTAATTGTCAACAAAGAGCGTATAATGACTAGGTTTTTGAGGCGGGACTTCCTTAGTCACAGAGCACAATTACTCTCTACCGAGAGAAGAATGCCAACTTCATACTAAAAAAAGGAAACACGTGTTTATTACACGTAGACTACAAGCACCACGTTGGGAGCCCATATAAAACTTTTTTTTGCAAAAATTTCAAACCTTTGTATAATAATTATTTTTGAGATTTGCTTTTTAAAATACGGCTGTCTGTATTTTTTATATTCACTTCAAATTTATAGGTGAGGTATTGTTAGTAATTAAATGTCATGTCTTGATGTTAGTAAAGTAGCTTGGCGCCCTTTCAAACATTTACTTTTACTAAGGAAGTCCTGCCCGTAAATCTAGTGATTATGTACTTTTGTCGACATTTAACAAATTTGATTCTATTAACTTTTGCAGTTAATATTGAATTTAACGCATTTTTAAAGATGGTGCAATTATATTCAAGCAAGGTGCAGTTTTTCATACTGCAAAAGTACCCAATTCTAATTACTTGAAGTAATATCGACGTTATAAGGTGAGTGTTTTTAACTATTTTTATTTCTAAACTATACGGGTGCAGTTTAAATAATTAATAGTTTTGAGATGTGCTATTTAAAATACGTCTGTCAATAAAAAAATATACATATACTCCAAATTCGTAGGCTGGGGTAGGGGGTCACAGAACACAATTACTCTCTACCAAGAGCGTGAGGTCTATGGGTACAATTTAGGTTATATATGTTCTGTGGGTACAATACATGCGGTTGACGCGAGCGTATTTTATAGTACTTATATGCGTAAGCATCATATTAGTCTGTGGTATTTATTTAACTTATTTTAAGTGTCGTTTTGAAAAATATAATAGGTGTATTACTGATTTCTTATATTTACGCGAACACTACACATTGAATAAAACTATTTTACGGATTTTCTCGCGTTTAATTTTACTATTTTTTGATTCCCGACGTTTCGGTGCTTGTTAGCCCGGCTAATGCCCGAAACGTCGGGAATCAAAATAGTAAAATTAGGCCGGCCACATACATACGGAATTCCGTTTCGGATTCCGTTTCGATATTCCGATTCGAGATTCCGAACGCAGCAAGTCCATATAAAATCTATGACCCGCCACACACGTACGGTATTTTTCCGTACGGAATTTTCTCCGATTCGAGATTCCGTATGATGCCTGTGCCTGTGCGTTCGGAATCCTGAACGGAAAAAACCGTTCCGAACGCAAGTCTTCCATAGATTTTGTACGAGTCGCAACACACATACGTAAAATTCCGTACGGAACGCGCTCAGTGTTCGTCGCGACCGAAGCGGGTAGGTGTGTTTATGTATGTTTTACATTTAATCTTATAGGTGTATAGCTTTTCGTAACCTTTCATCTTATTTTATTTAATAATTCATCGAAAGAGTTTACAGAAATCCATATTTAAAACATATCTCTGCATAGATAGATCTTTTACATAATATTGACTATATTGCAAGCTTAGGGAGATAAGGATGCACCCAGTAACAATGATACAGCAACAATGGAATCGCAACCAGAAAATCGTCGTCATTATTCGCTGCCAGAATGTCTAGACTCAATGGCTAACCTCTCTCAACTGACCCTTGTTATTCCGAACGGAAATAAACGTATGTGTGTGATGTATTCACGGAATCCTGATTCGATTCCGAAACGGAATCACGAAACGGAATTCCGTATGTATGTGGCCGACCTTAAACGCGATAAAATCCGTAAAATAGTTTTATTCAAGGTGTATTACTGTTATACTGTTATAAGTTACTAAGTAAAGTTGAATTCAAATGACTACCATACATATGTTTCCGTCATTTTTGAAGTTATACTTTTGGGGCGTTTGGGAAAATTATGAGAGTGAATTTTTAAGATGCGCGCGCACACCGACATCTAAAACGACACCATGAAGTTGCTACGATGCGCGCACACTGACACCTCAAAGCGACAACTTCATTGGGTAACTGTCTCTCAAGTTTTCGTGGAACTGATAACTATATTTAAGGTAGTTATTTTTGTTTTGTTACGCTAAAGAAGTATAACTTCCTAAGTGCGTACATAAGTACACACACACACGTTTTTTTTTGATAAATTGTTTATCCGAATGCGAATACACTACTTAATTAAATTTAACAATCGAAAACTGAAAACATCTATCAAAAGAAAGTGTCACGAAAATATTTGGCAGTGCAACACTTGTAAATGTATTTTTTTTGTAATAAAAAATGATCTTGTTTAAAAAAAAATTTAACTTCTAAGTATGCACATAATATTAATAAATGATAATGAGTATTATAATATCCAAAATTATTTTATTCCCAATTTCGTGACAACCCCTAGCACACACGCCGCCCGGCTAAATTCCTATGCGGACGGCGGTATCGCCTGATATCAAAGGTGTTTCACAACTGGTATACTATCTTTAAACTGTGCCAGCCATGAATGATTTATATTTTTTTTTATAGAATTAGCGTGACAAACGAGCACACAGTCCACCGAATGTTAAGTGGATGATGTGGCCCATAGACATCTATATGTTTATCCTCAATTAAGAAATAAAATGCAGATGCGTTGTCACCCCTGAGGACTGAGATGGAATGCCTCGTTTCCAGTAAAAAGGGTCTCCGGTTTTCTACACTCACTGTTCGAAACAGCAGCATTAAGCTGTTATTTTACGCTGGTATCCTGTAGGACCCCGGTCGAGCCGACCCTTTCGTGCTACAACCATAATATAGCTGCAGCGTGGCTCTACCACGTTCATATGATTTTTTTTATTTGATTAATAATTTTATATATTTATTGAAGTTAAAACTTCTTTAGAATCGTTGTAATTTCGATAAAACGAAAAAGCGACACTAAAATGAGAAACATAATATATAATGATAGGAAGATAAGGAAAGATAGGATTTAGCCTACGAGAGATTTATTTATTTATTTAGTTCGATAAATGACTATCTAAAGAATGAAGTAGATGGCGCTATTAAAAAGCAATTTTACTCGATACAAAATATTCTTTTGATTTAGAAGTAAATATTTAACGCCTAAGGATGGCTAAATAGGGGATGAAGTTTTGAAAGGAACTATTTTACAACTTTCGTCTGGACAACGACATTGAAATTGTTATATTCCTGAGACTACTTAAGAGCGTAAAAAACTAACTTTTAATAAAAAAATATATTTAAGAAGGGGCAAATGAGCATGCGGCTCACCTGATGGTAAGTGACTACCGCCGCCCATGAAAAACTGCAACACCAGGAGAATTGCAGATGCGTTGCCGGCCTTTTAAAAAAGAGTAGGCTCTTTTCTTGAAGGTCCCTAAGTCGCACCGGTCTGGAAAAATTGCTGGTGGTAGTCGATTCCACAAGGAAGTTGTTGATGGTATCATCAGGCGAGAAGCAAACCCGCTCCCATGGGAAGGATGCCGAAAAAGACCGCGTTCCGTCCCAATCCGCCGACCTGTAATGCCAAACACGGCGGCAGCGTGCAGAACGCAACCGCGATGGGAGCGTCCGTGTCACCACACTCCGAATCAGACAATGGTTCGAAGAGCCGAGAGGGAAGGAAGGTTAACGGAGACATGATATCTGTCCGGATGAGAGGTCAGTAGAAAGTCCAAGAGTGAAGGTGCATTATCCTTACCGCTTTATCCGCGTAGGTGAAGAAACCATTTGTGTCAGACCATATATGCCAAGGCAAAGTCATAAACAGATCCTGCATGATCGGTTAAACCATTTTCCACCGAGCTATTCATGCTACTGCACCTACCAAGCGAAAAACGCAGAAGAAAAGCTTCTACTTCACGCTGGTATTCTGTGAGGTCGTAGTACTTCCCCGGTTCGAGCCGGCCCATCCATGCAACAGCAGAAGCTGCCGCGTGGCTCTTCTACTGTTATAAAAGCCGACTTCAAACAACTAAAAAGAATAAAATAATTTTATATTCTGAAGTCGATTCTCCAATAATTATTTTATTCTTCTTAGTGGTTTGTAATCGGATTTTACGTTTTATTAAGTTTTTCTTTTATAAGAATAATTTAATAAATAAATAATAATCTAATAAAAAAAAAATTGACTGAGGTAATACCATGACGTGTCTCCTTGCATTTTTTATAGCTTAAAATTCCAGAAGTAATACTGCTGAAATTGTCACGACAAGTAAAGGAGACTGACTGAACTATTATTGAACTTTTCAACCGACCTCAAAATTCGACTGTATTTTTTTTATGTCTCAGAACAGAACTTTTTTCTGGGTGAACCGATTTTCATGATTCTTTTTTTATTTGAAAGCTGGTGCTTCTCATGATGTGGTCCCATATAAGTTAGATCAAGATCTGACCAGAAGTTTTTGAATCCATAACAATGGGTAGTTAATTGACTTCGACTATATTACATCAACACTGGAAGTGTTGAAGTAATTGCGCTGAAAGTTACATGTTTTCTTGCCTCTGTTTGAAAGTCTGAGAAATGTTATCTTGTTTTTGCATCAGGCGTTAAAGGAGTAAACGGCACAAAAAATCAAGAACAGTCAGCGAAGTCGTCCCTTTCCCCTTCTCCAGAGCCGGCGGGGAAAACCTCACCATACGAGTTGCAGTATTGAAGTAATTGCGCTGAAAGTTACATTTGTTTCTCTTGCCTCTGTACTATATTGATGAAAATTCGACTATATTGATGAAAATTCGACTATATTGATGAAAATTTGACTATATTTATGATGATTTAATTTTTTTTTATATTGAAGTCGGTTGCACAATTTTTTTTGGATCGAAGTTCTTTATCGCAGGGTACGAATTTGACGAATGAAGGCTAGGCGAGAAAAAGTGTAAAAATATTCCGTCACGACCCCCTTTCTATAGTCCGAGCGAGATGGAATAATATCCATCTCTCTCGCACTTTTTCTTATCTTACCATGAAAGAAATATTATTTTAAATGACGCTTCATTTTAATAGAACGCTAGTAATTCATTTATTTGTATTTGTTAATCAATAATATAATACGTTTATCAATAATAATAATATACTACAATCCAACCGAGTGTTCCACGACACTCACGCATGTTTTTTTTTACCACTTGTTCATATTTATGACGTAATTATGTAGATAAATAATTTATACTAAAAGAAAACACGTGTGCAGGTCACACGCGGTATAATTGAAACCTTTAGATACTAAACTTTCAAAAGAATCAGACGAATGCAGAGTATCGACAGCTTCAGTGGCGCCCCCATATATCCAAACTAGCAAGCAGTCTAAGTTCTGCAGCCTATGCTGTAAAAAAAGATTAGAAGTCTCACTAGTGTCGAGACAGCTAGATTAGTTTATTTAAGTTATTTCCATAGCATAATGTCTTGTGGGATTTTGCTATGGGGAAATGCGGCTGATTCAGAAACTATTTTTGTTTTACAGAAGAGGGCCATTAGAGCTATTTACAACCTAAAAGGAGTCTCTTACAGATAAATTTAAAGAAATAAATATATAAACTTTGGCCTCTCAGGTATATTTACGAAAATTTAATGTATGTTCACAAAAATAAAGGTAGTTTTAGTAAAAAAAAGTGATATACACTCTGTAAACAATAGGAACAAACACAAACACTAATTCATTCTTGGGGCAATGTATACGCTGTTACAACAAGGTCCCGGAAAGTGTACAGGCTCTCTCTATTACAAAGTTTAAATGATATGTTAAGCTGAAACTGTATAAAAAGGGTTATTATAATATAAATGAATACATGGTTGATAATAACCCCTGGGAATGAGGTGGTCGCTTCCAAGCAGTTTCTAAAATAAATTTTGTAAATAGTTTGTACAACCATTAATGTAAAATTTACTTTAACAAAAGTTCCGCTGGATTTCTTGCTGGTTCTTCCCAGGACAGAGGGTTTTTTTCGAACCAGTGGTAAAGTAAAAAATGACTTTCAATAAGAATTACACATGTGATCTATGTTGAATAAAAAAATATTCTATTCTATTCTATCAGGAGTAGGATAATTTTTTCTCATTATTAGTTTACTTTTGCTGCACTACCTCCCATATGTTTATCTCTGCTTAGCCTAATGGTTGACTGGGAGAGAATGCCTTAAGGCATTAAGTCCGCCATATGTACGATTTTTCTTTTGTCCATAAAAGTTTAAATAAAAAAATAAAATTATTGTAGGGTTTATTATAGTATTATTACAAAGTCAAAAGTATATTCTATTCTACTTAAATCATATTTTATATTATAAACGAGTAGAGTTTTCAATTGCATAATAGTAAGTAATTAAATCGGTGTAAGAATGTCCACTACCCCATTAATTATCCCGTGGGTGTCGTAAGAGGCGACTACCCTCCACCTCCCATCCCCTCCACATACCAACCTTGCGGTTATACGAGCCGAATCTCGAGAGATGCACGCGATACTTGTTCAGGGCTCTTTCCCGCGTGCACTTTCTTGACTCTCTACAAGTTATTTAATCTTTTCCTTGTCCCGGATTGTCACTCTCCTTTCATAGGCTGGACGAACACTGCACGCCTTCGGTTGCGGGCAGGTCTTGTATCATCTCTAGCTTCTCCATCGCCGTTCTCTGGGCATGCCATCCATGCGCAAATTCCCGCAGCCGGCCAAAGCTCTCCTTACCGTCCACGAGGTCTGGGTAGTAAACCGGACCCACCCCTCTGCGTACTATTTCGTCCATCATCTTACATTTATTTATTTATTTCCACTATACAATTATCTTTACAGGTTTATCACCTAATGCGATAATGTAGACAACTATTTTACAAACTACAATTTCACATCTACAAACTTATAATTTTCGGTCAGGTGTACTTATAGCTACTGCAAACACCATATCTATATCACAGTAGAACCATAACTTATTTCAAAGAGAGCCCTCACTATGAACCCATCCAGAGTACAACAAAATAGATCTATGTCTTCTGCTATACGGTTGAGGATATGGTGTGCACGCGTAAATGGCGCTTCAGTCACCAGCTTAGTGCGGCCGCGAGGCACAGCTAGCAGCCGCGGCCGCCGCCGCCACACGTATCTGTCCGGAACACACATGCGCACTTGTTGCAATACTTCTGGATTGTGAACCTTTCCCCTCATCACTTTAAAGATATATGAGACTAGCGCTAAATTCCTTCTAACTTTTAACTCATTATATCCTACCATACCTAAGATGAATAAGGTAGGATACTTATTTGGGTAAAATGGATATACTCCATACATTTTTTTATATAAGTATCTAATAAATATATTCTGCACTTTCTCCAACATGATACTATATTTAGTTTCACGTGGAGACCAGATGACTGCGTTGAACTCTAATTGGCTCCTCACTAAAGAGTTATACAATGCAATAATTGCCTTGATATTAGTGAAGCCCTAGCTACCTGAGGCACGAATCCTAAATTTCTGTAGGCTTTCTTACAAATTTTGCTTACATGCTCGAAATTCTAGTTTAGAGAAATTAACCCTAGATCTCTGACTTCTGACACTTTCGCTATTGGTATCCCGTTAATTTGGTATTGGTACGTAACTGGACATAGTGCACGGCTGAAAGTCATAGTTATGCACTTCGAGATGTTAAATTGTAAATTATTACGTTTGCTCCAGGTTACTACCCTACCTATATCTTGTTGTAACTTTTGGCAATCCTCTCTGTTCCTAACAGCAAGATACAGTTTCAGATCATCTGCAAATAGAGTGCAATGAGCATCTTTGACAACCATCGGAAGGTCATTTATCATTATTACGAATTCCAACGGACCGAGGTTGCTGCCCTGACTTACTCCGGACCTAGTAAAATAATTTTCAGACCTATACCCCGCATATTCTACATACTGCTGTCTATCCCGCATATAACTAGCAAAAAAGGTTAGTAAATGGGGAGTAAACCCTACACCTGCTAGTTTAGTAAACCTGCTTAGTACACCTGCTACACCCACTAGGTCGAAAGCTTTTTTGTAATCAAAGAAAGCTACATCTACCTGTACTCCAGCATCCACTTCAGGTACAATATAATTCATGTAATTAATTAGGTTGCTGGTGGTGCTCCTGGTGGGTCTAAAACCGTGTTGCTCATCTGAAAGCTGTACATTAACCTGCGAGAGGATTCTCTTGTGTACTGCGGCTCCAGTACTTTAGCTGGTGTCGAAAGCACAGCAACCGGCCTGTATTGGTCCACGTTTGATGTTGACTTTCCTTTGGGTACCGGGACGACCTTAGTTATTTTCCATCTTTCTGGAAACACGGCCTTCGCCAGGCACTGATTAAAGATGTAGAGAAGTGGTCTACAGAGTACTAATCGACAGTCTTTGAAAATGTAGGCGGTATGCCATCAGGTCCTGTTGACTTTTTTGGCTTGAGTTTTTGCAGAGCGTAAAGTACTTCATCAAGCTTTAGTTTATCTAAGTGTACCCTTGCCGCTCCATTCTCACCACCAGCCTGTTTCATTGCCGCCTCTACGTCCAGCTTGGGCATCTTAGGACTAAAAACAGAATAAAAATACTGCGCAAACTCAGTAGCACACTGCTCGCTAGTAAGTATCTTACCATCTTTTAAAATCTTGCGTGGACTTCTGCTGTCTTTATTTGAGTTAACGTAAGCCCAAAACGCCTTTGGATTTTCCTGGAACTCACTTTGCATCCGGTTTTTATAATTTTTGTACGCGGAGCTTATCAAACCTTTTACTTTCGCCCTACATTTAGCAAACATTTCATAATCGGCCCCTGATTTGCTACCCTTAAACTGCCTATGAAGCCTAGCCTTTAATTGTATGTTGCGAATAATATCTAACGTGTACCACTCGGGGTAACTGTACCTGAGTTAACACGTCTTCGCTTTTTTCTTGGAACGCAGTCATCCATAACCTTGTTTAAAACCTCATAAAAATAATCTAAACTACTATTTACATCTAACCTATACATTGGCGTCCAGTCTATAGCCGCTATTAACGAATACATTAACGAAAAGTTTGCTTTGTAAAAGTTCCATCCAGTGTGCGTCTGGTTGCTCCCCTCAGACTCAGTTAGCGGCGGCTCGGCCGCGGGCTGCACGCCGGGGCGCGCTTGCCCCCGCTGTGGCATTACAGTAGTAACGAGCGGCGGATGATGTGGGTCGGGCGGCACAATCGGCTCAGCCGCGCACACCTCCAACCCGTCTCCCAATGAACGCGTACTTAAAACAAGATCTAATTGGCGTTTATTGCAATTACCTATTCTGTTGTACTGGGTGAATCCACAATATGTGCTAAAGTACTCAAAATAATTGCGAACATTTGTTGAGCTAGAGTATAAATTAAAATCGCCTATCACTATTAAGTCATTGTAGTCATCACGATAACTTTCTATTATACTAAACAACAACATGTATTCATTATCCCTACAACTCGGTGGAATATATACTACACACAACACAAACATAAACTTATTTTGTAAATAAACCGCAGCGCTAACCAGTTCAAATGCCTGATCTTGAATACATACATCGTTAGGTGTATTTAGTTGCCGGAGTTCGTACCGTGGTGTGGCCACTAAACACGCACCGCCATGCTTGCGCCCGTCTGCACACCGAAGTATCTTGTATCCAAGTGGGATGAGTTCTGAATCATAGATGGAATCGTTGCATCCTGTTTCCGTTATTGCAAAAAATCATAACTATGCGAAGAAATTCCCACATAAAATTGTGTAATTTTGTTCTCAATCCTCTCACGTTCTGATAGTATATCTCCACAGAATTATGTAATTTTATTACTTGTTGGGTGGTTTACGAACCACACCCATTCACAAAATTCAATGTTAACTGCCCAACATTCTGGTTTACACAGTATCTCGTATGAACTTTCTGGAACTCCTATTATAAATGACGCATAGTCTCTTTCCGTTTTATGTTTAATTTTTCCACTGTTATTTCCGTCTTTTCCAGATAATATGTTCTTTACATGTCCTTCTAAACTTTCTACTGTGGTATCCTTTTTTAAGCGCCAAACATGTAAAAACTTTTTCCTTTCAGTACCTTGAATATTTCCCGTACTAGTATTTCCTCCTCTTATGACTTGCTTGCTAAAATATTTCTTTTTCTTTTTCTGTACAGTAATCCATGATCCATCCTTTTTGTTTGTTTCCATCTGATGTTCTATATTATCTGTCGATAATTGTTCTTTATCAGGACATTCCGTAGTAGTTTCTATAATACATGCCGGTTTCGTGGCCACGCACGCCGCTACACTCTTATCTTTATTCTTATCTTTGCTCACTAACTGATTTTTACTTACTACCTGCTTTTCGTTTTGTGTGAGTATATTTTAAATGATATAGTCTCCTTTCTGACTTCCTTCGCCATCTCATTTCTTTCTTTTGTAGGCTGATTTTTGTTCAGACAATTCTGTAATTGCTCATTTTTTTGTTCCAATGTTTTTATCTGCGCTTCTAATTCATCGACTTTGCTCGCCTTTTTCTGCACTACCTTCATAGTATCTCGCAATTTATGCAGTTCTTTTCGGTGTCGACAATCTGTCCTTGAGCAAATTGTACCCTTATTTGCTTATCTATTTTAAGGTTTATCTCAAGTCGAAATTCTTGCAATTCTTGCAATATTTTACTACCGATATCCATTTCTATCACTTCTTCTGGAACCATCCTATTGCCTCTGTCTGTGTTTACATAGCAAGGAGTAAAAGTTTTATTCATTACATTCTGGTTACCTCGAACTGGTGTGTCCGAATTATCTCGCTTCGGCGCACTGCAAACACATTTCGGGCATCTCCAATTGCACTTGTATTCTTCGGTAAATGCCTCATATCTATCCTTCGTCAGAGCTAAACATTTAAGATGGTACAATTTTTTGCATTCATCTCTTGCACATTTCATGTATGAAATGTCGTATATTACGTCATCGCAGCCGTTACATTTTGTATCCATTTATTTGAGAAATACACTTTTTCCGCTATTAGTTACGTTGAACCGATCACACGTCCGCTCTCGTTCGTAACCGTTGTTACATCTCAGGTCATCATACAATTCGCACTCCTATAGCACGTAATGCCAATCCTCATAGGCAGCACCGCAATCACACATACCAGATTCAACCAATTTCATGTCATACTGTCTCTTTCGAAAACATCCACGCCCACTGAGTATCTGTGAGACTTGATAATCCGGCACGACCCAATTCGCATCGAGTCGCGCCGACACGTCCGGAAAGAAACAGAATAACTCTCTTCCAATCGTCTCATTCTTCCATCGTTCTTGCTATATATTCATGACATCCACCCAAATCTCGCGCTTACGCCTGCTCAACTCCCCATTTCTCGCTTCCGCACGCGCAAGATCAATCCTACCAGCACGTGTCACCTCCAAATCGGCCGGAAGGACGCCGGCTAGTACCGGAAGTGTCGCAATGCTGATCGTCCTGTAACTCTTAGTCAACAATACGAGTGAGGACCTCTGTGATCTGAGTAGTGACGTATGCACCGTATAATTGCCCACCCGATTAACCCAGACAGCCGCTGCATAGGTTATTATAGGAACATATGTTCCGTTGTACAGAACGCGAAGGGCCGGGTAACGAATGCCCCAGGAGGACGCCGACACCCGCGACATCTTGCCGAAGCATCTCCCGGCCCTATCTCCCATGTCCTTCGCATACTTAATAAAAGACTGACTATTGTCTAGCGTAACGCCCAATACCTTAGTCGCCTCTACGCTTTTTATTGAGTTGCTTCCCATCCTTATCACAGGTGGTCGCAAGAACCTGCCCTTGAGGGTCATTGTGCATGACTATGCGGAGGAAAAGGATAGAAGATTCCTTTCCCCCATGACTCAACCAGCTCCAATGCAGACTTGGCCGTTCCCTCTATGTCAGCCCTAGAGCCCTTGAGGAATCAAGAGCGTTACGTCATTTGCATACGCTATCATCTTCGCATTGGGGGGGGGAATGGCAGCCTCAACAAATCATCCAGCAGTAAATTCCATAGGGTCGGTCCTAAGACCGATCCTTGCGGACAGCCCATGGTCAAGTGTTTCCATTCCACGCATTCGCCTACAAAGATGCCCACCCGTCTGTTGGTGAAGTAATCTACCAACATTCGATAGATGTTGGGTGAGATCCCGCCATCGATCGCTAGTTTTTTATTAGTGATCGATGGATCCCGCCCTGTTTGGCCTTCAGCAGTATCATCGGCCACCATGCATTGTCGAATGCCCCCGATATGTCTAAAAATACGGCCTGTACATACTTGCGATGCGATTTGCTTGCAGTACGAAGCGCGTCTTGTAGCGCGCCGTGACAGTAGACCGGCCTGGCGAAACCCATGCTGGTAGTGTGATATGCCCCTCATTAAGCTCGGGGTACATCGGAGCAAAACCCGTTCCAATATTTTCCCAAAAATGGGAAGGAGCGTAATCGGGCGATACGCCTTGGGATCCGACAATGACCTGCCGTTACCTTTCGGAATTACTACCAACCGTCCATTCTTCTATACATCCGGGAAAACTCCCTCTTCCACACACTTGCTACACACCCAGTGAAATTCCCTGGGTGCGGCCCTCCACACATTCTTAAGCACTTTTGCACTAATCCCGTTCAGTCCCAGAGCAGTGTTGGGCAACGCCCTGACTATACCCTCCAGACACTCAATGGTTGGGGGAACGGCAGCCGATCTAGATGGAGTGAAGGCGGCCATAAGACGCACCCGCCCATGATACTCAGTGTCCTTGAAGGCATCAAACCCCTCCTCCAGTGTCTGCATGTCCTGCTCAAGCGCCTGCCTAAGCGGTTCTGAGGTGTCTGCGACTGCGGCCGCAGTTCCTCCTTTCTTCTTTCCCTTATCCTTATCCAGTTTCTGGCGCTGCGTATTGGGCTGCTGCTGGTCCGGAGACGTGAGCGGCTGTTTTTCCGCCATAGCGCTCGAGCATCCCTTTGGGCTCAGCATGCTGGGACCTGCAGGCTCGCCGGAGCACCCCCGGGGGGCGTGCGCGCCAAGGACTTCCGCGGAACAAATAGAGGGGGTTTGTCCCCCATTACAATGGTCTAAATAATGGCTTATACAAGTGTCTGACATGGTTTAAACACGAAAAATATAAAATTATGAGAAACCTAAATTTGCCGGAGGGGCATATCCAATGTCCTACAACTATGGGGTATAGTCTCACCAGCAGATTTTTGGAAAAATTTCAAAAAGTTTTATATTACATATGTGGTCGCCCCAGAGCACCAATTTAAAATCGCACCACAATGTATCAACCCAGGCGCCACCTAGCGGCACCAGACACAAATTATATAAAGTACAAAAAATTATAAACACCTAAAAGTGTCACTGTCGCTATCCACTCAGTCCTATTGTGGCGGTACCTAACGGCATCAATCTAAGCTAAGTAAATGCGGTCTAAGCTATAACTAAAATTAAACTAGAGTGTCACTGCTAGTATAGAAAGGGTTCAACTTAGCCAGCACAGATGTCGTTGAGGCGCGGACAGTCGCACCTAGCGCCACTCAGCGGCGCGTGGCTCAATGACCTCGCCTCGCTGCACCGCCAAGCAGAGATAACACAGACCCTGCCGGTTGTGCTCACGGCGCCACACTATCGCCCCCTGGTGGCGAGTAGCTGCAGAAAGTTCGAAGAGGTCCTCGAACGACCTCTCAAACTCGAATTTCGAGTTTGACAGGATTTGACAGCCACGTGTTAGCACTACCCACTGAGGTTACAAAGTCACAAAATATGCAGAAAACAATCCGATTTAGCGTCAATTCGCAACAATTACCACTGCTATGAACACTATATACTAAAATAAAAGTATATAAAACATCAAAGTAACAAAACACAGTAAAAGAACAATGAGAAACTAAATAAAACCGACCGAACCGACTGGAACCGAAACGCCGTAAGAGGCGACAGAGGGAAACTGAAACAAGAGATGGGCAGCAGCGTCTTCCTAATAACAACAAAAAGTAAAAAAAACGCCTGATAAGCGTGGCAACTATGGCAAATATCCCCCCAATGAGGCAATCTAATAATACTAATCAACAGATTTCGTCCTTAATCCCTATTGCTCATAGATCACATGCATTATCACCAAACAATCGGGAACACTGTATACTGTATTCTATCTCATTCTCTCGCAGGCTCAATCCTATAGATGTATATGTTTGTCTCTTCTTAGCGTCGGTTTTTCGTTTCATCGAGTTTCAAATCACAACGATTCGAAAGAAGTTTTCACTTCAAAAAAAAATAACACGAACTAGAATAACTATAATTTATTTTTAATTATTTTTATAATATATAGCTATTGGTCTTGGATTGTGTTAGGCTGGTCTCCTGCACCGAGCACGGCTCCACTGTAGGCCAGGTCCCAGTAGTGCTCCACGCCATGCTTCTGGAAGTGTTCGCGCGCCTGCTTTTCTGTCGGCATCACCTGGAATCGAACCTTCACTGTATTATTGTTATTCTATTTCACGATGAAGTTTTGACTTGGTTGTTGTTAGCCGTGCACATACACAATACACAAACACAATGTTTATGTGCACGACAATACAAAAACATGCGTGAGTGTCGTGGAACACTCGGTAGGAACAAAGTTCCTTTCATAGTATATTATTATTGATAAACGTATTCTATTATTGATTAACAAATACAAATAAATGAATTACTACCGTCTATTAAAATGAAGCGTCATTTAAAATAAAATAACATTTCTTTCATGGCAAGATAAGAAAAAGTGCGAGGGAGATGGATATTAGTCCATCTCACTTCCTCATAGCCGCCAAGGCAGTCTACACTACGTCAGAAGGGGTCGTGACGGAAAAATCTTGCACTTTTTCTCGCCTAGCCCACATAAGCCTAATTCGTACCGTCGGATAAAGTACTTCATTCCAATAACTATACCGTGTTTTATTTAACTACGTGAAGATTATTATAAAGTAGCACTCGCAATTCGAAAGCTAGCGAAGAAGAGTAGCTCGAAATGACCTTTGTCCGTGTTTAATATGTTGATGTTTTGTTTGATAGTATAGAATAGGAAGATAACTTGATATTTATAATTTATTGCAATAGAATAGAATAGAATAGAATAATTTTTATTCAATATAGATTACATGTGTAATTCTTATTGAAAGTCATTTTTACTTTACCACTGGTTCGAAAAAAACCTCTGTCCTGGGAAGAACCAGCAAGAAACCCAGCGGGACTTTTTTAAAGTAAATTTTACATTAATGGTTGTACAAACTATTTAAGTACAAAATTTATTTTAGAAACTGCTTGTAGCGACCACCTCATTCCCAGGGTTATTATCAATCATGTATTCATTTATACTATAATAACCCTTTTATACAGTTTCAGCTAACAAAACATTTAAACTTGGTAATAGAGAGCCTGTACACTTTCCGAGACCTTGTTGTAATAGCGTATACAATGCCCCAAGAATGAATTACTGACTCTGTGGAGTCGAGAAACTGGTATCACTAGCTTGTGTTTGTTCCTAGTGTTTACAGAATGTATATCACTTTTTACTAAAACTACCTTTGTTTTGTGAGCATACATTAAATTTTCGTAAATATACTGAGAGGCCAAAGTTAATATATTTATTTCTTTAAATTTATCTCTAAGAGACTCTCTCGGTTTTAGGTTGTCAATAGCTCTAATGGCCTCTTCTGTAAAACAAAAATAGTTTCTGAATCAGCCGCATTTCCCCATAGCAAAATCCCATAAGACATTATGCTATGGAAATAACTGAAATAAACTAGTCTAGCTGTCTCGACACTAGTGAGACCTCTAATCTTTTACAGCATAGGCTGCAGAACTTAGTCTGCTTGCTAGTTTGGATATATGGGGCCTCCTGAAGCTTTGCGTCGAGTGATGCCAAGAAAAACAGTGGATTCAACAGGGCTCAGTTCTTCCCCATTTAAAAACACATTGGTACCCAGATTTTAACATTCGTTGTTGTAAATTTAATACATTTAGTTTTATTTCCGTTTAAATGTAGATTATAAACGTTAAACCAATGCACTAATTTTGATATAGCATTATTCACTTCGTCACATTTAAATGATTGACGTTTAAGTTTAAAAATCATCATGATTATCCCCTACAAGGGAAGGTAAGTCATTAATATATACCATAAATAGGAATGGGCCGAGAATCGAGCCCTGAGGACACCATTAGTACAGGTAACCCGGAAGAACTTTTACCATTGATAATAACTTTCTGCATTCTATTACTTAAATATGAAATAATAAGTTTAAGCGCTGTGTTCTTGACACCATAGTACTGTAGCTTCCTGATTAATGTCTCATGGTGAACACAGTCGAAGGCCTTGGAAAGGTTACAAAATATACCCAAAGCATCCTGCGAATTCTCCCATGCACAAAAATATGTTTAATAAGCTCAACTCCAGCGTCAGTTGTCGAGCGACCCTTGTAAAACCGAATTGATTTTATGTAGCAATTTATTAATATTAAAGAAACTTAAGATCTGATCTAAAATTATTTTTCAAAATTTTACTAAATGTTGGTAGTACAGAAATCGGTCTAAAATTGGCGGGGTCTAACATAGATTAAATGGCAATATTAAGTGTTTTACAATGTTAATGAACGTAATAAACGTACCTAATTTTAGTAATTAGTGTTGCAACTTTATATGGAACAGGCAATAGACAAAACGTATAAAACAGTCCGACTGTTGATTAAGCCAGTCAAGATTTAGGTCGTGTTTTGCTTGGTACAATAATGCAACGTACACATTGTCGAGGTCTTATATAATTTTTACCTGACTTGTTGGTCTTTTTTTATAGAATAAGGATGACAAACGAGCACACAGTCTACCTGATGGTAAGTGGTTGCTGTGGCCCATAGACATCTACATCTATCCTCAATAAAGAATCAAAATGTAGATGCGTTGTCACCTCTGAGGAATAAGATGGAATGCCTCGTTTTCAGTAAAAAGCGTCTCCGGTTCACTACACTCACCATACGAAACACAGCAGTGTTAAGCTGCTATTTTACGCTACTATTCTGTGAGAGCGTGGTCCTTCCCCAATCAAGCTTACCCGTTCGTGATACAAGCGTAATATAGCTGCAACGTGGCTCCGTTTAAAACATGGTCTAGGCGTAAACAATTACGGGTCGGATCAAATATCAGTTATTGGATTTTCCTGTTAATTAATTCTGAGAGTCAGGAATTTGGCGGTGTTTCACCCCCGTGCCTCGGAAAGCATGTAAAGCCGTTGGTCCTGCGTCTGATCTCTCTACGCTCGTGTCGGATTGCCGTCCCATCGGACTATGAGAGTGAGACAATAGAGTATACCTGTGCTTGCGCACATACTTGTGCACTATAATCTTGTGCTGTGCAGATGGCTAGTCTTCGTTGAGACTGGAAGTCGTGACCGAAATTCGGTCTGGACCACTGTATTAGCGGACTTAAAAAAAAAGAGGACTTCAATTCGAGCGTATGTTTTTTTGGAACGAAGTTCATTATCGCACGGTACGAATTTGGCGGATGGGGCCTAGGCGAGAAAAAGTGTAAGATTTTTCCGTCACGACCCCGAGATGGAATAATATCCATCTCCCTCGCACTTTTTCTTATCTTGCCATGAAAGAAATATTATTTTATATTATATGATGCTTCATTTTAATAGACGCTAGTAATTAATTAATTTGTATTTGTTAATCAATAATATAATACGTTTATCAATAATAATATACTACGAAAGGGACTTCGTTCCAACCGAGTGTTCCACGACACTCACGCATGTTTTTTTTTAAAAGTATTTTACGCGATATCTTTGTGAAATCATTAATTGCGGACAGATTTTGATGTTTCTTTTTTATTAAATAGGTTCCACTTCAGTGTCACCACTCTCTAATTCCACCACTAAGGATGCATAGCAGCTTAACTGCTGTGTTTCGTATGGTGAGTGTAGAAAACCGGAGACTTTTTACTGGAAACGAGGGCATTCCATCTTAGTCCTCACGGGTGACAACACATATGCATTTTGATTCTTAATCGTGGATAAATGCAGATGTATATATAAACGATACCTAATAACTTAAATATATTATATTATTTAAATTAATTGTGTCAGTGGTTGAATGATAGTAACTTCTATAGCATTAGAGAATTATGTAGCCATAGACGTTAATGCATTAAAAAAATTGCATGCTGTTTAACTTTAGCAAAACAAACTGATCTGTAACGTTACGTAAAATCTTTGTATATACGATGATTTATGCAAATAAAATATTATTATTATTTATATTTAAAAAAATACCTTGAATTTGATCTCCCCAAAGGCTCGCTGCTTGGCGACCCCCTCCCACACAAGTTGACAACTGTTCGGGACCTCAGCGCCTTCCGCGTCCTTCACTGTGTCCTCCTCCCATTTGATGCGGTGCAACATCAGCCTGGAAGATCAAGTCTCGCGTGAGTAACTTTTCACAGTCAAAGAGCTGTTACTAAAGAAGCGCTCGCTCGTGTTCGACCGTTCGTGACAATAGTATTTAATGTGGCTATTGATCAATATATTATAAAGTTGAAGAAATGTTTTCTTTTTTATTTATTTTTTAAAACGTTACCTCCACACCAGGATTTTCTCCTGTATCGTGGTTTACATACACAAATTGCACAAGGGCAAACATCCAGACCCGGAACAATTATTTGTAGGCCGTACAAATACTTGTTCCGTGCGGGATTCGAACCCGCGGCCCCCAGCGCTGCAACTCATTGCTAAGCTACTGCGCCACGGAGCCGTCATGTTGTCTTAACACAGTTAGTTTCAACAAAAAAGCATCTCCTGATGGTAATTGGTAAATGCAACCATTTGTAGCAGTTTTTTAAGATTAACTTATTATCTCTGGCTTTATACATGCAATGATGGCTAATAATTTACTGCTCACCAGATGTCTCTAGTTGCGACTGAGGTGAAGTTTTTTATTTCACATTTTTCATTCATTCATTACAGCTTATAGAAGTCCACTGTTGAACATAGACACCTCATACTTAAGTGACGCTACCCTGAATAAGTCGTGGATCCTCATTGCTCACGTTTATCATCATCATCCTTTTGATGATTTGTTCTACTAAGGGATTTTCAAGAATACACCAGCAGACTTGCGGTGAGAACGGTGCTGAGAACCGGGCACTGGTAATGCAGCTCTACATCACCAGTTTTAATATTTGGGTTTGGCACTGTTGGGTAGATTATTTTACCATCATTCGGTTAGAGCTTTGTTCTGCAAGCAGTCTGCACTGGATGCAGATAAAGTTAACATTTGAAGAAAAAAAAAATAACTTTATGATTCCTTCACAATATAGGCAGCAGTGGCCTAATGAGGCCTAAAAATAAAAAAAACTGCGGTCGCAAAACCGCTTGCCAAGCGTGGTAACTAGTGCAATTAACCCCCCGCCGCCCTCCCCCTATGAGACAATCTATGGGGGAGGCCTATGTTCAGCAGTGGAATTTAAAAGACTGTAAGGGTAAAGGTACAAGGTACAGAGCAACAATTATTTGGAGGTGGATGACAACGATTTAGTAAAAGGTATTTCATACAATTTTTTGATTTTGTGAGATTATAATATAGGGTGTTTAAATGAGTGTATAATGACCGATGAGAGTGGTCGATCTAAGGCAGTATGATAATTCAAATCATCTGACATTCCTCTCTGAAAGAAAGTGAAGTAAATAATGAAACATGTAACCTATTCTGTTGATATGGGATGCGTAATATGAGTGGTCACACCTTAGGGCTATGGCACCTGAATGCTTCAGTTTATAATATGTTCTTCGATTGGTATCATTGGGTCGATGTGGTGGCGTAGGAAGAGTATTCATCTCCTGTGGGACTGTGGGACATGCCGAAAAGATCTCATGGCTTCTAATTAAAGGTGGTATTCATCATGATCATTATTACAGCTTTTCACAAGTTCACTGCATTCATCGACTTTCTGCATGTGTTACCAGGTGGTCACTCCATCTAGTGGGGGGACGCCCTACAGTTCGCCTGCCGGTACGAGGCTGCCACTCGAGAACCATTTTGCCCCATCGGTTGTCGGTTCTTCGAGCTATATGGCCGGTACATTGCCCCTTCAGTTTACTAATCCATTGGCTTATGTCGGTTACTCTGGTTCTACTGCGGATATCCTCATTTCTAAGTCTATCACGCAGAGAAACCCCGAGGATAGCCCTCTCCATAGTTCGTTGAGCGACCTTGTTCTTTTCATGGGTTAGCAGTGAAGGATAACGTCTTAGATTCACTAAGACGTTATCCTTCACTGTTAAGTCACTGATAAGTCATCACTGGCAATGGGCAAAGGTGGTATTATCGTTTCCAAATATCCATAGCAGCAATGCGAGAGCATTGGACCCATTTCTCAATGGGTTTAAAGTGTAAGCTGTAAATGAATTTGACAAAATGTGACATGTAAGTTGTAAGATTTTTTTTATAGGATAAGGAGACAAGCGAGCACACAGTCCACCTGATGGTAAGTGGTTGCTGTGGCCCATAGACATCTACATCTATCTTCGTTTGCGAATTAAAATGCAGATGTGTTGTCAGTCGTGAGGAGTAAGATGGAATGCCTCGTTTCCAGTAAAAAGGGACTCCGGTTCCCTACACTCACCATACGAAACAGAGCAGCGTTGAGTTGTTATTTAACGCTGGTATTCTGTGAGAGCGTGGTCCTTCGAGTCGACCCATTTGTGCTATAACTATACTATTAATATAGCTGCAGCATGGCTCTACCAGGTATACAAAGTAATGTAACGTAAGGTGTGAGTTTGAGTAGATGTGTAGATGTGAGTGTAAGAATATTATTTATAATATACATTTATATATACCTACAGCATAAATAAAGTTCCCATCCTTTTCATTTCCATTATTTTATTCTATTATTTTGATAACTTCTTTCTCGAAAATAGAAATAAAGCGAACACACTATTTTCGCGGGCGAGTCTAACCTCAATGGGCATTGCTGAAAACGAACGCTACCGCAATTCTATGATAGCATTATGTCGAGTCAGTGTCCTTTCAGCATCACATAACTCGTACAATCGGATAATTTTATGTCTGTTTTTCTTATTTACACTTTTATCTTTGATGTTTTTTTATGTATCATTTTATTTTCTGTATCAAAACTGTATGAGTGTAAGTTGCTTGGCCTAAAGGTCTAGATACCAGGCGATAAACCCAAAAAAAGTGTGTTGGTGAATGAATGGTTGTGTATGTGTGTGTGGTCGTGGCGGGCGGCGGGCGGGGTACCTCTTGTACTTGTGGTGCTGGCGCGGGCCGCCCTCGGCCACGACGAGGCAGCAGCCGCGGTGCAGCAGCACGCAGCCCGTCAGGTGCAGCTGCCGCGCGTTCACCTCCACCTTGAACTTGGCCGACGCGCACGAGAACAGGTCCTTCACTCTGTCGCAAGACACAACGATATACAGGCTCATTTTTAATTTACTGAACACCTTTTGGAAATACAGGGTATTTTTAAACGCTCTCGAAAACGAATTCAGATGATCTAAGGATACCTATGATGATGGGTCACAAATAAATTCGATCCCGTGGAAAAAAAATCATCTTTTCACAACGTTTTATTAACTTTATTCACGCTCCATCATATTAGTACAGTTAAATGAAACAATATTTCATAATACAAATCATGAAAATACTTAAACATAAAACCAGCAGTGAAATTACTGAATTACATCAGCTGACTAGGGGTCAATGTACGCGCGACCCGCAACTAGCGATGGTACCACAATACCTAATAGTTTACAACACTTGTCTAAATACCTAACTTATCTACTTAACCTACTATTTTGCCACTGTGCTTGTCTCCACGTAGCCACTTTAATTCGAATTCACAGATTAAATAAACCAAATAACTGGTTCGATTCCACGCTAATGAAAAAAAATACTTAAATAAAATGTTAACAAGATTAGAGTCATGCTTTTTTATCCATTGTAGGTATATTTATTATTCTGATGTATCCAGTTATGTACCTCTTCAGATCAGTTCAGTACTAAATTATTTAAAAAAAAATAGGTATGAAACAGCTTACCGATCCTCCGTGGCCTTATGAGATTCTCCAAGGCACATAAATATGTTGCCGTATTCACGAGCACTATAAACGTACCTACGCGTTAGGCATTATTAAAACAAAACAAAAAACAAAACGTAACAACACGAACAATATCATTAAGTAATAAATAACAAGTAATAACGACAATAATTTAATAAACAAAACAATTGAACTGTCGCTCGTGATAGTCAACACGGAACTGTCTCAAAAACTAAAATTATTAATCAATACCGCCAAAACAAATGCGCACGTTGTAACGTCCTTGAAGTATGTGTAAATTCCACAGCGCGAGGCAACACGAGGCAGCGTGTGTGTGAAAGGGAAGGGTAGAGTGAGTAGTATACCTAATGCATTGTTTCGTACCGATCTAGATGAGAGTTCGGCGCCCGCGAGGATATTGACCCTATTGTCAGCTGATTTTCCTTTTTAAGTTTCACTGCTGGTTTTATGTTTAAGTATTTTCATGATTTTTTTTATTGAAATATCGTTTCATTTAATTGTACTAACATGATGGAGCGTGAATAAAGTTAATAAAACGTTGTGAAAAGATGATTTTTTTTTCCTCGGGATCGAATTTCTTTGTGACCCATCATCATAGATATCCTTAGTACTATCATCATCTGTCTTCGTTTTCGGGAGTGTTTCACAAACACCCGGTATATTATTTACATCATAACAACAACATCTGTAATAAAAAAAAATATTTCTTCAATTTTTATTTTAAGTGCAGCTGTGCTTGCACACACACTCGTGCACTATAATCCTGTCCTGCACAGATGGCTAGTCTCCGTTTAAACTGGCCGCGTGACCGAAATTCGGCTTGGAGGACATTATTATAATGTATTTATTGCGAAAACACTTTTTTACCTAAGTAAGGATGATTTGCATACATACTTGATGGTAAATGCAGTTGCAGTGCAATAGTTAAACATCTAAATCTATCTTCAACTTTTTTTAAATTGTTTTCTTGATTTAATGTTACAATATACTTTCTATATATTAAGTGAATGCGGGTGGCTCAGGACCGTGCTTTGTGGCATTCCTAGGGGGAGGCCTATATTCAGCAGTGGACTTGTAACGGGTTGTAAATGCAAATTATTATTATACATAATACATCAAAGGAGGATATTTACCATAGTTGCCATGCTTGGCAGGCGGATTGGCAACCGCAGTTTTTTTAATCTTGAGTTGTTAGTAGGAAGACGCTGCTGCCCATCTCAACGAAGACTAGCCATCTGCACAGCACAAGATTATAGTGCACAAGTATATGCGTAAGCACAGGTATACTCTATTGTCTCACTCTCATAGTCCGATGGGACGGCAATCCTACACGAGCGTAGAGATCAGACGCAGGAACAACGGCTTTACATGCTTTCCGAGGCACGGGGTGAAACACCGCCAAATTCCTGACTCGGCTGCTACTCAGAATTAATTAACAGGAAAATCCAATAACTGATATTTGACCGGACGGTACGAGTTTGGCGGATGGGGCCTGTGCGAGAAAAGTGTAAGATTTTTCCGTCACGACCCCGAGATGGAATAATATCCATCTCCGTCGCACTTTTTCTTATCTTGCCATGAAAGACATATTATTTTATTTTAAATGACGCTTCATTTTAATAGACGCTAGTAATTCATTTATTTGTATTTGTTAATCAATAATATAATACGTTTATCAATAATGATATACTACGAAAGGAACTTCGTTCCAACCGAGTGTTCCACGACACTCACGCATGTTTTTTTTGTAAGTATTTTACGCGATATCTTTGTGAAATCATTAATTGCGGACAGATTTTGATGTTTCTTTTTTATTAAATAGGTTCCACTTCAGTGTCACCACTCTCTAATTCCACCACTAAGGAAGCATAGCAGCTTAACTGCTGTGTTTCGTATGGTGAGTGTAGAAAAGAGACTTTTTACTGGAAACGAGGCATTCCATCTTAGTCCTCACGGGTGACAACACATCTGCATTTTGATTCTTAATCGTGGATAAATGTAGATGTATATATAAACGATACCTAATAACTTAAATATATTACATTATTTAAATTAATTGTATCAGTGGTTGAATGATAGTAACTTCTATAGTATTAGAGAATTTTGTAGCCATAGACGTTAATGCATTAAAAAAAATTGCATGCTGTTTAACTTTAGCAAAACATACTCATCTGAAACGTTACGTAAACTCTTTTATATACGATGTTTCATGCAAATAAAATATTATTATTATTTATATTAAAAAAAATACCTTGAATTTGATCTCCCCAAAGGCCCGCTGCTTGGCGACCCCCTCCCACACAAGTTGACAACTGTTCGGGACCTCAGCGCCTTCCGCGTCCTTCACTGTGTCCTCCTCCCATTTGATGCGGTGCAGCATCAGCCTGGAAGATCAAATCTCACGTGAGTAACTTTCTCACAGTCAAAGAGCTGTTACTGAAGAAGCACTCGCTCGTGTTCGACCGTTCGTGACAATAGTATTTAATGTGGCTATTGATCAACATATAAAGTTGAAGAAATGTTTTCTTTTTTATTTATTTTTTAAAACGTTACCTCCACACCAGGATTTTCTCCTGTATCGTGGTTTACATACACAAATTGGACAAGGACAAACATCCAGACCCGGAACAATTATTTGTAGGCCGTACAAATACTTGTTCCGTGGGATTCGAACAAGTATTTGTACGGCCTACAAATACGCCACGGAGCCGTCATGTTGTCTTAACACAGTTAGTTTCAACAAAAAGCATCTCCTGATGGTAATTGGTAAACGCAACCATTTGTAGCAGTTTTTAAGATTAACTTATCATCTCTGGCTTTATACATGCAATAATGGCTAATAATTTACCGCTCACCAGATGTCTCTAGTTGCGACTGAGGTGAATTTTTTATTTCACATTTTGAATTTTCATTCATTACCCTGGTGGCATAAGTCGTGGGTCCCTCATTGCTCACGTTTATCATCATCATCCTTTGATGATTTGTTCTACTAAGGATTTTCAAGAATACACCAGCAGACGGTGAGAACGGTGCTGAGAACCGGGCACTGGTAATGCAGCTCTACATCACCATTCGGTTAGAGCTTTGTTCTGCAAGCAGTCTGCACTGGATGCAGATAAAGTTAACATTTGAAGAAAAAAAAAATAACTTTATGATTCCTTCACAATATAGGCAGCAGTGGCCTAATGAGGCCTAAAATTAAAAAAAACTGCGGTCGCAAAACCGCTTGCCAAGCGTGGTAACTAGTGCAATTAACCCCCCGCCGCCCTCCCCCTATGAGACAATCTATGGGGGAGGCCTATGTTCAGCAGTGGAATTTAATAGACTGTAACGGTAAAGGTACAGAGCAACAATTATTTGAGGTGGATGACAACGATTTAGTAAAAGGTATTTCATACGATTTTTGATTTTGTGAGATTATAATATAGGGTGTTTAAATGGTACACCGATGAGAGTGGTCGATCTAAGGCAGTATGATAATTCAAATCATCTGACATTCCTCTCTGAAAGAAAGTGAAGTAAATAATGAAACATGTAACCTATTCTGTTGATATGGGATGCGTAATATGAGTGGTCACACCTTAGGGCTATGGCACCTGAATGCTTCAGTTTATAATATGTTCTTCGATTGGTATCATTGGGTCGATGTGGTGGCGTAGGAAGAGTATTCATCTCCTGTGGGACTGTGGGACATGCCGAAAAGATCTCATGGCTTCTAATTAAAGGTGGTATTCATCATGATCATTATTACAGCTTTTCACAAGTTCACTGCTGAACATAGGCCTCCCAAGCTTCCGTGCCTAATGCACGCATCAGGTTCGATATCCTGGTGAAGAGTTGTTTTTTTATACAATAAGAGTGACAAACGAGCACACAGTCCACCTAATGGTAAGTGGTTGCTGTGTTCTATAGACATCTACATCTATCCTCGATTACGAATCAAAATGTAAATGCGTTGTCACCCGTGAAGACTAAGATGGAATGCCTCGTTTACAGTAAAAAGGTTCTCTGGTCCTCTACACTCACTATACGAAACACAGCATGAGCTGCTATTTTACGCTGGTATTCTGTGAGAGCGTGGTCCTTCCCCGGTCGAGCCGACCCATTCGTGCTACATCTATACTACTAATATAGCTGCAGCATGACTCTACAACGTTAAATATCAATATCATCTTCAATATATCGCAAATTTGGTCGTTAAACTTTCGTCTAGGGCGTCCCTTGTCTCTGCCACTTTTGTAGCTTAAATTTGCTTTGTCACTCCTCGTTCATTCTTTCTACATGACCAAACCACCGAAGCATTCCTTTCTTAATCCTGGTCACAAGATCGTACAAACCACACTTTCCTCTTATCACACAATTTCTCAACCTGTCATTCAGTTGTAGGGAACTTGCACAACACACACATTTTACAAACCACGCTTTACACTACTAACACAACACCATCTTATCAGTTTGGCCGACGTCTCGTAGGTTCGATCCATGTTCGATACCGGTAGTAGCATCGACATCTTACCGTACAAGGTAATCTCGTGCGGCAGTCGCTGCAGGCCTTGGACTTTGATCAGTTGTATACGTGCTGCTACGGAGAGAGATGGTCACTTTGACTTACGTACGTTTGATATTAAAATATTTACGTGTGTGCTAAATTCGAAGAAAGATTTGAATAAAGGTTCTCGAGTGAAGAAAGGTTTTCGAGCGGCAGCCTCGTACCGGCAGGCGAAGTGTAGGGCGTACCCCCACTAGATGGAGTGACGACCTGGTAAGACATGCAGGAAGTCGATGGATGCAGGTGGCTCCTGACCGTGCTTTGTGGCATTCCTTGGGGGAGGCCTATGTTCAGCAGTGGACTTGTGAAGGGCTGTAGTGAAGGGCTGTAATGATGATGATGATGTGCTAAATTCTGTCACTTAGTTTCTCCTAAGCTTCTCGCCGCCTTTCTTTATATTTCCTTTCTCTATATTTATGCTTGTTACTTCTCGTGAGTGTTGCATTCTCCTTCTGACTGTATATTTTGGTGTGACTGTATTTGTGAACAATAAATGTGCTAGTGTAATAAATACAGGACTATTATTTTCTGTACGCCTTCTACTGTACACAGCAGACATCACACTCGCTACAGAGTAATTCTTAATATTATGTGTTGGTCAATCAAATGTTTCTTTCTTTCTCTCATCACACACTAATATTAACAGTTCTTGTTGTTCACATACCTGAGCTTGGGTTCAGGCGGTGCTTCCAGGCCGAGGCGGACCTTCTCCTGCTCTTCTTTCCACGCCTCCCGGCGGCTCTGGCGGCGCAGCTTCTTCCTCTCCTTTTAGTGAGGAACACCGGCATGTACGTGGGCTTCAGGGGCTCCGCTGTGGACGGTTTAGATCAACTTGAGACCCCCCATTAAATCGCATCGCATCATATAACTTGTATGAAAACTAGTGTGCCACCGAAGCTTCGGCTTCGGTCACCTTCGTCCAAAAGAACCACCTTCAGCGAAAGTTTCGGCTTCGACCAAAATGAACCGAAGTTTTGGCAAAGCCGAAGGTTTCTAGCAAGCGCCGAAATCGAACAAACGAATGAGCGAGAGCGCGATGGTCGTGACGACGCAATTTTTATCAACTTCTACAGATGATTAAAATTACCTTTTTATATAATATAGTCATAAACCTTTAATTTAAAAGTTTTAATATAATTTTTATTATTAATTTTAGCCAATCTTGAACTGAATTATTAAGAGGTGTTAACTTCGCCTTCAGCCAGAAATCGATCTACGATCGGACACTAATGGACAAGTTCTGTCCATTAGTGTCCGATTCAAAGTCTGTTTGTAATGTCAAAATAACAGCCTTTTACTAAATGCATATGAAAATACCGTATATACGGTACTTACGAAAACACAATTTTTTTAAAATTTGTCTGTCTGTCTGTCTGTTTGGCTAATCTCCGAAACGGCTGGACCGATTTCGACGGAACTTTCAATGGCAGATAGCTGATGTTATAAGGAGTAACTTAGGCTACTTATATTTTAGAAAAAGAATTAGGGTTCCGCGCAACATTATTAAAACCCTAAATTACACGCGGGCGAAGTCGCGGAGAACAGCTAGTCTTAAATATATACTGGTACTGTTGCTGTGAATAAATAGCCGAATAGGATGAAAAATAGATGCATTCTGCACACGCACAGCAAGCATACAATCACGTCATCAAAATCGCTAAGCTTCTTCGGTGAGGTCCTTAATAATTGCAAAAGTCGTGGGTCGATTGCTCGTAGTCGCTTCCCGAAGTAGAGTTCACTTTCGCGTTCCCGAAATAATCGATACTCCATGAAACACTCCATGAAGAGGAACATAGAACATTCTAGGTCTAAATTAAGACAATTAGTTAAATGAAGTGTTTAAAAAAATCATTCCGCCATCCGTCCTCGCTTATCTGTTGCACTGAGATGGACACTTCCGGTAACATTATGAAATAAAACTAAATAATAATTTAATCTTCACTCCATGTGAAGTTTTGTTGTGATTGACGTTTGGTTCAAAACTTATTAAATAATATTTAAAACTAGCGATCCAACCCGGCTTCGCACAGGTGATTTCTGGATCTCGATAACAGCGGCACCTACCGGGTCCAATTATGAATCGTTTAGATCATCCCGGGACCCACTCAAACATACACAGAATATTTCATCAAAATCGGTCCAGGCAATATCGAGTTTTTGCGAGACTATCGGACAGCAATTAATTTTTATATATAGAGATGTATTTTATTGATATACTAGCTGTACCTCGCGACTTCGCCCGCGTATTGTTGTTTTGTAATTAGTACCGTATATACTTTCATATGCACTTAGTAAAAAGCTGTTATTTTAACATTACAAACAGACACTTAAATTTTATTTATTTGTATAGATATAATATGTTATATCCACAAAACAAATTAGAAATAGCTTTGTAGCGATCACCTCATTCCCGGGTTATTATCGTCCATAAATTCAATAACAAAATATAATTCGACTGAATTGATTCATTGGTACACTGTAAATCCTCAAACCGATATGGAAGCGGAAACATAACAGTAATATATATAAACATTGTTAAAATTACTGTCTGTTTTAATATTGTTAAACAAGTATTGCGTACATATCTTTTTTGTGTTACGTTACGTTTATATCTTTATCCTCACATATAAATAAAATTGAAATGTCTGTATGTACTATTGAAATAACTGGCTTATATTAAACTTAAAAATTTTGTCTGTCTTTTTTCATAGAATAAGATTGACAAACGAACACACAGTCCACCTGAAGGTAAGTGGATGTTGTGGCTCATTCTACATCAATCCTCGATTAAGAATCAAAATGCAGATGCGTTGTCATCCCTGAGGACTAAGATGGAATGCCTCGTGTTTCCAATAAAAAGGGTCTCCGGTTCTCTACACTCACCATACTAAACACAGCAGCATTAAGCTGCTATTTTACGCTGGTATTCTGTGAGCGTGGCTCTACCACGTTTAAAATACCTGTCTGTCCCTCGGGATAATCTTTGGAATGGTTAAACCGATTGTGATAAAACTTTAAGAACAGATAGAGAGCAATTCCAGGAGGGATCTAGGTTATTATTTTATTTATTTATTTTGAAAAAACTAAAAATTTAAAAATGAATAGTCTTTGGTTAACTTAAGTATAAATAACACCACATTAATAAATCCTATATAGACGAAGTCGGGGCGAGTAGTATATAAATATATATTGGTAAATCCAACTGGGCATGCCCTAAGCGCATTAAAAAAATTACGTATAACATGATTATACGGATTTTTTTAAAGTAGTTTAAATACACACAAGTTTTCACTAATAACCTTATCCCTCACCTGATATCGGTCATAATATGACCGCAAAATGTAAGCCCTTACTTGATACCGGTCATATTATGACCGTGTCGCAAGCTCCGAATTCAAGTCTGTTTTCTTAAACCAATTGATGTTTTGGATCATGTGAGCAGGGCAGTATGGCTCTATAGTCTGTGCTTATTCATTTAAGTCAGTGAGAACAGACTTCCTTTAAGAAAAAAAATATGTTTATCTAATCTTTGCGAGGACGTAGTTTCGTGATGTGCTTGAAGTGCTTCCGAATTATTTTTTTGTGATATTGTGATAGTGTGTCTTTTTAAATTACGTTAACATCATGGCAAGGTAAGTGATTTTTCGTTTTAAGTCAAAGTTATTCAGATTCGTGCCTGTAATTCAGGGTAAACAAATATTTTCTTTGATTACTACCATCAATTGCCGGTACGCTGACATATTTATTAATATTTTACATAATAATTTTGATTGGTTGGAAATGTTTTTGTTGTTTTGAGTGAATAATTACATAAACAAACAGTA
The DNA here is from genome assembly GCA_029286625.1 of Parnassius orleans. NCBI lineage: Eukaryota > Metazoa > Arthropoda > Insecta > Lepidoptera > Papilionidae > Parnassius > Parnassius orleans. The sequence goes on along the minus strand of JAGSMP010000397.1, from coordinate 203,010 downwards.
GTTATGTGCAGAATTCCTTAAATTAATTTTAATTTGAATATTTAACGGCAAATGTACTGCAGAGACTGGCCGGTCATATTATGACTGGTATCAAGCAGTGTCATTGTACTCCAAAATGGCGGATTTTTATTTAGTAACACAGTATGGATAAGACTGCGCTACCGTAAAATAATGTTTATAAATTTGAATTGCTTTTTATTGTTTTTAATCGCAAAAAGAGGGGTGTAAAATAATGTACACCCTGGGCAAATTTAGGTGCAATAAAAATAAACAAAAGGTGGCAAGAAAATGTCTCTGTCTGTCTGTACTTATATTCGTAGTATAAATGTATCAAGCGATTTCAATGAGGCTTTTTATTTGGGTGTAATTTTAATATAATGAAATAAAATAAAATATATAAATTTAAAACCCTGACCCGTGTAAATACCCTTTTAGTACTTTTGTGGTCTCCCGACCGAGAGACATTTCATTTTTACTTTCTTGTGTTTTTTTTATTTCGTGTGTTGTTAAAACTTTTATTTATCTAAGCTCCTTTCTTTCTTTTCTTGCATGGCTTAAGAACAAGAGGTGGCAAAGCGGTGGTTGGTCGAGGAGGTAGACGTGGAGTGGACGCGGTGTAAATAGAGGGTTGGACGTGGTCAACAACGGGGAAGGACGTGGACCACGAACAAGAGGTGGTCGAGGCGAGCACGAAATTGAAAGGTGTGTGTTTATTTTACTAAATACATACAAGGTGTCTCAAAAGTAAGTTCACATTGCTTATCTTATTACGCGAAAGCAACTATTCTGAGGGGCGCGGGGGTATGTCAGTCAGTAGTCTGGCTCTTGGGAATTTAGTCGCTATGGAGCGTTTCTCTGGTGCGGACCGTGCGTTGTGCGTACGTGAATTTTACAAAACGGTAATTCGGCGACTGAAGCGTAGAAAATTCTGCAGTATTCGACATATTCGTCACTTAAATGATGCGCCTAGCACTCGTCTCATTGCAAAATGGGTTGAGAAGTTTGAAGAGACTGGGTCAACTCTGAGAAACCAAAATCTGGGCGACCAAGAACATCAAGAACAGCCGAAAACGTGGACAGTGTTACTCAGTCTATTCGAGATGATCCAAACCTCTCGATTCGGAAGCGTGTTGTTGCTTTAAATGTGCACAGATCTTCATTATGCCGCATTTTACACAAAGATTTAAAGCTGCACCCGTACAAAATTCAGTTAGTGCAAGAACTGAAGCCTCAAGATGCTGGTCAGAGGCTTGCCTTTGTAAATCAGATGATTGAGCGCTTTCCAACGTTCACCAACATCTTGTTTTCCGATGAAGCCCATTTTCACCTGAATGGGCATGTAAACAAGCAAAATTGTCGTTACTGAGTGCAACCAACCCAAAACAAAACATCAGAAACCGCTACATTCACCCAAAGTCACCGTATGGGCAGCGATGTCGGCGCGAGGAATTATCGGCCCTTACTTTTGAAGATGGAAGGGACGCACACTCACAGTGAATTCAGAGCGTTATGTGGAGATGTTAGACGAGTTTTTCGTACCCCAACTGCAAAACTTTCCTGGTTACAACCAAAGAACATGGTTCCAGCAGGATGGAGCAACTTCACACACGTCCAACAGATCTCTGCCTCGAGTTCGAGAAATTTTCCGAACAAATTAATCTCCTGGCGAGGTGACATAAATTGGCCTCCACGGAGTCCCGATTTAACGCCTATGGATTTTTTCCTGTGGGGTTATGTCAAATCAAAAGTTTACGCTAATAAACCGACTTCCCTGGCACAATTAAAAGAAAATATCCGTCATGAAATGGCAGCCATCACGGAGACTACCTGCGAGCTGTCATAGGCAATTTTAGTGCCCGACTAAATGAATGCCGAGAGCGCAACGGTTTACATTTGGACAATGTTATTTTTAAAAATAAATTCCCAAACAGTGTACTTCAATATAAAATAAACATTTTTCAATAAAGCTAAGACTTTTCTTTTAAAAAAGATTTAAATGTGAACTTTCTTTGAGACACCTTGTATTTATGTTTATGCAGCTGCAGCTGATTTTGTAATATACTGTTTTAATAGATCGCCGTTATATGTCGGGGACATCATTACGACGGATCCAGACTCCACGACGGTACGTGTTGGGAGCCCACTGAGAAACCCATGCACCAAAAGTGCCACGGCGTTGGGTTCCCAACCAGCCTGCGCCGTCGTTGGCTGAGTAAGTTTTTGCTGCTGTTAAGCTGTATATTACATGTCAACTTTTCACAGATCTAACGCGACCTTTGCACACTTGCGTACATCTGACTCGGCTTCTGCGTCGCAGGTCCCTCGCCAGTCGACTATGTTAAATAGGCACATATATTTATATCTTGCTGCTGCTACAGAGCTTTTCAGTACATGTGCAAATTTCGTTTTAGAATCATGGAGAACTGAGTACGCCAGATACCCCGCAGGGTGTAAGTCCTAGGCCCTCTTCGTCTCTGTAAGTGAAATAGCCATCAATTTCCATATTGCTACTGTCAAGCTCTGTATTACATGTCCACTTTTACAGATCGATCGCAAGTTCGGCATTCTTGCGGACACCCAGACCTCGGCATATGCGTCGCAGGTGCCCTCACCAGCTGAGTAAGTTAAATAGGCACATATATTTGTATCTTGCTGCTGCTACATGGCTGTTCAGTAATAATTGTACAAATTCGTTTTAGGTTCATGGATATTCCGAACACGTCAGAAACCCCGAAGGGTGTATCTAAATCCTCTTCGTCCGTGTAAGTGAAATAGCCATCAATTTCTATATTGCTACTGTCAAGCTCTGTATTAATGTGTCTGTTTTGTTTTAGATCTGGTGGAAGTAAACGGAAGCTGGTATATAAAGTGGACGATCCGAGCTGGCGGATCTAGTGAACTACAGTAAGTCACTAACTTTTAGTGTTAATCGAAAGGAAGCAGTCATGTAGAAAATATATTAATTAAACTTATTGTCTTTAGGAAGTGATCCAGATGATGATGATGACGAGGACGTGGACGAAGATGACGACGTCTTCGGATATATGCAGTGTCCTCGAAACGAACGAATCTATTTAGATTCCATGATGGATTTCGATGCTCCGATGGACCTGCCTACCGAGCCGTCATCATCGGCGGAATCAATTAGCCCGCCGCCATCCACACCCGCGCCATCCACATCCACGCCATCCACATCCGTAAGTGCTTTATTGGCAACCCAGGGCCCACACTCGCTCGCGGAATTTGATTGGGAGTCGTTGCCCATACCAGCTATTCCCCCCCAGCAACGTAGGGAGAAATTCACAGGGTCGGTAGGGCCGGTTTCACATTTCGCTTCACCTTACGAAGCCTTCATATCAATTTGGGACCGCAGCATAATGGAGGATATAGCTGCGGAAACAAATCGGTACGCGAAGCAATCGCTGGAGGCCGCACTAAGTAAGGGCAGTGTGGGTCCTCACAGCCGGTTGCGCATGTTTAAAGACACAAATACCGACGAGCTGTATGCCTTTTTTGCTTTGATCCTTGCGACCGGCATTGCCTTTAAATCAGATCTCACGGAATACTGGACCGTCAGTTATGAGTAACCGATACCCGAATTTTGGTCTTTACATGACTTACACAGATTTGTTGTTCTTTCCCAGATGCTGCACTTTGAATAATGAGATTGATATTAGCCACCTCTCCAAAAGCGGCGCGAAAATCGCGAAGATTGCCCCAATTGTGAAGCATTTGAATGAGAAATTTCAAGCGTTTTATCAATTGGGGCAATGCATTGCATTGGACGAGTCTTTGACTCAGTGGAAGGGGTGGCTAAGCATCAATCAATTTATCAAAAACAAAGCAGCATCGAAGGGCATAAAAACTTACGAGGTGTGCGACTCAAATTCGGGGTATCTGTGGCGATTTAAGATGCATGCCGGTCGCAATGAGGAAGATTCGAACGAGCTGGGGTATATTACACCCCTTGTTCTCGAGCTTCTTAAGGGGCTCGAGAACAAGGGGTATACTGTCTTTATGGACAATTATTATAATAGTCCTCTTCTATCTAGGCTTTTGAAAAGCCAAGGTTTTGATTGTGTGGGAACACTAAGATTAAGTAGGCAAAATGTGCCTCAAATTTAAAGGCGCTTATAAAACAGTCTCTTGTTTTGGCAGTGCACGGCGCCACGAGTGGGGATGTTGATATTCTGGTTTGAAAGACCGAAACGTTGTCACCTTGACGTCGACGTACCACGGCGCGGGTTCAGCTTCAGAGATGAAGTCAAAACCAACATTGGTCCACGACTACAACGTCCGCATGGGCGGTGTAGACAAAAGGACCAAATGTTGTCTGCGTATCCCATCGAAAGGAAGCGAACCTTGGTATGGTACAAAAGTTTTCCGCCGCCCACTTAACGCCAGCGTGCTCAATGGTTACATTTACATAGAGACAGCCCAGTACCAGAACATCCACATTCTCGCGTGGCCACGCACCGCCAATTCCGCAAAACCATTATCAAGGATATCCTTGAAAACATGGCCAACAGCGAGTCATCACGTTGGAGCCGTTGGAGCCGACACACTCTTTGAAGGTGAAATTCTCGACGGAAATCCTTCGCCATTTCCGAAAGAGTTTCCTTCAATGAGAAGTTGAAACAAAGAAAACGCGGCCATTGTAGCGTCTGCCACAAGCGTACGCAGTTTCTGTGTGCCACCTGCAACGTGGCGCTTTGTATAAGTAACTGTTTTACTCAATACCATTCTTGAGAATGGTACTGAGCAAAACACATATCTTAATAAATTGCTTGTTTCGGCACCTTGCAGCTGCTCCAACCAACCTAGTGGCTACTTGATAACTTATTGTCAGGCAGCTGATCCTAAGTAATATATTTTACGTACTAGGCTGCACTAAAAGTATCGGGAATGGAATATTTCCACTGTTCCTGTCATTTCAAAATCTTTAATTGAAAACCTTGGTTTTAAAAATCGAATACCATTTATTTATTTAGATTTTGGTTGACACAAGGTTTTGTCAAACTTGTTTAGTTGTTGAGAAAATGGAATTGACTCGAGAAAATTCAAGAGCGATGTTTTCTTATGACTTTCGAAGTGGTTTAACACAAAAACAGTGTGTTGACCGGATGATTTCTGCATTTGGTGATGAAGCCCCATCCAAAACCACAATTTATGGCTGGTTTGCTGAATTTCAAGTAAGGCTAGGTTTGTAGGTATACACCTCACTGACTTAAGTCACTTTGCTATGTAATAGTGTGTTCTGTGGATGGTGGATGTGGATTAAATAGGTAGGTTCCTTGCCTTTTGTATTCATATTCTTTGTATTCACTATTACCAAATTTATGTAAATAAAATTGTTGCTAAACCATTTTTTTGAAATGTGCTTGTTAGGTAGGTCTTACCCTTTGTATTCATATTCTTTGTATTCACTATTACCTAATTTATTAAAAAAAATGTTGTTAGCCCATTTTTTTTAAATCGGTTCAAAACAAAATGTGTAGGTTACGTAGATCTCACCTTTTATATTCATATTCTTTGTATTCACTGTTACCTAATTTACATAAATAAAATGTTGTTAACCCATTTGTTTTAAATCGGTTAACAACAAAATGTGTAAGTTAGGTAGGTCTTACCTTTTGTATTAATATTCTTTGTATTAAAGATTACCTTACCTTTGAATTAATATTATATGTATTCACGATTACCTAGTTTATGATTAAAAAATTGCTAACCACCTTTTTGGAAGTCGGTTAAAACCTCATTGTGTATACTAATTTTATTTTTAGGTAAATATCTTAACCCATGTAATCATGATAACCAACAACATAATGTTTTGTCGCAAAATAACTACATCCTAGACCATGCATAGGCGTATCCATATTAATCACGCCGTACTTCCGCCAAATGGGCGGAATGGCCCATAACTTTTGTATTTGTAAAGCTTGTAACTTTTTTTATAATAGTGTTCAGTGTTTCTTTGTATGTTATAGAAAGCTTATCTCATGTACTTTTATAATAAACGTTCATTGTTTCGTGTTTTGGCTTTGTTTATTTCTTAAGAGCGTAGTTTTAAAGGTCGTTCTTCCCACCGCCAAAGCGAAGGGTTTGAGATTTTACCTACTGTATGAAATAATCGCAGTGTTGTGTCCTAATTGTTAACCTATTCCTTTAAGCATGAAATAAACTTTCCAAAAATATATACATTACTTAGATTTAATTCAGTAAGTTAAACAAAATCATGGTACAAAGTTGAGCTATTTTAGAGATGTTTTACGCGGCCAAAATATCTGTATGCGGAAATTGTTGTTTTTCTTGACATTTCACTATAAAAAGATGTAAATATTTTTAAATATTTGTATAACTATTTAATAAGAGGTTAAATAAAATGCAAAAGAAAATCTATAAGTTGTTTAATTTTTTTTTTATTCGATAGGAAAGTCCGAAATAAATCTTTTTTCACATTCACTTGCATACTATTTGATTAAAGTACAATATTTTTTATTGAAAGTAATATCATGTCGTAGATAATTTATCCACGAATCCAACAATATACAATATGTGGGGTATTTATACACGGAAAGGTCACAAAAACTAATAAAGTGGAACACTTCACAAACGGCGCGGCCACGGCTCGAGTGCCGTATCAAGTAACGTCTCGCAGCGCTCGGCGCGCGTATCAGGTGAGGGGTTATTATACTCCAATTTTCCGATAATTTTATGTCAAACTTCAATTTAAAAAAGTTTGGAAAATCCAAAGTGCACTCATAATGCTCATATGATCATTATATCATCATTCAGGTCACTCCATAAAGTCCAAAACGTATTTAAGTATAAATATTATATCCTACTTACTTTTAGTACATACTACTATTATTTATTCTGTGCTTTTAAAATATTGTAATAAAAATCTCTGATTATTATTATAATCAAGTATGTAAAATTTGGTTTTCGAATATTGTGTATTTGTACAGCGATCTTTTGAAGCGCTGCAAACAACCGATACAGTGTCCACTCACGACAGCGATTGACGCCGAACTAACTGAGTGGTGACGCAGTCTCTATTTAGTAAAAATAAATTCATACAAGGCTGCTAAAACACCGAATATCTCGACGTTTCGCAGCCGAAAAAATTAATTATAACTAAACTAAACAAAATTAAACTGCCATTTACATTCAATGGCTTCCACATGATAGATGAAGAGTTTTAAAATAGATTGAGTTGAACAATTGACATTTTCAAAAAGTTATCGTGTTTACGAAGCCATGCGGACTTGATAAATTCACACCATAAGCCACTAAAACCCTTTTTATGCAAAATAGCAATTAATCGATTTATAAAAATTTAATAAGTTCAACAATCATTTATCTTTCTGACAATGTGCTTTTTATATCACTTATTTGTACAATATGATCGCTAGATAGGATTTCATGCGACAAAACGTTGAAATCTTAATTTTTAGGCCCTAGTAGAACATACCTGCGCGCTTAGCGCTTACGGCATTCAAAAATTGAACTGTTTGTTTGTGATATCGAAATACAAGTATCTGCCCTTAATTGAACGCAGGGAGTTATTTGAATGCCATTAAAGTTATAGCATTTTAAAGTCCACTGCTGAACATGGCCTCCCTCATAGATTGCCTCATAGGGGGAATATTTGCCATAGTAGCCACGATTGGCAAGCCGGTTGACAACCGCAGCTTTTTTTGTCGTTTTTATGAAGACGCTGCTGCACATCTCCTGATTTGTTTCCTCTGTCGCCTCTTACGACACCCACGGGATGAAATGAGGTAGTGGATATTCTTACACCGTCACATCACCTCCGATTGTCTAAATTTATTTAAAACTAGCGACCCACCCCGGCTTCACCTGGATCTATTAATTTGGTGTCATTTAAAATTAAGATAATCATCAAATACGATTTTGTTTTATCAATTTTTCGATTTAAAAAAAAAACAAGTTTTTTTAAATAAAATAGAGCCTACATTAACCCTGACGTTGCTCTTTATCTGTTTATCAAGTTTCATTGCAATCGGTTTAGCCATTCCGAAGATTAGTCCGGAAAGACAGACAGACGGACAGAAATTTAAAAAATAGTTGTTCATGTTGCATAAGCATGCTAATAACCCCTCAGCTAAATAAAAGGCAATTAATTCGATATTACAGATAGACACTTCAATTTTATTATTTAATATTATTTAATTTAATATTAATAACGACCACAGACGCGGGCGATCGCTAGTCTCACAACGCACGAGATAAAGCATTACTCAACAGAGTTTAACGCAAAACATGCCTCAATCGACCTCAGTTATATTTAGACTGGATTACAGTGAAAATGTTGTGGCCTCTTTTTGTACTAGCCGTTATAGTTAATATGGGTGGAAAATTAAATAATTACAACATAAAAAACCATCCGTTAGATATAAGAGTGAAGAGAGATGTCGTTGAGAACATAACTAATAACACAGAAGCTATTAATGAAGACAATTCATTGAACGAGACGCCACATGTTCAGAATAATACATTTTCCATAAATGAAACTACTGAAGCATCGACGACTTCGGCGCAAGAAGACGAATCAGAAGAAGAAACAAATTCAGATTCAAGTACTACGGTGACATCTAACAATGATCGATTTAAACACTGTGATGAACCGACTACATATAAACCAACTGAAGAATATGAAAAAAATGATGATTTAATAGTAACAGTAATATGTGACAAACGTTTAACTTTAGAAAATGAGACCAACAAAGAATATTTTGAAGAAGCTGGAGAAATTAGTGAAGAAGAAAATGTACGAGTGAAAAACGATCAAAATAGCAAAGAAAAAACAAATGAAGAAAATATTGAAGGCCGTAAGCAATACGATAGTGAACTGCCACAGGTTAGTTATGTTGACGACGACCAACTTATCAAACTTATCTACAATCCTGGCAGAAATAATAAAATGCTTTTGCCTTCAAAAAGCCATCAAACAAAAAACATAACAGAAGGATCGTCGGATCGGGTGAAACGGAACACACCTTACAGTAATTACGAAAACAATTACAATAGCTATCCATACACGAATTCAAATAGATCATGGATTCAAAAACTGTTGTACAGCACGTCTTTTCCATATGCAAGGAATTATAGTGGACCCATGTGGGGATCCAATAGATTCGAGGCACAGTATTCCAGTGTCAATAAAACACCTTTTTATAGCAAATATAATTCTGCTACAGGATACAACATTAGCGATAATCACGACAGACAAATGGGCGAAGGATTTGCAGCCACCTATGTAAACTATACAAATTTGTATTCTAATTATCCTAATTATCCAATAAACACTAATTTGACAAATGTTTACAATCCAAGTTATAACCAATCTAATAATGGATTTAACAATCTCTACAACAGTGATATTTACAGATCTGCCGCAAACCCGAGTCCCGAGTATCCCGCAGATCGATACAATAATTACAATAACCGGAATTCAACAAATAACTCTATTAACAATTTCAACGGTTTTAACAGCATCTTGCCCAGTAGCAATCCACAGTACGTTACACCCGGATATACGACGAGTAACCACGCCGGACATGAAGTTAACAACAACAACTCCGCCAATTATTGTCGAGAGTTGTTTTCTGTGCGTTTCGGTTGGGTGTCCCGCGTTCTTCAAGAAAATTGGATTCATGTGTGTACCGGCGGACGAAGTGTAAAATTTTTCTAAAAATACAATTTTAAAAATAATAGACTATTTTTTTGTGTGTGTGTGTGTGAGGGGGGGGGGTGAAGAGTGAGAATGACGGTATAACGGATGATTATGAAGAGTGTTAGTGTGTTTGAGAGTAGAGAGAAGGGAGGTGTGGCGTTCCTTAAAACTGGGCTGATTATGCGCTATTGTTAGAAGCTATGTTGTTATAATTAAAAAAAAACATGCTTGAATGTCGTGGAACACCCGGTTGGAACGAAGTCCCTTTCGTAGTATATTATTATTGATAAACGTATAATATTATTGATTAACAAATACAAATAAATGAATTACTAGCGTCTATTAAAATGAAGCGTCATTTAACATAATATTTCTTTCATGGCAAGATAAGAAAAACTGCGAGGGAGATGGATATTATTCCATTTCGCTCGCACTATAGAAAGGGGGTCGTGACGGAAAAATCTTACATTTTTTCTCGCCTAGCCCCATCCGTCTAATTCGTACCGTGCGATAAGAAACTTCGTTCCAAAACCAAATATAAATTGCATCCGATATTCCGTAACAATTACAGCCTATAAAAGCCTACCGATCAACATAAGCATCTACCATATATTGTCTCATAGGGTTGATTTTGCCACAGTAGCCGCGCTTGGCAGGCGGGTTTGCAATCGTAGATTTTCATTATTTTGAGTTGTTATGACAAAGATGCTTCTGCCCATGTCGTGTTTCAGTTTCCCTCTGTCGCTTCTCAAGACACCAACAGGACTATATGGGTTAGTGGAATCTAAGTATTTGTTTAAATAAAACTAGTTTTACGGATTTTATCGCGTATATTAACTTATTTTATATTCCCGACGTTTCGAGTACTTTACAGTACCCATTGTCACGGGGGGGGACTGAGATATTTGACGTCCCAATGTCATAGTTAACCACGGTTACCTCCAGATTAAAAATTATTAATTTTTGTTCCGATCTATGCATTTTTAATCTGGAGGTAACCGTGGTTAACTATGACATTGGGACGTCAAATATCTCAGTCCCCCCCGTGACCATGGGTGCTGTAAAGTACTCGAAACGTCGGGAATATAAAATAAGTTAATATGCGCGATAAAATCCGTAAAACTAGTTTTATTAAATGTGTAGTGTTCGCGTAAATATAAGAAATCACTAAGTATTTGTGTCAGTACAGACATGTATACTTAGATCCACTGTGGCACCTATGGCAGGTGGCTAGTATAACAAATACTCTCTAAAAACGAAGTAGGCCTATTTGCATCTGTTACGCGTTGCAGCCACGATGCAGCTATACTACTGTTGTAGTACGAATGGGTCTGCTCGACCGGGGAAGGACCACGCTCTCACAGAATACCAGCGTAAAATAGCAGCTTAACACTGCTGTGTTCCATATATGGTATAGAGAACCGGAGACCTTTTTATTGGAAAAGAGGCATTCCGTCTTAGTACGCAGGGGGTGACAACGCATCTGCATTTTAATTCTTAATCGTGGATAGATGTAGATGTGTATGGGCCACTTACTGTGTGGATGCTGTGTGCTCGTTTGTCACTGTTGTGCTATAAAAAGTTACTTTTCTATGACGACGAAAAAAGTGAGAGAAATCCTGTTGCAACTTTTTTATAAGAGATGATTGTACTGCTATTTATCGAAGAGCATAATATCGTCTCTGTGACAGCCTCGTTGCTCTAGACTAGAGATCGTAAACGCGATTATTCATCATGAGGTCCCAGGTTCAAATCGCGGATCGGGCCAAAATCTCATATTGGGTCTTTTAGTCACGAAATTCTAAGTGGCAGTCCGGAGTTAGAAAGTTAGCGGTATTTCACCCCTGTGCATTGGAAAGCACGTAAAGCTGTTGGTCCTGCGTCTGATCTCTCTACGCTCGTGTCGGATTGCCGTCCCATCGGACTATGAGAGTGAGACAATAGAGTATACCTGTGCTTGCGCACATACTTGTGGCACTATAATCTTGTGCTGCGCAGATGGCCAGTCTCCGTTGAGTCTGGCCCGCCATGAGCGAAATTCGGTAATGTCTTCGAGGACATTATTATAATCTTTGTGACTTTCTTAATTTGTTTTGTTTTAAGCGGGAAATATTTGGGAAAAATACACTGCGATAACAACATTACTCAATGACTCAGTCGGTTCTATCTGGGGGCACGGTAGTGCTCCTCCCGCCAAGACGAGCCAACAAAACCAAAACGAAGCACACTATCTACCTTTTCTCGAAGCGCTTCGTCGTTTTATGAACCCTCATACCTGGGGTTTGTATTATACCAGATGAACAAAATTCTCGAGATACGATGCCAATAGTGGACTTATTAAACATATAAAGTTTCAATTGCATAGCTCTTATACTTTAGGTTTTATTGATATCTAAAAAAAACGTTTTCGTCACTGACTCACTCACTGATGATGATAAAAATTCTTAGGTACTTCCTGAGGTCCTAGAAAGCTGATATTTGGTATGTAAGCTAGTATTAATACACAAACAACAACACAATTCTAAAAATTGGAACTTTTACCCTCTAACCCCTTAAACGAGGGGATGGAAGTTTGTATGAGACTTTTTTGAAATTTTGATGCTAGAGGTTTGAGAATTGATATAGGGACTCCTTGTTATAAATAATAATAATAATAATAAAATACATATTTCAGGATTTTTAGCAAATCACCCCTCACCCTTTAAATTAGGGGATGGAAGTTTGTATATGGGTTTCCCATACAAAGTTAATTTCATGCTAGAGATCTGAAAATTATGCAAGTACAGACTTCTAATTAAAAATTAAAAAATACTTGTTTCAGGTTTTAAATAAAATCATCCCTCAACCCCATAAATTAGGGGATAAAAGTGTATATGGGGCTTTCGTCAGGTTTCAGAATATTACTACATTATTATATTTATATTATACGAATAATATTACTATACTTTGTACTTCGTTAAAAATTAAAATGTGGTGACAAGTATATACAAAAGAATACTTCTATGGGAATGGGAAATCCCAATGGTGAATAATGAGTTCGCTACCGTGAACAGTTTCGTATCGGTGGGCGAAGTGTAGGGCGAAGTGTAGGGCGAAGTGTAGGGCGACCCTCCCCCCCCCTAGATGGAGTGACGACCTGGTAAGACATGCAAGAAGTCGATGGATGCAGGTGGCTCAGGACCGTATTTTGTGGCATTCCTTGGGGGAGGCCTATGTTCTGCAGTCGACTTGTGAAGGACTGTAATGATAATGATGATGAACAGTTCTTTCCAATCTGTGTCGCGTATGCTATCACCATACATAAAAGTCAAGGGCTAGGTGTGAATAGGGGCTATGAAAAAAGGCACCTCTGATGTGCAAGAAATACACCCAAAAAAAAAACAAAGAAAAAATGGACAAAATAAAAAAATATTGTCATAAGCAACTTACAAAAAAAGTAATGAAATCCCAACAAAAATATTTTCATCTAAAATGTTGCCAAGACGAGACCATATGGCTCGCACTGTCAAAACGTTATCAAATCTCATGTAACGCCCTAACTCTACAAGCCCTAACTTCACAAACTCTACACCTTAGTCAAAATATGTGGCTTGGCCGAACACTGAAGCTTTTGCGTAATGCCAAGAAAAACAGTGGAGCAACTAGGCTCAGTTCTTGCCCATTTTATAACATATTGGCATTCAGATTTTTAGCCTTCGGTGTTGTAATTTTGAACGCCTCAAGCGTTTGAGGTAGTGCTTTACTCCCGACACGTCAAGGTCAAGCAATTTTGTGTTCTTAAAATGCCTCTATCATAACCATATTGCACTTATACGATAATATGAGTAGCCATATATCAAGAAAACACTCGAATTAATACATCTTATATTTTCTAAAAAATCATTTTATATTACTACTTTGAAAAAAAAAACGGTTTAAAAAATTTTTACGTGGACGTCCGGATGTCTGTACGCACAGATTTTGTATGTGGTCACGGTAACTCCAAAAAAATTCACGTATCGAGACCGGGTTTTTTTTTATTAGCTTCAGAATGACATGCAGGTTTCCTCACGATGTTTTCCTTCACCGCCGAGCACGTGGTAAATGATGAAGCAATTTATTTATATTAATAAAAAAACTTAACATCTGATCTAAAATGTTTCTTTTAATTTTACTTATAGTTGGTAGTACAGAAATTGGTCTAAGATTGGCGGGGTTTATGTTCGAGAGAGATCAGGCGTAGGACCAATAGCGGTGAAGTACCCTCAAATTCCTGAGTCCGGGCTGCTATTGAGAATTGCTTGACAGAAAAACTCGACCACTAGACCAACGAGGCAGTCTATCGTATCCTAACGGGCTCAGCTCAGCTCAGCAACGAGCAGTCTATCGTATCCTAACGGGCTCAGCTCAGCTCAGCAACGAGCAGTCTATCGTATCCTAACGGGCTCAGCTCAGCTCAGCAACGAGCAGTCTATCGTATCGTAACGGGCTCGGCTCAGCTCAGCAACGAGCAGTCTATCGTATCCTAACGGGCTCGGCTCAGCTCAGCAACGAGCAGTCTATCGTATCCTAACAGGTAAAACCATGCTGCAGCTATATTATGGTTGTAGCACGAATGGGGCGGCTCAAAGGACCACGCCCCACAGAATACTAGCGTGAAATAGAAGCTTAATGATGCTGTGTTTCGTATGACGAGTGGAGAAAACCGGAGACCCTTTTACTGGAAACGATGCATTCCTTGGTCCTCAAGGGTGACAACACATCTGCATTTTTATTCTTAACCGAGGATAGATGTAGGTGTGTATGGGCTACAGCAACCACGTTTGTTACTCTTATTCTATTAAAAAAAGGTAGTATTTGGACTCACTGGGTGGACGTAACTGCTGCGGGTGCTCCACCAAGTTGGTGATGGCGTCCTCGTTGAGGTTGTCCACGATGTCGTCCGCGCCCACATTACAATCGTCTACTCGCTGGATATCGGTCCGCGTGTCGCTCGACGGCTTGCCTCTCTTTCTCTTCTCTTCTCGCTCTTCTGGCGTCATCAGGATCACGCTGTCCCACCTGACACGGCGGTTAGAGGTGAAATATGAAAGATTTGTAACGACCTAGTAAACTAAGCACTACCATGCACACTTACCACGATTTAGACATAGACTCTTAACGTTGTAAGGAAGACTTATACGTGGTAGAGCCTGCAAAAACATGCGTGAGTGTCGTGGAACACTCGGTTGGAACGAAGTTCCTTTCGTAGTATATTATTATTGATAAACGTATTATATTATTGATTAACAAATACAAATAAATGAATTACTAGTGTCTATTAAAATGAAGCATCATATAAAATAATATTTCTTTCATGGCAAGATAAAAAAAGTGCGAGGGAGATGGATAATATCCCATCTCGCTTCCTTATAGCCCGCCAAGGCCGTCTACACTACGTCAGAAGGGGTCGTGACGGAAAAATCTTTCACTTTTTGTCGCCTAGCCCCCATCCGTCAAATCCGTACCGTCCGACAAAGAACTTCGTTCCAAAAATAAAACAATTTATATGGCAATTTATAATATACTTAATATAGTTATACCGTTCAGTGACGGTGTAAGAATATCCACTATCCCATATCTTCCCGAGGGTGTCGTAAGAGGCGACAGAGGAAAATTGAAACAGGTGATAGGCAGCAATATCTTCCTGATAACAATTGAAAATAATAAAAAAACTGCGGTTACCAACCCGCCTTCTAAGCGTGGTAACTATGGCAAAATCCCCCCATGATGCAATCTATGAGGAGGCTTATGTTCAGCAGTGGACTTTTATAGGCTGTAATGGATTGATGAATGGATAATATAGTTATAAAATATATGGGTAATAGGACACAAGTACATATGTGTAATTTAAACTGATGTGTCGAAAGCATTCAATTATTTTAATCCTAAGAGGTTAGTAAATAAATGCATATGGTATCAGAGATAATATTCTGAATTGAATAGCATCACATTTTGATAACCGGAATTAGTGTGGATATGAAATAAATATCTCTATCTAGTTTATTTCCTAGAACTAATCACAAAAAGCATTTGTATGATCATATAATAAAAAGGTTTGGTGTTCCTCAAGGAAGCGTTCATGGGCCATTACTTTTCTTTATTTATATCAATGATTTACCAAAATTCGTACGGCAACATATGGTTCTATTTTCCGGTGACAGTACCGCTATAATAAAATGTCACGACCGAAATAAATATGGAAATGACATAAAAATGCTTTTAAATATATTATACAATGGCTTGACATAATATATAATTTAAAAATTAATCTAAAAAAAAACTAAAATTATGCTCTTTTATCAAAATTTTAAGTTCAAAACCTTAATTTAAACTAAAATGTACAAAACTTTGAAGAAGCACAAATTACTAAATTTCTTGGATTTACAATTGACAATAAGCTAACTTGGATATCTCAGACTGAACCAATAAGTGAAAAGTAAATCAGCTTATGCGTTGATTGTCAAAGTTTTAGCTTATCATGGTTTAGTAACACCTAATTTGCGTTATGTTATTATATTTTGGGGAAACTCACGAGGAAAGGAAAGGACCTTCAAGACTCAGAAAAGATACTCGAGGTCTATGGGCAGACTAAAACTAGAGACAGCTACGTTTCTGTGTACCTGTGTTTAGATCCCTTAAATAATTAACACTACCGTGCATTAATATATTAGAAATGTGCATTTTTTTAAATCGAATCCACATCTGTTTAATAAATTAAGAGAAACAAGGAAGAGAGTAGAACAAGAGGCACAATACTGCATGATGAGAAAAAGTGTTACTAGCCTTTTATCTCTATATATATAAAAATCAATTGCCGTCCGTTAGTCTCGCTAAAACTCGAAAATGTCTCGACCGATTTTGATGAAATTTTTGAACTGAAAACTACTTTAGGCGCGTTGAGCGATTTTAAACTCATGGGCTCGCGTCACCGATGACCTTGAACTTTTAAACACGAACATAAGAGATGTTGGTGAGTTTTTGGCGGGAACTTGGTAGGCGGTTGATCGTTGCTCCTGTATTATTGTATAAATAATTATTTGAAGTGGATTTTGATACGTAAAAGTGGTGCGATTTTGTGTATTAGTGTCTGCGCATGTGATCTAATAGTGAAAACGATGAAACAAGTGCTCCGATGATGATGTGAACCTCAAGATAATATAACTGCTTAGGCGACGTCATCGACTGCCTGCTGGCTAAAGCTGCCACCAAAATCTCCCGAAAACTTCGCAATTTGACGCATCAACATATTATGAAGAAGTTTTAAATAAATTATTTCATTAAGATAATTTCATAATACTTGACACTGGCAAAAGAACAACCGTACGAGTCCATTACCAACAAAAATAAAAAGAGATGTTGGTATTTACCATTCGATATCTGGTACTCGGTCACTGTCGGGTGTGTCGGACGCCAGGAGAGCCAGTTTGGTCGCTGATGATATTCCAGTTTTGCGCGCGATCTGGCTGATCTCATTTTGTAGTTTCTCCAGTTGAGCCTGGGGATAAAGTTAAATTAGCTGCGAGGAAAATCTTTTTATATCTAACAACTCCATCTATTTTTATTTTTATTGAAGTGACAAACGAACTTACAGTCCACCTGATGGTAAGTGGCCACTGCAGTCCTTGGACACTTGCATCCAACTTCACACAAAGAAGGCTCCAAATGTGTTGTCACCTCTGAGGACTAAGATATAACTACTACTAAGGTAGAATACTCCAGCATCTAGTTATACTGGCTCTCTATATCATTCAGAGCGAAACACAGCAGTGCAAGCACTGTTGCTTGGTAGTAGAAATAGGTAAAAAGGCAGTACCTACCTATATGTACGTCATATAATAACAGTATTTTTATTTTTATAATTTATAGCGTACTTTTAACATAACACCGTGGGAGCAAACAAGCACTTTTGGGCAAAATGTTTTTAAAATTTTACAGTAATTATAAATTGATTTTTTTCGAAAGACCTGAAGAACGTACACGATAATACCAAATGATTTTCTTAATTTTCCATTTCGAGCCCTAAATCCTTAAGTCGAAAATTCTGAATTTGTTACAGCAAAATAGTAAAGTGATTCCGTAAGTCTCACTTTTATTAATTTGGGTACGGAACACTAAGAATTGTCCAGATGGCCTCATAAAAGTACAGACACTTTTCTTGCGTCTCTCTTAACAATTTATATTGTACGAAAGATAATATTATTTTACAGTACCTGTTCAACTCAGATCAAAGGTAAAAGGTTGTCTAACCTTCTAAAGACAGACTTAATTATTTTAAAAGCAAGACACAATTGTACTTCAATACTATAATGTATTGTCGAGTTACAGAAATATGTACTTCTTGGTCGTACAAAGTACTTTTACTTGACATAAAACCCAATTTGAAACCAAGATTTGGGCCCGATCTAGGATCCGAACACACTATACACGTATACGTGGTAGAGCCATGCTGCAGCTATATTATGGTTGTAGCACAAATGGGTTGACTCTAAGAACTACGCTCTCGAATAATACCAGCGTAAAATAGCTTAATGCTGATGTATTTCGTATGGTGAGTGTAGAGAACCGGAGACTTTACTGGAAACTAGGCATTCCATTCCATCTTAGTCCTTAGGGGTGACAACGCATTTTTCATTAGTCTATGGACTACCATTAATTTACCATTAAGTGGACTGTGTGCTTGTTTGGCACCCCTTATTTTAGAAAAATAAAAATATAATAAATTTATTTATTTATTTAATCTATAATACCATTGAGTTATATGTACTACGTACTAGAGAAGCTATCCCAAACAAAAATGTGCGCTACTCTATGTCTTCGCGCATGCGCGGTAGATAGTAAAATATGATATTATACCTATTTATTCACTTGAACAAAATTTACTTACTTGACCACTGAATTGTTATTTACGTAAGGTTTAAACTTTAATTTGAAATCTCGTATTATTATCGCCGCTCCACACTGCATGAATATTGAAGCCACAGTAAATGACACTAAAATAAGGTGTACGGATTGCAGTACAGTTCAGTTGAACATAGTAAATGTTCGGAATGCGAAATCTAGTGCGTAGTACATATATATCAATGATGTACCCAAATATTATGAAAATTCAGGACATTTTGTTTAATAACTTTTATAATGTTAATTATATTAAGAAACCTTTATGGTATACTACTAAAGGACTAAATTGCCGATTTAATAACATATAGTACATTAGTGTAGGAATTGACCATGTATGAATAAAATTATAATTTATGACAATTGTATAGAAAATGTTATGCAAAAAGCAAAACGGACAATGGCAAGCGGCTCACTTTAAGATAACGCTCGAGTCTACCTTATAGCATCGGGACCCAGTAACGTTGTAGTGAAGAGCTACCAGTAAGAAGCGGTAGTAACCAGTAGTAGCTGAAGTGATTAGTAGCAGAATATAGTGAATAGTAGCTAGCAACATAGTAACTGATATTCGCAGTTAAATATTTGAAAGTGATAGCTAGTTGCATAAAGTGGTAACTGATATTCGCAGTTACATATTTGAAAGTGATAGCTAGTTGCATAAAGTGGTAACTGATATTCGCAGTTACATATTTGAAAGTGATAGCTAGTCGCATAACGTGGTAACTGATATTCGCAGTTACATATTTGAAAGTGATAGCTAGTTACATAAAGTGGTAACTGATATTCGCAGTTACATATTTGAAAGTGATAGCTAGTTGCATAAAGTGGTAACTGATATTCGCAGTTACATATTTGAAAGTGATAGCTAGTCGCATAACGTGGTAACTGATATTCGCAGTTACATATTTGAAAGTGATAGCTAGTTGCATAAAGTGGTAACTGATATTCGCAGTTACATATTTGAAAGTGATAGCTAGTCGCATAACGTGGTAACTGATATTCGCAGTTACATATTTGGAAGTGATAACTAATTGCATAAAGTGGTAACTGATATTCGCAGTTACATATTTGAAAGTGATAGCTAGTCGCATAACGTGGTAACTGATATTCGCAGTTACATATTTGAAAGTGATAGCTAGTTGCATAAAGTGGTAACTGATATTCGCAGTTACATATTTGAAAGTGATAGCTAGTTGCATAAAGTGGTAACTGATATTCGCAGTTACATATTTGGAAGTGATAACTAATTGCATAAAGTGGTAACTGATATTCGCAGTTACATATTTGAAAGTGATAGCTAGTCGCATAACGTGGTAACTGATATTCGCAGTTACAAGTGATAGTGATAACTAGTTGTATGACGTGGTAACTGATATTTGTTACAAGTGATAGTGATAACTGGTTGTATAACGTGGTAACTGATATTTGCAGTTACACAAGTGATAGAAATAGCTATTTTAGTTGATAATAGCAGCTAGTCAGACAGGTGTTGATAAAACCAGCTACTACTAATAAATATTTGATACTACCATGATAATTTGAAGAAATTTTTGAAATATATAGTGACCAAATGATAGTGAACAATCGTAGTTGAACAACCATATTCAACAACCGTGGTCAATAAACAATAGTCAGAAGATTTCCGCCGAACAGTTGAGCAGTCGAACCGCTGGCCACTGCCTTGACATTTGTATTCTATTTCGTGCATTTTGATTTAATCTCAGTCCACAGTACCCCAGCTACACCCACAAAGACGACATTAGAAGTATCCTCCGGAACCTATAGGTGTAGGACGTGAGCGACTCGCGGAGTGCTTTCGATAACACTTACTCCCGATTTTTTAAATAAAACTAGTTTTACGGATTTTATCGCGTATATTAACTTATTTTATATTCCCGACGTTTCGAGTACTTTACAGCACCCATTGTCACGGGGGGGACTGAGGTATTTGACGTCCCAATGTCATAGTTAACCACGGTTACCTCCAGATTAGAAATTATTAATTTTTGTTCCGATATACGCAGTATGAACTTACAGTATCTTGAAGTCTTGCAGTTTCATGCTTGGGTTGGGATTTAATTTTATTAATTATAGGATCCCAAGCAGATGGTAGCACCCAGCCATCTGCTTGGATCTTAAATGTTTAGTGTTCGCGTAAATATAAGAAATCATTAAGAAAACTTACTCCCGAGTATAGACCTATTATAAATTTAAGTTAGTAATAAAAAGGACTTGGAACATAAAGGTTGTCACATTAAATAACGTCATTACAATACTACACAGTAGAGTGTAGAGTGTAGAGTGTATAGTACACAGAGCACACGTACCTTCATGCGCAGCCTCTCGGCCAGCTGGCGGAACTTGCCGGGCTCGTGGAAGCGCAGCGGGCGGCGCGCGCGCTGCGGCGGCTTGCTGGCCACGCGCTCGTCCTGCCACGCGGCCCCCCCCACCGCGCCCCCCCCACCCGCCCCCGCCCCCACGCTGCTCGCGCCGCTCGCCAGCTGCGCGCGGAACTCCTCGCGCCTCAGCGCGCGGATGTTCGCCTACAGTCACCATTTATTTACTTATATATTCACGAACAGTCAAGAAATGTATCACACATTAATGCATGCGGCAATGGGCCTACTGTATAACCTCGAAGAACCAACAACCAATAAGGCAGAAACTTTCAAGAGTGGCAAACTAATTTCGTAGCGCATCAGATGGAGTGCCGACCTGGTAAGACTTGCACAAAGTCGATTCTGAAAATCTTACCAGGTCGGAGTCTATTTTCACTACTCAGAATCGTGTTTTGTGACGTTCCTTAACCTAAGTTCAGCAATGGACTCGTGAAAGGATGTAATTATGATGATGATGATGAAATGTACCACGCAGTGATCGAATTAAGATATGTTATAACGCACTTGATTGCATAAACCACACCACTCATTACTGCTGTATATTATATTAAAATATTACAGTTTAAATTAACAAGGTCTCCGTTTAGTAAATTCTCATCTTAGTAGTAATGTAATGCAGCACGGTAGCGATCATCTCATATCAACTGCTTATTTTCATTAATGCATTCCTAGATATTATAATAAACCTTTTTGTATAATTTCTCTTTAATAAAACTTTTAAAGTTTTTGATTAACTTTGATCATTTTCTGGGACTTTGTTGTAAAAGCGTATACATTGCCTCATAAATGAATTATTAATTCGTAATGCCACTTACTAGACTTCAAATAATTAAAAATTAAAAATTTTGTACAACCGACTTCAATATAAATTATTAAGAATAACTTAAAAACTATTGGTCAGACCTTGATCAAATTTATATGGAACCACATGAGAAGTACCAGCTTTCAAATAAAAAAAGAATCATCGAAATCGGTTCACCCAGAAAAAAGTTATGAGGTACACACATTAAAAAAATATGCAGTCGAATTAAGTACCTCCTCCTTTTTGAAATCGGTAGAAAATGAGGCAATCTATGAGTGAGGCCTATGTTCAGACTTTTACAGACTATAATGAATTGATGCATTGGTGACATACCTTGAGCGTTGGTACGACATGAGTGAGCTGGACACGCTTCCCGCTGGTGTCCACGGTGCGGCCCTCGCGGTCCAGGATGAGAGGCGCCGGCCCAGAGCCCGCAGCCCCCGCGGCCGCCAGGGCTCCGCCTGCACACGCACTAGCTAGCTTACGCGGCACACAGCTGGATCCACGTTTCTCAATTACAAGTACATAACCAAATTAAATTAAATTAAAAAAACATTCTAATTTCAATAGAGAAGGAGCCTGCTTGGGATACTGTAATTAATAAAATTAAAACTAAGCCCAAGCACTCAACTGCAAGACTTCAAGACACACTAAGCTCATTCTGCATAGATCGAGTGGGTGAATAGGGTGTTACAGTGTAGTGACGTGTAACCCCCACGACAATAGGCATATATTAGAGTTAAGTTTATAATAAAGTGCAGTTTAATTAGTCATAAAAAGTGTAATACGCCTCTCTTCTCATTGACACCTTTCCTACATTGCAACAAGTAGCAAGATATACAGGCTGTCCTGTAAATAGTAGTCCAAACGAAATGTGGCGAGAAATGAGACCGTGTCCTATGAGAACAGCCAAAAAAAATTGTTTTTAAATCTTCATTCATTGCACTATTTTCCAAATCAATAGGCATCAAAGATGTAGTATTTTTTTTAACACCACAGTATCTTAAACTTGCATGAAAAATCTTGTCTTGTAGAAATTTGCAACTTTAATTTTTTTTTCTAAAGAAACTGTTCATGTTGTTGGGAAACTGCAATAAACATGCAGTTACACATCTAGTCAGAAATAATATTCAATTAAAAAAAATACGTTTTCGCTATTTCAATGAAATGTCATAAATTATACGTATTAAGGTAATAAAGAACAATGGCAGACTTTCATACATAAAATTAGTTGAGAAGGAATGGTAGCATCTATATATAAAAAATATCTTAAAATGTTAAGCGTCAGTCCCTGAGTAACTTTGTCAAAGAATTTTGTCCTGAGAAGGCGTCAAAAAAAAGATATTTAGATTTGAACCTTTTTAGGTTATCTCTTATGTCACTTGGAAAAAGTCATGCGTCGTGGTTGTTTGATGTTAGCTTAATACATTCTCAACATAATGTACCTACCTACATAATTGAGAGTTTTTAGATTATTGTATCTCTATTATATATTTGCACACTATAAATGTATATTTCTGACATGGCTCCAGGGCGTTTGTGACATACAGTGACATTCTCAGAAGGGCTAGAACCCAGAGCCGCAAAGCCAGTTAAAAAAACAGTGACATTTTGTTTTAGCTAGTGCTGCCATAACATTAAATGGAATTGTTACATAGTACTATGATTGAGATAATGTATTATTGTAGGAAGTTTTTTGTAAGAGACTTATTTTCAACTATATCACTTTTATTTTTATTATTACTGATAGTATACCTATTACTAATAATAACTTAATATAAAAATATTTTGTGTTTGTGTGTTGTGTTGGTAGTCTTACAAAGTGTATACGAAAATAGTATGAATATAATAAATGGCAACACTTGAATAGAGTAAAATGATTAAAGTCATTTGATATTCCCAAAAATGTTTTTTTTCTGTGGCTTTAATTAAAATACATTTTTATTTGAAAAATCATAGAAAAATAATAAAACTCATTTTATATATATAAGTTATTTCTAGAATGGCAACACTTAAATAGAGTAAAATGATTAAAGTCATTTGATATTCCCAAAAATGTTTGTTTTTTTCTGTGGCTTTAATTAAAATACATTTTTATTTGAAAAATCATAGAAAAATAATAAAACTCATTTTATATACAAGTTATTTCTAGACGCAATAATTTTTGTCAACTATTTTTCTGCCCTTGTTATTTTCGATAAAATCATAAAAATGAAAAAATTTTGAAAACTGTAACAGTTTTATTTAAAAAAAATTGTCTGTTCTCATAGGGCACGGTCTCATCTCTCGCCACATTTCGTTTGGACTACTATTTACAGAACATCCTGTATAAGCAATGTATATGTAAGCACATTGCTACTCCTTGCTCTTGCTACTTAATATAGTTTTGTCACTGTTTCTTGCGCATATCCTTAAAAATAATTAATAAAAAAATTGATAACTTTTTCATTTTGCTCAGTAATAAAAAAGACACCCGAAACAAACAAAATGTTTTAGTACCTCTGTAATTGTGTTTGAATTCTGTATCTGGTCTCACTAGTCTTACGTTCTGTGTTTCTATAAAATTCTCAATCATACAAAATGACCGAAAGCAATAAATGCACATACCCGCCAATTTCCTCTGTATCCTGGCTTGAAGCTCTGCGATCTTCCTCTGCTTCTCCAACTCCTCGTGCGTCAACTGCGCCGAGGCTGTAACCGAATAAAAAATAAACGTTATTTTATTCATTCCTTATGAATTATTTTGTATGTGGTAGAGCCACGCTGCAGTTATATTATGGTGGCAGCACGAATGGGTTGACTTGACCGGGGAAAGAACCACACAAGGAATACCAGCGTGAAATAGCAGCTTAATGAATGTAGACGAGGCATTCCATCTTAGTTCTCAGGGGTGACAATTAATCTGCATTTTGATTCTTAATTGAGAATAGATGTACATAGATGTGTATGGACCACAGTATCCATTTACCATCAGGTGGACTGTGTGCCTCGATTGTCATCCTTATTTTATAAAAAAAATAGGATACATACATGCAGGGGTGCCAAACTCGATTTCCAATAGGACCATTTACAAAATTAAAGGTATGCGAGAGGGACAGACTTAATTTACGCAAAAAGAAGTGATAAAAGGATTTTTGATTAGTCCGACGAGGTTCTGAATTTGCGTACATAATTTTTTTCTTTTCTTTTTTTGTATGTATGTTATGCCATATTAAACAGGACAAACTTCAGGCGTTTTATCTTCTAATATATAAAAATTAATGTTTGTTTGTTGGTATTTTATGCGCTACCATACCGTTCATCAGATTGCGGTATAAACTCTGTCAACTTATTGCTTGCACTTGCGCGAAGGTTATAGGCAAAGTACAATTAATTTACACTAGGTGACGCGCGTATCGTACTGACAAACATATTTGAAAGTTATATGTCATCATCCTGATCATTCCTAATTAAACAATGTAATCCTTCCAAATTTAAAACGATATTTGCACAATTGTTTCTACTGCGGCAGCAACACACCGGGTACCATAGCTAGTATTATATAAAAATCCCGTGTCACGATGATCGTTCACACTAAACTCCGAAACTGCTCAAGCGATTTTAATGGAATTTTGTAAATGTGTATTGCTTGCTGCAACTTGACAAAGGATAGTTTTTATCCCGATAAGTGACCTAATATATTTTTTATTGCGGATTTAAGGATTTTATAATAGTAGGCGTTAGATATTTATGAATGACAATCAGTTGAAATAATGCATTAAACAGAGTTTGAGATTTTTTTATTAAAGTTTTTTTCACCATTCGCCTATATTACTTATTCTGAACCTCCTCTACAAATTCGGGCATACATTGCAAAATAACCCTGTGTATATCTAAATACATACACACTAAGATACATAACCTCCTTTAAGGATGGCCAGATACGAAAGAAACACTCACATGGCTTCGAATACAGAACAGGTTTGATAACACTCGGGGGAGGTATAGCATTGTTCTGCTGCATTTGAACCTTCAGTTGTTGTGCGGCCGCCGCGGCCACGTTCACACTGGGCCTCTGCTCACCCTTCATCGCTATTAGCGCCCTCTTGCGTTCTTCTATCTCTTTCTGAGCGTTGGCCATCATTAGCTGAAACAAGTAATGAAGTAAGAATTTTGATAATTGACACCAATGATCCACGACTTTGTCTGCCACCAGGGCGGCGCCATTTAGGTATGAGGTGAAATATTTGACAAATTTCATGGCGGGGAAAGTTAATTTGTTAGAAAAATGTATATAATATTTCATATTAATTAGATTATAAATGCATTTTACGTGGTAGAGCCACACTGCAACTATATTATGGTTGTAGAACGAATGGGTCGACTCGACCAAGGGACGACCACGCTCTCACAGAATACCAGAGTAAAATAGCAGCTTAATGCTGCTGTGTTTCGTATTTCGATCGTAGTCCTCAGGGGTGACAACGTATCTGAATTTAGATTCTTAATCGAAGATAAATGTACATATCTATAGGCCACAGTATCCACTTACCATCATGTGGACTGTATGCTCCACTGTATGCTATACTGCAGTAGCCATGGGTAGCAACTATAACAAATATTCCCCCCATGAGCTGAAATAGCAGCTTAATGCTGTTGAGTTTCATATGGTGAGTGTAAAGAGCCGGAGATCCTTTTTACTGAAAATGAAGCATTCCATCTTAGTCCTCAAGGGTGACAACCCATATGCATTTTTCTTAATCGGGGATAGTTGTAGATGTCTATGGGCCACAGCTTACCATCAGGTGGACTGTGCGCTCGTTTGCCAATATGTGGAAGAGACATGGACTTTTGAAAGGGGGATAGATGGCTGGCAAAATTATTCCACTCCTTTGCTGTACGCATTATGAATGTCTAAGCAAAGTGTTTGATTCGAATTTGTGGTATGTCGACAAAAAAGGGGGTTGAGACAAGCCAAGCGTTTGGTGGTTTGATGATGGATTGGCGAAGTAGGAATTTAGTCATGCGTACAATTTGCAGCTATATGATAACTGTCACCTTGATCGAAGTCAGGCTTACCTTAATTTTGTCAGCACTGAGCCCTGCCATCTTGGAACCAACAGTTTCACCTTCAGGTAATATTGATGGCACGTCCATACCATTGCCAAGTTTCTTTTCTTTCTCCTCCTTGTCCCTCTCACTTCTTGATTCGCGTTTCTCTTCTCTTGGCTCTTTGTCTTCATGTCGTGATCTGTAATACATTATGAGATGTAAGCAGAAGTAGCTCAGTATATGCCTTTAATTTTTTAACCGCCTTCAAAAAGAAGGAGGTACTCAATTCGACTGTATGTTTTGAAGTTATACTTCTTTTGGCGCGTTTGGGAAAAATGATGAGAGTGAATTTTTACGATGCGCGTGCACACCGACACCTAAAAACGACACCATGAAGTTGTTACGATGCGCGTGCACACTGACACCTAAAAGCGACAACTTCAGTGGGTAATTGTCTCAAGTTTTTTTTGTTATGTTACGCTAAAGAAGTATAACTTCCTACGTGCGTACATAAGTACACACACTTTTTTTTTATGTGTGTTACCTCATAACTTTTTTCTAAGTGAACCGATTTTGATGATTCTTTTTTTATTTGAAAGCTGGTGATTATCATGTGGTCCCATATAAATTTGATCAAGGTCTAACCAGTAGTTTCTGAGTTATACTTAATAATTTACATTGAAGTCGGTTGTACAAAATTTCTAATTTTTCCACTTGTTGTAAACAAATTCTATAAGCCAGGAGATGGGCAGTAGCACATCCCTGCTGCCCCTGCGGCATAAACTTAAAACTGTGGTTGCCAAACCACTGACAACAATGGACAGCATCCCTCCTTATAATTCCTAGCATATGTTCAACACTGGAATTGTGAAGAGCTGTATTGAATTAATTAATTCAATTTCATACACCGTTAATAAGATTGTATAAGTTGTTAGGACCTATAGACGTGTTGATTTCGTATAAGTAGCGGCACGAAAGTCTAGCGGCGACCGATATTGCGCATAAGTCGAAAATAAGGTATTATGGGGTAGTAAGCAGGTCGCGGGGCGGGCGGGCGTATCGTTCGTTCCAGTCGCATTCGTGCAATTCAATTCGTGCGCGACAGTACCCATGCGCAGCTATCCCCTCCACTTTTTGTTCAGCGCTAGACTTACGTGCCACGACTTGTAAGAGGCGACAATGGAATACATCAGAAAGATTTCGCAAAAATGAAAACTTCATTTTTCTATGTTAGAAATTAAAATTTCGTTTTAATCTACTGTCCTTCCACAAATACAAAGAATAGGAGGACCCATTATTTGTGTTCTCCGATTTACTATATGTTATGCAATAGCTGGTGGAATATATGCTAAATATCCATCCAATAGGAGCATCCAACATAGGTGCAAGTCATCTTCAAGAATACTGCTTTCGCCAATCATTATCATTTTCATCATAACAGGCTATCAAAAGTCTACTGAACATAGGCCCCTGAATATAGGAACATAGGGGGGAGTCCCATAGATTGTCTCATAGCCATTTGCCATTGTTGCCACGCTTGGCAGGCGGGTTGGCTACTGTAGTTTTGGAACGAAGTTCCTTATCGGACGGTACGAATTTGCGGATGGGGGCTAGGCGAGAAAAGTGTAAGATTTTTCCGTCAGGACCCTTCTGACGTAGTGTAGACGGCCTTGGCGGCTGTAAGGAAACAAGATGGAATAATATCCATCTCCCTCGCACTTTTTCTTATGAGTGAAATATTATTTTATTATAAATGACGCTAGTAAAGCATTTATTTGTATTTGATAATCAATAATATAATACGTTTATCAATAATACTATACTACGAAAGGAACTTTCCAACCGTCACGCATGTTTTTTATTTTCTTGATGTTATTAAGAAGACACTGCCCATTTCCTGGTTTGTTTCTCTCTGTCGCCTCTTACGACACCCACGGGACGATGTGGGCTAGTGGATATTCTTACACCGCCACTACACGCTTTCACCAATGCGCCTGCCTAACTTGGCCAGCAGAGAACTTTTACAAGTTGATATAGTGAAGACATGCAAGTCTAGTACAAAAAATTATTATGTCGTTACTTGTGAACGCCTTGCTTCAGTTGTGAAGTAGCGAAGCAAGAGAACCAACTACCCCATATCATCCCGAGAGTTTCATAAGTGGTGACAGAGGGAAAATGAAACAGGAGATGGGCAACAGCTTCTTTCTTTTTTTTATATCAAAAAAATAAGGGTGACAAACAAGCACACAGTCGTCGACAATTCGTGCCGCTTTGCGCTGGATGAGGCCGAACCTGCGCCTTGTAAAGTTGCAGGCGGTGTGCCGGCATGAAATACTGTCCCGCTCTGCTGAGCATGCCAAGATTTTTAGAGGCCAATTTGACCTTCTCTTCCAAGTGACCACGAAACTGCAAATCATTCGATATGTCGACACCGAAGATTCAGATACTGGCTGAGGCTTTGAAACTGAGATACCACAAAGGGGTTCTTTTTAGCGGTAAACGCGTAAACTTGTGTCTTCTGGGGATTAAACTGGACTAAATTAAGTTAAGTCGAACCTAACGCGAGACTTTATTCAGTCAAGGCTCGATTTCAGACAAGTTTGTTCGGGTACTCGGCGACGTTTTCACGAGAAATATTGGCACGGTCAGTGTATAGAGCATCACCAGTGCTGTCATTCGCATAGCAATGAATGTTACCGGTATGCAACATATCATTGATATGCAGAAGAAACAACATTGGTGATCGCACGCAGCCTTCTATGTGGGAGCTCCACGTTCAACAATGGACTTTCGATAGATTTCAATTAAAACATAAATATTTAGAAATTAAGTACCTTTTGGTATCTCTGTCTTTATCACTAGACTCGTGTTTTCTTTTCTGTGTCTTGGAGCTGGATATCGTTCTGTGCTAACGCCAACACCTTGTCTGCTAATTTGCTTGCCTTCTTTGAGTCTATGTGAGATGAGATCTTGTCTATGATCTTTCGGCGTTCATAACTGAAAAACAAATAATTTCATCCATTGAAACAGAAACAGAAACTTTTTATTCAATATAGATTATAAATAATACTTATTGAAAGTCACTTTTGTTTAATTACCACTGGTTCGAAAAACCTCTGTCCTGGAAGAATCAGCAAGAAACCCAGCGGGACTTCAAAAAAATAACAGCTTACAATCATGTATGTTACACAATTAACACAAAACAAATTAGAAATAGCTTGGTAGCGATCACCTCATTCTAGGTTATTATCATCCATAAATTCCTTAATATTATATATAGTTTTTGAACTTGAGCAGGTCAAATTTTGACTCATCTTTGAATTACTGACTCGGTGAGTCGAGTATCTGGTACTACTAGCTTGTGTTTGTTCCTAGTATTTACAGAAAGAATATCACTTATTTTTGTATAACTACTTTTATTTTTGTGTACGTACATTACGTTTTCATAAATGTATTGAAAGGCCAAAGTTAATATATTAATTTCTTAAATTTTGTCGGAGCGACTTTAGGTTTTAAATCATAGATTGCTCTTATGGCCTCTTCTGTAAAACAAATATAATTTCAGTGTCAGTCGCGTGTCCCCATAGCAAAATAACATACGACATTATGCTATGGAAATAGCTAAAGTAAACAAGTCTAGCTGTTTCCACACTGGTAAGATTTCTAATCTTTTTACAGCATATGCTGCAAACCACGTCGTTTAATTTTGATATATGGGGTTCATTGAAGCTTCATGTCTAGTATTATTCCAAGAAAATGGTGGTATTGACAAGGCTCAGCTCCTGCCCATTTAAAATTACATTAGTATTTAATTGCTTGACATTTGTAGTCATGAATTTCATACATTTCGTTATAGTGCCACATTGAACTAATTTACTAATTCGTCATATTTTAATAATTGTCGTTTTAATTTGAAAATTAATGAAGTGTCATCAGCAAATAATACTATATTATGGTTATACCCTACTATGTAAGGTAAGTCATTAATATATACAAGAAACAGAAAGAGAATTGAGCCTTGGGGCACGGCCATTTGTACTATCGACCCGGAAGAGCCATATCAACTATTACTGACAACTTTTTGCGTACTGTTACTTAAATATGAAACAATTAATTTAAAGCATTATTTACACCGTAGTGTTGTAGTTTCCTGATTAATGTTTCATGGTGAAACAATCGAAGGCTTTGGATCACAGAATATACCCAAAGCATCCTGTGAATTCTCCCATGCATTGAAAATATATTTAATCAGCTCAACACCAGCATCAGTTGTCGAGCGACCCTTGTGAAACCGAATTGATTTTTATGAAGTAAATTATTTACATTAAAAAAATTAACATTTGATTAAGAATAAGTTTTCAAAAATTTTACTAAGTGTTGGCAGTACAGAAATTGGTCTTAAATTAGCGTGTCCAATGTACTGCCAGATTTAAATAAAGGCTTCATTAAATCAGGAAACACACCATATTCGATACTAGTATTAAAAATAATAGCTAGTTGAGGCGCGATTATATCGATTATAGACGCAATAACTTTAACGGAAATCCCCACAGACCCGCAGTTTTTAATATCAATAGTTTTAAAATATTTTACAATATCTTTTGATGATATTTTATGAAATGTATGCTTTGTACACGCATTTACATTTTGTTTAAGTAATGATTCGGCAAAGGTAGGAGAAGAATTCAGTGACTTAGCGGTTAAGATCGGAATATCAGTAAAATATTTTCAAAAACCATTGCAACATCCTGATCTGATTCAGTTAATTTGTTGTTAAAACTTAACCGGGAGTTTGAATTGCGAGAGTTGACCTTACCAGTTTCACTATTAATTATACTCCACATCATTTTAATTTTATTAGAAGCTGTCTTAATTTTGTTGCTCAAATGCAAAGACTTGGCTGTGGAGCACACTCCTTTAAATATTTTTGAATATTTTTTACATATTCCTAAATTCGACGCTAGGGTTGTATGACCTTTCATGGTAAAGTTCATATAACCTTTGTCGCTCTTATGGACTACTGTCGCCCATTCATTGAATGCCTGACCGTTCACGGAGAACGTTTTAGAAGTAAAATATTATCAAATTCATTGTAAATAAGCTAAACAATGTTCCATACAAAAAATTAGGATCATTTTGGTATGAAAATGATGGAAGTTTCTTCACTATGTTACTTCTAAACTTCTCCAAGCGACGTGCATTTACTGAACAAACACAATTTTCTCATCTACTTGCTTTTTGTGAACATAAGGTAACGAAAGTAACTGTCCGCGGTGATCAGAACTCAATTTTGAATTATACATTTATGCAACGGCTTAACATTTGTAAAAATGTTATCTATACATGTTGCACTACATTCAGTAATACGTTGGCTCTAAAAATAAATTAAAAGACCATATGATTTAAACAATGATCTAAATTTAATATTGGTGGAGGAAGCTTCTAGGAGATTGATATTAAAGTCTCCACATATTCATCATCATCATTACAGCCCTTCACAAGTCCACTGCTGAACATAGGCCTCCCCAAGGAATGCCACAAAGCACGGTCCTGAGCCACCCATCCATCGACTTCCTGCATGTCTTACCAGGTCGTCACTCCATCTAGTGGGGACGCCCTAATCGTCCGCCGGTACGAGGCCGCCACTCGAGAACCTTTTTTCCCCATCGGTTGTCGGTTCTTCGAGCTATATGGCCGGGCCCATTGCCACTTCAGCTTACTAATCTGTTATGTCGGTCACTCTGGTTCTACTGCGGATATCCTCATTTCTAAGTTTATCACGCAGTGAGACCCCGAGCAGCCCTCTCCATAGCTCGCTGAGCGACCTTGAGCCTCATCCGGCCAGCAGTGAAGGACCACGTCTCAGTTCCGTAGGTCATCACCAACACGCACTGGTTGTACAGCCTCGTTTTCAAGTTTTGAGGTATACCTGACGAGAAGATGTGCCGTAATTTCCCGAACGCTGCCCAGCCGAGTTGAATCCGTCGATTGACCTCTCGGTCGAAGTTGGACTTACCTAGTCGGACTATTTGTCCCAGGTAAACATATTCGTCAACAACTTCGAGCTTAGTGCTCCCAACAACTACCGGCATAGGTGTGACATGGACATTAAACATGATCTTTGTTTTGTCCATGTTCATCTTAAGACCTATCCGTTGGGAGGCACTATTGAGGTCATTGAGCATAGTGCTTAGGTCCTCCAGCGATTCTGCCATAAGGACTATATCATCGGCAAATCGAAGGTGAGTGATGTACTGCCATTGATATGCCGTATCCTTTCCAGTCCAGAAGCTTGAAAACGTCTTCCAATGCAGCGGTGAAGAGTTTCGGGGATATAACGTCACCCTGTCTTGTCTCTGCAGTTGGATAGGTTTTGTACTCTGGTGCTGTACTCGGATAGCCATCGTGGCCCTACTGTACAAGCACTTCAGCACTTCGATATACCGACAGTCAACTTGGCACCGCTGAAGGGACTGCACCGCCCAAATTTCGACGGAATCAGCTTTCTCATAGTCCACATACGCCAGACATAGTGGCAAATTACTCCTCGGACTTCTGTACAATTTGCCGAAGGGCATGTATGTGGTCTATGGTGCTAAAGCCTTTCGGAAACCGGCTGTTCAGGAGGCTGGAAGTCGTCGAGTCTGCGTGCGACAGACGTGCGACAGACATATTACAACAGATTTATTCTGTTTATTGCTTAACAAAACTTCCTCCAATTTTTTCAAAAGTATTGTATATAGAACATGGGGGTCTGTAGACGCTCACAACAATGAGGTGCTCAAACTCAACACATGCCATTTCTCATTCGCTCAACAGAGAGGCTCACAATATCTTTACGTTCTTTAGATGATAATAATTTACTAGCTAATATTAAGGAGCCACCTCTTAAAACCTTTCTCTATTGAACGAACTGACCACCTGGTGATTACTGAAGTTAAACATTAAGTTTTTAAACCAATGTTCAGTAATACATACATAAAATATGAATATTGTTGCTATTTAAGAACAATTCAATTTCTAGCTCTTTGCCTATCATGCCTTGTATATTCTGATGCACCAGGTGTAAACAATTTTTATTATCACTATGGAGTCATAGAGTTAAGGTTTTGTGAGCTAAATCCTAAATTATTTAAATTATTATAACTGCTAGAGATTACCTCTATTGTCTCATTTTATAATGTAAATCATTTGGAACCGATTCCAAAATACATTAAGTCATTACATTGCTCAATAGAAGTAGATGTCTGTGTAGCCAAGTCCTTGGCTGAGTTAATATATAAACAATAAGATAGCACATTTGCTATCTGTCTTAAATTATATTTGGATAGGTAATACCTATCTCTAGTCAAACATTTCTTAATTAAATTATTTATGTCTATTAAATTAATTCCATTATTATAATTATAACAATTAAATGTCAAGTTTAAATTGTTATTACATGAAAAGTTATTCATTAATAAATTTAAATTGTATCTTATTTTATTTTCCTGTGGCCAAGTCTGTATGTAAGGCTGTAAAGTATTTAGATAATCAATATATTTTAATAATTGAGTTTTGTTTACATTGCCTCTTCTCCCAACAAGAATTATTAATGTGCTATTAGGGCAAAACTTACTAGTTAAAACTTTATTCATTATATGACTAAAGGATGCTCCAAGCAACAATTACTAACCTGATTTCCTTTTAAACAGTTATTTAACATGTGCCCAATTTTTGCCTATGTCATCACAATACATAATAACTTTATTTTTTATATTTAAATTACATTTTAATTTAATATTCTTTGTCATGGCACTGTCATAGAGTGTAGGTGAAAATAATGAGTCCTTACTGTTATCATTATTATTTACATATTGTCCCCGATGAACTTGGTATGGAGCGCTGATACTCACTCTGATGTTTTATTAAGGAGTTAGCGCCCTCATTATACTTACATGACT
Source organism: Parnassius orleans (assembly GCA_029286625.1). Classification (NCBI taxonomy): domain Eukaryota; kingdom Metazoa; phylum Arthropoda; class Insecta; order Lepidoptera; family Papilionidae; genus Parnassius; species Parnassius orleans. The sequence continues at coordinate 168,219 of JAGSMP010000397.1, read as the reverse complement.
TTACCAGATCATTCATGGCCAATACGTGTTCTTTTTATCTCATCCTGAGCCGTTGCATATTTATTTGATATAATTTGTAGGGAGTTTTAAGTGATAAAATTTTGAATTTAGACACTATATCAGTCTCATAACAGGTATTCATATTTTCCACCTCAATTGAATATAATTTAAGTTTATTAATCAATTCTTGCTTTTCTTTACATACATTTATATAATTTTGACTCATTAATGTAGTACAAATATGTGCTATGTTGCAGCGCAAGGGAGTTCACCATCCCTTTCAACATGTGGGTGTTGTCATTTCTTTTACGAGCCGTTTGATGTTAATGAAGTATGAAACCCTATTTTAAAACAAAACACTAACTATTTACGATTTGTTAAAAGCTTTATCACTTTAAGTTATTTTTTGTATTAATGAGTTGTGTAGGGGACCAAGGGTTCGAATCTCGCACGGAACAAGTATTTGTATGGCCTACAAATAATTGTTCCGGGTCTGGATGTTTGTCCTTGTGCAATTAGTGTTTGTAAACTGCTCCACGATACAGGAGAAAATCCTAGTGTGGGGTAACATTTTTAAAAAAAGTTGCCCTAAATTGCTGAATGAATAGTTTGTAATAGAAACTGTTTTTACATGCATCTCATATGTATTAAAACGGATTGTTAGGAGAATGAAAGGTTTAATATAATAATCAGGCATTAGAGGCAACTATGGAAATGTCGGTTTCGATATCAAATTCTTTAACAACTACATCTAGTGTGACGTATTACCAGAACGGCAAATGGTTAAGAGTTAAAGGTGAGTTTTTGAGCTAAGTCTGGTACATCAATCATCAAAGTATCCAAGCAAGTATGCTAATATTATATAATTATTATTTAAATATAACTCCAATTGTAAAATTGTATATATACTACTAAGTAACCTTGGGAATGAGGTGATCACTGCCATGCTGTTTCTAAATGTGTTCATGTTTAATGATACAACACATTATTTTATAAATTAATATTTAATAAGTCTTACTGGTTCTTCCCGGGACAGAGGTTTTTTCCAAACCAGTAGTAAAAGCATAAATATGCGCTGGCTTAGAATAGTAAAAATCAATTACTTTCATTATTCTCGTAATCTAAAATATTGAATAAAAATTCTATTCTATTCTATAAGGCAAACCCTCCATACTCTGGAAGAAACCCAGGTTCAGCAGTGGACTTTTATGGCCTGATATAAAAGAAAAACCGTCTGAAAAATGTGACATCTGTTATAATGCAATAAGATAGTTGACACCATTATTAACAAATTACTACATTATATTACTTAAAGTTGCTAGTTTTAGTAATAAAAAAGTATGGAGAGAGTAGATTAAAAAAGATAAAAAAATTAAAGGAAAAAATTTAGCACACGCAGGTATATACCACCGAAGTTGTATGGGTTACCAAAAATACACAAACCGAACGCTCCATTACGTCCAATAGTGAGTCAGATCGATTCGCCAACTTACAGATTGGCTCAACACTTAGCAAAAATACTATCACCACACAGAGACATAAGAGCACACACTAAGGATTCATACCATTTTGTCAGTGAGATAAAAGACCTATGTCTTACTGACAATGAAACTATGGTCAGTTTTGATGTTCAGTCTCTATTTACATGCCTACCTGTTGAAGACTGCATCTCAATTGTAACTAGGAAACTAGAGGAAAACAACATGCCAGCAGAATAGGCAGTATTACTCAGACATTGCCTTACATCTGGCTATCTATTGTGGAAGGAAGAGTTTTACAAGCAAGTAGACGATGTTGCGATGGGCTCACCGGTATCTCCCATTGTCGCCGATATTTTCATGGAGGACTTTAAGGAGAAAGCCCAGCTTACTGCACCAGTAACTCCAAGGTTCTACAAGCGGTACGTAGACAATACTTTCACAATTTTACCATCAGACAAAGTAACTGCATTCTTAGAACATCTTAATTCCATAAACTCAAAATTCAATTTACTATGGAGTTAGAGGCAAATAATTTTAGCTTTCCTAGATGTGTTAGTCATTGAAATCCTAACAACACCATAGGTCACACTGTGTATAGAAAAAGACCCATACAAACCAATATTTAAATGGTGAATCCCACCATTATCCTTCACAGTTAGTTACCGTGGGCAAATCTTTGTTACAGAGAGCATGAGGATCTGTGACAGCAAACACCCGGCCAAGCAGGTTCTGCACGCAAACAAGTCGTCCGCTATGTCACAGTGACCGAGTGAAGCCGCCACAGTCGGCGTGTGCCTGCTATACTACCATATGTCATAGGTGTCACAGACAAGATTGGCTACATCTTGAAGCGAGCTTCTATTAGAACATTCTTCAAGCGCCAGAAGAAGATTAGTCAGTTCTTACCATCCGTCAAGTGCAATATTCTCTACAAGATGCAGGGTGTACAAGCTTGATTGTGAATGTGGTCTCATATATGACACCTGAGAACACATAGCTGACGAAGCACCAACGTTTCGGGAAGTCTGCAGTTTATGATCATATCCTAGACGCCCCTCTATTACATTAGATTTGATAAACCATAAATTCTTGAAAGAACATGATTCCTGCCAAGGATGATACGTGAGGCTATTGAAATTAAAAACATCCTAATTTCAATAGAGAGGAGGCTAGTATTACCACCTACTTGGGATCCTGTAATTAATAAAATTAAAACTAATCCCAAGTATACCACTGCAAGACTTCAAGACACAGTAAGTTCATTCTGCGTAGATCGGACCAAATTAATAATTAAAAAGCTGAAGGTACTCGGTTAACTCTGGCATCGGGACGCCAATCACCTCAGTCCCCGTGACCACCCGAAACTTCGGGAATTAATAAAAATAAGTTAATTAAACGCGATATGATCCGTAAAAGTAGTTTTATTCAATTAACGAATTTTATTACTAAAATTAAGCTATTTGAGGCAATAGCTACAGTCCTAAATATGACATTTCGCTGCGCAATTTACCCTTCTGACGTCTTTCCTGATTTCAACAGCATCCGCACGTAATATAATCATAAAATTTAATCAGCGTATACTGGAATTTATATTAGCAGTTAGTAGAACTTCATAGTTTCTTACCCATTCGTTAAACACGACGAAACTGTTGACAAGAGTGAACTGTCTGATTTACCAATTGTCCTGTAAATAGCGCGGTCGAGTGACGACCGCAAGTCTTCCACTTCGCGTCTAGACAGCTGTAGAGCCATGGTTAGTGGTTACTACTGAATCTTCAGATTCAGACTAGATAATTTAAAAAATTTGAGGTTATACTTTGAGTAATACACAAAAACTGTTAATTAAATATTAAGTGCTTTTAAGTGCAAAAATCAATCCTTATGAGCAATCATTTCTTCATTATTTAAAAAAATCCAATATGTATGCATCTGTTTTGTAAATAAAACAGTTTAGAGAGTTTGACGTAAGCAATAGACAAAATACCATTACCCATAGATAAATAGATATGTAGCAAGCTACCATTACCTCTAGGTCACAGAACATATTTACTCTACCAATACCAAGAGAAGAACGCCAACTTCATACTAAAAAGGAAACATGTTTATGAATGAAGAAGAAAGCGCCTCGGTGCGCCTATATAAAACTTTTTTAAGGGAATTCCAAACCTTTGTATTGTGTAACTTCATAGACTTAGAATATACTAGCGTATAGACCAACATAGTGTAAGGGAGAAGAAAATTCCTAATGGCAAAAATGCAAGATAGAAAAGATACCAAATCTCATGACTCTGTAACTGATTTTGAATGACAGGTCGCACAATTCGGCACGCAAGAAATAGCTCGAGATATTTTGTAATTTTTAAAGTATAATAGTGGTTATTTTAGTAAGTAACTTTTTCCAAAATTGTTAATTGTTCCGTGAGTGACTGTGCTGTTAATAATAGAAATAATCCTGATAATTTCACATATCACAGGTAAATTCTCAAGACGTCGTCAATGTTATGACGCGTTTATTTTTGGTTAAAATTATGTTACATACTGTTTAAAATATAGAATATTTTCAATTATATTGTTAATTTTGATATTTTGCAAAGAAAAAGTCACGTTGTTGATAATTTGCATGAATTTGGTAAATACATTTTTATACAAAATATTTTACATGTACGCTAGGGATTGACTCAACTATATCAAAATTAATGTCGATATTTATCTTGAATGTTTATAATGAATCGATAGACTTGCCTACACAACAAGAAAATAAATCCTCGGTTTGCGTTCTAAAATGTAATTTTATTTTGCCGCTTTTCAAACAGATTCCTCCGGATTCTATAATTAGAAAAGTGGTTAAGATTCATTGACGGTTGGTTGGAATGCAAAGAAGAACTCAACAATTTGCAGCAAACATTTTCTTGAGAAGTAAAGAAAAAGTAGAATAAAACAATTTTATTAAAATGAGTCATTTCTACATTATTTGTACCAGTAAGTAAAATATTGTTATAATAAGACTTCAAAACATAACTTTCAAAATTTTAGATAAATATAGAGACAGATTTTCATACATTATAAAACTGTAGTACATTAAAGACAAAATCTTGAGATTATCCTCTAAGCCATTATGAACCCAACTAAGTATCTATTTATCAACCAAAATAAATGTATAACCTTGCTTAACCAACACAGCCTCACGGTCACACTAGTACAATATTCATAGCATCATGCTATTTTCCTGTTGCGGAGCCGAACTTCGGATTATATTTCCAAATCATAACGATAAAACTTTTAGCGTAGTTAGGTATAGATATTTAGTAATGCTCCTGCGCTACTAGACGACCGCGCATGAGACGTGATAGTATAAATTCCATAGTATTTGATACTCACAACGGTCAATGCCCGATTCATGCTTGATGGCCGACGACATTGTCGCGAGGGCTTAAATAGCGTGGTTCATCCCCACAGCGTTAGTCATAGAGAAGAGGAACTGTGGTTAAGAATAGCTGCGCAGATCAATAGATCTGCGAAATTAAGTTGCACTTGCCTCGGTCAGTCCATGAATGAGTCACCATTTTCTTAACATACCGAGATTGAGAGAATAGAGAGTGCATCTGTATCCTCAGACACTTAGTAACTTTACTATGTTAAGATCATTATGTTTTAAAATTCATGCAGCTAAAATGATAATGAGTTTATTATTACTTTATACTTTTCAGGACAGATGAAAGAATATAAACATGAAGCATGATTAAGCCTCATAAACATATTGGCCTTTAAACAGAGCAATCTTATTTAACTGATTCCTACAAGTTTCCTTCCTTAAATTATTAAGTTTACATTCATACTTAAGTCGAATGTTAAAATAAACTTCTATAATCTATTTAATTATTAATTATTAAATGTTTTAATTATCACAAGTAATACTTATATGAAATATAAAGCAGCCATTATACTTGTGTCCCCGTTTTTGTTTCCCATCAAAATATTTTATAAAATATAAAATAAAATTGGTATATACTTAGTTAAGTATCTACCTATTAATATTAACAATATGTTAAAAATAAATTCCGGGAAACTGCCCACGGCAGTAAATATTTTCTCCAAAGATCATAGCTCGAAAATACAACATTCTGATCTGATTATTGGGGAGTTTTTAAGTTTTTCGGTAAAGTCACCTGGGATTTTATACATTTGAATTAAAATCCAACAAAAGGCAGATAGGTTCAGCTTATGAATATTTTTAATTATTTTAGAACTATCATGGTAAAATTCAGTTAATTTTTGAAGTTATCTCGAATTTACTTTAGAGGAGTATGTGATAAAATAAAACTAAAAATAGGTATAATTATGTAATTTTATTTTTGGAAGATAGTTTTATACACTATATATTATTATATGTTTTTATTGCTTTTGCAGATAATATTTCCACGCGTAATATTGATTTATAACATATGTTATCGTGAGAGCTATTCTTCACAGAACATTAAAAATTTCAAGTCGAAAACTCAACTCAACCCAAATACATGATATGAAACAGATAAAATTGAGTTAATATAGTAATAATCCCTACAAATAACGATGAATAAATTCAAAATGCTTAAAGACTTACCACAATATTATCAAAAGTTTTTCTTTTTTTGTAGGAAACCTGCAAAAGTGATCGGATGATTTTGTGCTTTGTGTTTGCATAATTTTTAAATAATAAATTAATTTATAGTCAATATCTCACAGAGTCAGTATCTCACAAAAATCTTCACACACACAATCGCGAAGAATTGCCTACAAACGAAAATGAAATATTCTGAACCGATAATAATTCAAACAATAAGCATTAAAGCAAAACCGATAAGAATTAAAGCAAACGCAATAACAAATATTAAAATCTAAATCATTAAATAAATTTGAATCAATTTCAGAAAATATTTTCAATATAAAAGACGTTGACAAACAAATGTCATTTTTTTCTTCTTTTAGGTCATGGCTTCTCTTGATCGAATTCTGCTAATATTTATTAATTTATTTTTTATCAATTAGTAGGTTAATTAATTGTGCAAACCTCAAAGTAATATGTATATAATTACTGTAAGGTGCAAACAAAAGAAAAAATATAGCATAGAATTTAAAAAATCAGTTTCTTCCGATATAATAGTTATGTATATTTGTATCTAATTTTTAAAATGGCAATATGAAACAACGCGAAAGAATGGAACAGCGATATCTTTTTCTCGCTTTATTTTACAGGCCCATCCCACATAGATAAAATTATGATTTGTGCAAGTTTCTGGCTTCATACAGAGTTGAATCACCCTGCTCTAGGTAGAGAGTAATTGTGTTCTGTGACCATTACTATTTTGAATTTTGATATTTTCATTTCCTTGGGGCTACTATAACTTTTTTCATTTTTTGAATTCGCTTTGCTCCTTGTTGATATATTAAATAAAATACGATGCAAGTAACTTATTAATTTTTTGCATAGCTAACAATGCTCTTTTACTTTAAATTATGAATTTTTAAATATAGCTCGAAGCTGTAAATAATATTTGATTAACTAAGTTAATATTTTCCCATGTTCTATGGAAAATCATCGATCAGGTTCAAACGATCAATCGATCAAAAACATCAATCGTTTTAATTTTTAAACCTTATGGCGTAACGTTCCAATTTTACTTCTTTTTAAAATTAAAATAAATTATTATCTATATTTTAAAACAGAAACATATAAATAATAACAAAACAAATACTATCTTACTTCAATTATTGGATTTCATATTCATCTTAAATATTCCCTTCTATGTATATTTCCAATGTTTCATTAAAATACTTTCAAACTTTCAATCAACTTTAATATAAAATAAATATGCTCGTGCGTTATCGTTACTTAATACTATTATTTATTCTGTTGTATCATGCAGTCTTGTTTAGTAAGATATAAATATTGTAGTCTTTGTTAGTTAGGGTTTTAGCGGGAACTTCACCGGCGCGGCGACGTATTGCTGCTCTTGTATTATTGTTTAAAAATTGGTATGAAGTACATTTTGATATGCAAAAGTGGTGCCATTTTGTGTATTAAATGTCTGCACATGTGAACTATTAGTGGAGACGGTGAAACAAGTGCATCAATGGTGATGTGAATCTCAAAATAAGGTGTCTGTCTGCTTAGGCGTCTTGAGATACTATCGTCAACTGCCTGCTGGCTCAAATTGCCGTCAAAATCTCCCAAAAACTACGCAATGTGACGCATCAACATAATATTGTTAAGCAGTGTACTATAAACGATTTTTATCACTTTATGCTGAGCATAGATATAGTATACATTAGATTGGCGATAGAGTGATTAGGGTGAGACCAAAAACGAAATGTATCGGTGTGAGTGAAATGTGCATGTGTGCGAGACGAATAGTGCTGCGCTGTGCATCAACTTCAACTATCGATACAAAGCGCTGTATCCATGTCATAAAATGATAATTTTTATGTTTGAGGGCATAAAATAAAACTACAAACAAAAAGTTTGTGATTTTTATTTTTCACCAAAAATAATTAATTTACTGTAAAAATGTCGTAAGCTCTTCTAAGAGGTATTTTGCAATTTTGCTTCATACTTCAATCTAATAATTAAATAAGTTTCGATTATTAAAATTTAATAATTAAAGGTTTATGGTTTGATATTGCAGACGAATCATACATATGCATGTCAAGTATGTTAAAAAAGATTGTAGGACACAAGGCATTCGTTTACTAATTTTTGAAACATCTTATCTTTTGATATGTTTTCGGAAGAATGATTCAGAATGAATACCTAAGGAATACGGAACGCGGCAGTGTAAGCAGCAGTGCTTACACTCTTTGATTGACGACACTTTCCGTCCTGTTGAGAACTCAATTAGGTTAGCATCGTTGTCCGTAACATCTTCAAAGACTTTATTTTACCTAAAAGTAATTACATACAGATAACATAAAATACTCAGGCTTTAATGTACTTTTCTACTTTTTGTGAACAAAACCAGTCGCGCGGAATGTGAGACCATAAACACTAATAAAAAGCATGCGCAAGCGACGAGCGTCATAGGCCAACTGAGGCGTAATACCACGCCCTTGAGGATATCATGGAAGCGCAACCTTCTATTGTTAATAGTTTAAGTAAACTAATCAAAATAAAGTTGGGACTCAGAGACCGCGCGCGACCGCTCGAAGGTTAATCGACGCGACAAATCATCAATCGCAGCACGCACCACACTCATATCTATTTCTGCCGCTGCTTTAGCCAAAGATGCTCGGAGAGATTCCAAATTCTGATGAGGTTTAGCGCAGATTTTCCTCCAAATGTTGCCATATCTTATAATCCAGTGGGCTTAAATCTGGACCAGTGGGCCAGTCTTCATGTCCGATAAAGTCAATTCCATAGGCGGTCAACCAGTTTTGCGTGCTTCGTGCCCTATGAGCTGGTGCAGAGTCCTGTTGGAATATCCAAGGTCTTTTGAACATGGTTTGAGAAAGAGGTTCCACTATGTTTGTTAGGACGGTATTTTGGTACACCTCAGCACTGGTTTTACACCTTTTCAAACACCCTCAGTTGAGCCTGAATATGAGACCAAGCCAAACCATGAGTGACGTAGGATAATGTGCTCGTTGAACCTTCGGAATACGCGTGCTTCTTCACTGCTGTGGGCATACACCTTATCATTTTGTTTATTATAACTTATTTCGATGTTAAAATTTTTTTCATCCGAAAACTAGCGGTTTTTCCGCGTACCGCCGTAACAAAGCGCGGGATCTATCCAGCCTAATTTTTTCAAACGCTCGTTCCAAAATGTCCGGTCTTTTACAAGCTCGTAGTCTTAAGTCTTCATTGATCACTCTTTGACCGTGGTTCTGCTTAGGCCCATCTCTGAAGAGCTTTGTTTGTTTACGAACAGGATTTCGTTGGATTCGCCTTCACTGCTTTGATGATCGCGGGTGTCCTAACTGTACGAGGTAGGCCGGTCCTCTTACGATCTTCGAGGCTTGAATCTTCAGTGAATCGTTTGACATTGCGATAAACAAATCGTGGTTATTTTCAATTTTGTAGAATATTGAAAATCTCTTTGGCGCGTAACCACAGCGGTGCAACGCGATAACCGCTACTCTATCTTCTTTCACCACTCCAGATATGAAAATTAATGAAAATTAATGTTTTTTTATTTTCGGAGGCGCAAATGTTATATTTTAAAATTGGTGAAGTTCATCTAGCCAGTGTTCAAAATTTTAAATAAGAATTTGACAGAACTTATGACCTGACTAAGTACATGTACTTAGTACATGTATTTCCAGTATATTTCTAAGTCTATGGATAAATGACGACATGGCCTAAAGAACAAGCATCCAAGCCAAAATCTGAGTAAAAGAAACAGTTCTTATTTATTTATCTGTGGTCTTATTAGTTGTTTGCTAATTTGCTCCTCTTGTTTGGTTTTTGGTTATTGTTTACTTTATTCTCTTTGAAATCTAAGGTTTTTCTACTGATGAAAGTAAACTTTAAAATAAATTTGACTTAAGTGTGATAATTTCAATATCCTTAGAATATTTATATAGTTAAAAGTATTGTTAAGAAAATATAACAAGCATAACCTAAAAATGTCTGATGATGAAGAAGTAATAAAAAGAGCAAACAGGTTCACTATGGATCACTCGAGCAAGAAAGTACTGGCTGGCGGCGCTGCAGCCGCCCGGGAAGGTGTTGAAGATTCAGATGGAAAAGATCTTGGAGATATTCAGATATCCAATGGTAAGAGTCAGAGTGAACTATAAAAGTTGAATATTTTATGATTTGGCACATAATCTTTCATAATTTTCATCCAATATAGACATAAACACATATTTAAACACTTCTTTCTTTTATATGCATTTAAGTCATTTTGGACACAACTAAAAATTAATCACTTTGCAGTTTTTTTTAAATTATTGTAGGTGTAAAACGAGTATACAGTCCACTTGTCCAACATTATTGATTAGGAATCAAAATGCTAAAGTAATACAGTTAACCCGCGGTAATCTGACAAACATTTTGTAAGGTGGTGTCGGATTACCAAATTTGTCTGACTATAGATTACTGCCCCCTGATAGTCCAGAACTTTTTGAAAAAGCGTACCTTGTAATCTGACAAATTATATTAAATACAAGATAATAAAAAAATAATCATGTGATGCACAATGAATACCTAAACACTAAATAAAGAATGTCCGCTAGGCCGCTACCATAGTCACATTTAGCGATTGCCAGGCGTCTGGATAAAGCAGGACAGTCAGGCTTTTTGTTTGCGTGTGCGTCCAAATTAGACAATGTCCGGCCTGTCCTGCTGTGGGCATACACCTTATCATTTTGTTTATTATAACTTTCTTCGATGGTAAATTTTTTTTATCCGAAAACAAAATTTCGCGGTATTTTTTCCCGCGTACCGCCGTAAAAAAGCGCGGGATCTATCCAGCTTAATTTTTTTCAAACGCTCGTTCAAAAAATGTTCGGTCTTTTTACGATAAGCTCGTAGTCCTGTCTTCATTGATCACTCTTTTGACTGTGGTTCTGCTTAGGCCCATCTGAAGAGCTAAGATTTTTTGTTTACGAACAGGATTTCGTTGGATTCGTGCCTTCACTGCTTTGATGATCGCGGGTGTCCTAACTGTACGAGGTCGGCCGGTCTTCTTACGATCTTCGAAGCTTGAATCTTCAGTGAATTGTTTGATAGTGCGATAAACAAATCGTAGGGTTATTTTCAATTTTTGTAGAATATTGAAAATCTCTTTTGGCGCGTAACCACAGCAGTGCAACGCGATAACCGCTACTCTATCTTCTTTCTTCGACCACTCCATATATGAAAATTATTTTTTTATTTTTATTTTCGGCAAGTGCAAATGTTATATTTTTAAAATTGGTGAAGTTTATCTAGCCAGTATTGAATTTTTTTTAATAATAAGGTTTTGAGAGAACTTATAACCTGACTAAGTACATGTACTTCCGAAGTCATAGACTTAGGATATACTAGCGTATAGACCAACATAGTGCAAGGAGAAAAATTCTTATGGCAAAATGCAAGATAGAAAAGGATACCAAATCTCATGACTCTGTAACCGATTTTGAATGACAGGTCGGCACATTTCGGCATGCAAGAAATAGCTCCGAGATATTTTGTAATTTTTAAAGTATAATAGTGGTTATTTTAGTAAGTAACTTTTTCCAAAATGGTTAATTGTTCCGTGAGTGAGTGTGCTGTTAATAATAGAAATAATCCTGATAATTTCACATATCACAGGTAAATTCTCAAGACATCGTCAATGTTATGACGCGTTTATTTTTGGTTAAAATTTATGTTACATACTGTTTTAAATATATGATATATTCAATTATTTTGTTAATTTTGATATTTTGCAAAGAAAAAAGTCACGTTGTTGATAATTTGCATGAATTTGGTAAATACATTTTTATACAAAATATTTTACATGTACGCTAGGGATTGACTCAACTATATCAAAATTAATGTCGATATTTATCTTGAATGTTTATAATGAATCGATAGACTTGCCTACACAACAAGAAAATAAATCCTCGGTTTGCGTTCAAAAATGTAATTTTATTTTGCCGTTTTTCAAACAGATTCCCTCCGGATTCTATAATTAGAAAAAGTGGTTAAGGTTCATCGGACGGGTTGGTTGGAATGCAAAGAAGAACTCAACAATTTGCAGCAAACATTTTCTTGAGAAGTATAAAAGAAAAAGTAGAATAAAAACAATTGTATTAAAAGGAGTCATTTCTACATTATTTGTACCAGTAAGTATAATATTGTTATAATAAGACTTCAAAAATTTTACTTTCAAAACTTTAGATAAAAATAGACACCGATTTTTATACATTATAAAACTTTAGTACATTAAAGATAAAAAATCTTGAGATTATCCTCTTTAAGCCATTGTGAACCCAACTAAGTAACTATTTATCAACCAAAATTAATGTATAACCTTACTTAACCAACCGCACAGCCTCACGGTCACACTAGTACAATATTCATAGCATCACGCTATTTTCCCCAAGGGGCTGAGCGGAGCTTCATATTATATTCCCAAGTCACAATGATAAAACTTTTAGCGTAGTTAGGTTAGATATTTAATAATGCTCCTGAAGCGCCACTAGACGCCCGCGCATGAGACGCGTTAGTATAAATTCCATATAATTAATATAATCAGTCGTTACTTTGCGGAAATCCATTATATTAAAGTTATAAGAGTCTCTTCAAACTAGGTAAGACAAATAATTTTATTTTATCTAGCAGATGTACGCAAGGTAATTTTTACCAACTTTAATAAATTCCATAGTATTTGATACCCACACCGCTCGATGCCCGATTCATGCTTGATGGCCGACGACATTGTGCCGAGGGCTTAAATAGCGTGGTTCATCGCCTACAGGGTTAGTCGTAGAGAAGAGGAACTCGTGGTTAAGTAATAGCTGCGCGGATCAATAGATCTGCGAGATTAAGTTGCACTTGCCACGGTCAGTCCATGAATGATGACCATTTTCTTAACATACCGAGATTGAGAGAATAGAGAGTGCATCTGTATCCTCAGACGCTTGGTGCACTTTACTCTGTTAAGATCATTATGTTTTTAAAATTCATGCAGCTAAAACGATAATAAATTTATTATTACTTTATACTTTTCAGGGACAGATGAAAGAATATAAACATGAAGCATGATGAAGCCTCATAAACATATTGGCCTTTAAACAGAGCAATCTTATTTAACTGATTCCTACAAGGTTCCTTACTTATACTTATACTTATTTCCTTATTTAAATAGCAATAAAACGAAATGTATGAAGTTCATGACTCCAAATGTCAGACAATTAAATACTAATGTAATTTTAAATGGAGAGGAACTGAGTCTTGTCGATACCACCATTTTTCTTGGAATAACACTAGACGAGAAGCTTCAATGGAGCCCCCATATATCAAAGTTAGCAAGCAGACTTAGTTCTGCAGCATATGCTGTAAAAAAGATTAGAAATCTTACCAGTGTGGAAACAGCTAGACTTGTTTACTTTAGCTATTTCCATAGCATAATGTCGTATGGTATTTTGCTATGGGGACACGCAACTGACACTGAAATTATATTTGTTTTACAGATGAGGGCCATAAGAGCAATCTATGATTTAAAACCTAAAGAGTCGCTCAGACAAAATTTAAGAAATTAATATATTAACTTTGGCCTCTCAATACATTTATGAAAATGTAATGTACGTACACAAAAATAAAAGTAGTTATTCAAAATAAGTGATGTTCATTCTGTAAATACTAGGAACAAACACAAGCTAGTAGTACCAGTTACTCGACTCCACCGAGTCAGTAATTCATTCTTGAGGCGATGTATACGCTTTACAACAAAATCCCAGAAAATATACAAAATTCGACCTGCTCAAAATTCAAAAACTTTATTAAACATAGTTTGTATAAAAAGGGTTATTATAATGTTAAGGAATTTATGGATGATAATAACCCCTGGGAATGAGGTGTTCGCTGCCAGGCTGTTTCTAATTTGTTTTGTGTGGTTAATTGTGTAACATACATGATTGTAAGCTGTTGTTTAAAAAAAAAGTCCCGCTGGGTTTCTTGCTGGTTCTTCCCAGGACAGAGGTTTTTTTTCGAACCAGTGGTAATTAGACAAAAGAGTGACTTTCAATAAGTATTATTTATAATCTATATTGAATAAAAAAGTTTCTGTTCTGTTCTGTTCTGTTCTTAAATTAATAAGTTTACGTTCATATTTAAATCGAATGTTGAAATAAACTTTTATAATGTATTTAATTATTAAATATATGTAATTATCAAAAGTAATACTTATATGATAAATAAAGCAGTCATTACGTACTTCGTGTCCCCGTTTTTTATTTTCCCATCAAAACATTTTATAAAATATAAATAGATATATACTTAGTTAAGTATCTACCTATTTATATTAACAATAAGTTAAAAAATAATTTCCGGGGAAACTGCCCACGGCAGTAAATATTTTTCTCCATAGCTCGAAAATACAACATTCTGATCTGATTATTGGGGAATTTTTTTAGGTTTTTCGGTAAAGTCACCTGGGATTTTATACATTTGAATTAAAATCCAACAAAAGGCAGGTAGGTTCAGCTTATTCCCAGGAACATGTTATATGAATATTTTTTAATTATTTTAGAACTATCATGGTAAAATTCAGTTAATTTTTGAAGTTATTCAACTTCACGCACTAATCATTTTTTTATAATCTTTTTACCGCTTCCTTAACAATCATTTTCGATAGTCCTTTTAAGTAAAATATACATCACTAGCTAACGCACACAATGACAAATCAAAATTGGTCACGCGTTTTCGGGCTGTTAGGTGGTCTATACGCTAGTATATTCTAAGTCTATGTCCGAAGTACATGTATTTCCATGACGCCAGTATATTCTAAGTCTATGGATAAATGAAGACATGGCCTAAAGAACAAGCATCCAAGCCAAAATCTGAGTAAAAGAAACAGCTACATATTTATTTATCTGTGGTCTTATTAGTTGTTTGCTGATTTGCTACTCTTGTTTGGTTATTGTTTACGTTATTCTCTTTGAAATCTAAGGTTTTTCTACTGATGAAAGTAAACTTTAAAATAAATCAAAATTTGACTTAAGTGTGATAATTTCAATATCCTTAGAATATTCATATAGTTAAAAGTATTGTTAAGAAAATATAACAAGCATAACCTAAAAATGTCTGATGATGAAGAAGTGGTAATAAAGAAGAGCAAACAGGTTCACTATGGATCACTCGAGGAGCAAGAAAAGGCTCGGCTGGCGGCGCTTGCTGCAGCCGCCCGGGAAGGTGTTGAAGATTCAGATGGAAAAGATCTTGGAGATATTCAGATATCCTATGAGAGTTGGTTCTTGGCCGGTCGAGCCGACAAGGACCACACTATACAATTAATATAGCTGCAGCATGGCTCTACCACATTTGAAACAATATTATTTAACGACGAATTATTGACAGCTTTGTGGCGCAGTGACTTAGCTTGAGTTGTGGCGCTGAGGGCCGAGGGTTCGAATCGCGCAAGGAACAAGTATTTTTATGACCTACAAATAATTGTTCTGGGTCTGGATGTTTGTTCTTGTGCATGTTATGTTTGTAAACTGCCTCAATACAAGAGAAAATCCTAATATGGAGTTAACTTTAAAATAATAATAATAATAAAAAGAATAATTATATTAAAATTGAGAAACTATTATATTACACTAATAATAATGTCTTCAAGACCGAATTTCGGTCACGGCGGTCAGTCCTTCTAGCCATCTGCGCAGAGTAGGATAATAGTGGCCGTGTGTTTGCTCAAGCAAAGGTGTACTCTATTCCTCACTTTTTATATTCCGATGGACGGTAAACACGAGTCCGACACGAGCGTAGAGAGATCAGGTACAGGACTTGGCTTTCAACTAAGGCACGGGGTGAAACACAATAACTGATTTTGGCACCAACCCGGGATTCGAACCCGGGACCTCAAGATCATGAGTCGCGTTTACCACCACTAGACCAAAGAGGCAATTATGTCATATTACTTTAGAGTTTATTTTTGTGAGATTGAATAAGATACATTGTTTAAAACACATTTTGATGTTTTATCACATTTAATTTTAACTTCTTTAATTCCCGACGTTTTAAAACACCCATACTCAAAAGGGTGACTAAGGTGTTTGACTACACAACATCATAGTTAATTGGCTATAGGTACCAGTCATTAATTAATTGATCACTTATAAAAAAAATTTTTTCAGAATACATGGACCTCGAGGATGAAATGTCCAAGGACAAAAAGGCCCTGCTTGAAGAGTTTGAGAGGAGGAGAAAGGCTCGGCAGCTGAATGTGTCTACCGATGATGATGAGGTATTGTTAATACTTATTCATAAAAAAATGGAGTCCAATACATTATGTTGACCGGGTAGTAGCTGTGTAAGAATATCCACTACTCCATATCGTCCCGTGGGTGATGTAAAAGGCGACAGAGGTAAACAAACCAGAAGATGGGCAGCCTACCCGTCTGTCAAACGTGGCAACTATGGCAAATATCCTTCCTATGAGGCAATCTGTGGAGGAAGCTTATGTTCAGCGGTAGACTTTAGATGGGCCATAACGGATATATTATGTTACATCATGATGTTTATATAAGAACCACCACCCTCTTAGTTTAGTTTAGTTTACGACGGGCTGTTTTCCGCAACTCCATGTCTAAGCGCGTATTTTGCGTGTGGGCAGGAATAATGTAATTATTCGAGCCATGAAATCTCCCCGATGAAGTTCAACAATCTTTTGATGTTGCGGGCAACTTCGGAGAGTGATCCCGGCGCGCCGAGATGTTAAGCCTTGTATGCAGCGACGTCTGGACATGTCAGCAACACGTGGGTCGCCGTTTCTTCCTCCCCCATGCCCTGCACAGTGGACTATCTGTAACACCTATGGTAAATAAATGTTTGGTTAAAGGAGCCATGACCTGTGATAGCACCTGTCACTATCCTGATCTGTTGCTTGTTCATTCATTAGAACATTGGTAAAACGACTGGTTATTTCAGGCAGGGCCTCCCTAGCTTGTCTACAGTCTACTAGATTTTTCCAAAGCTGAGCGTGTTGACTAGTGAAGTTTCTATGTACCAGTGAACGAACGTTACCAAAGGTGATTGGTATGATTGGTTCCGGCCTATAGTGGCCATAGCCGATCCTCTCCTGGCCAGTTCGTCTGCTGCGTCGTCGCCCCTGGATCAACTGTGAGCCTTGATTCTTTGCAGATATATCTACCACTCTCTTACCTACAATCGTTACTGTCACAGCCTATTAAAGTCCACTGTTGGTCATAGACCTCCCCCTTAGATTGCCTCATAGGAGCATATTTGCCATGGTCACCACGCTTGGCAAGCGGGTTGGCAACCGCAGTTTTTTTATTTTTAGTCGTTATTAGGAAGGCGCTGCTGCCCATCTCCTGATTTGTTTGCGTCTGTCGCCTCTTGCGACACTCACGGGACGATATAGTGTAGTGGATATTTTTACACCGCCACTACACGAGACCTATAAAATGGTCCGTCACGGAGTCCTAGTTGGCTGAGATGGCCCGAAAAGCTCACCGAGATTAGCCCGTTCGAAGAAACGACTACGGTCACCTCGTGAGCCAGGTCCAGATGTTTTGTTTGCTTATTTATTTCGGCTTTCACGGGGTTCTTGTCATACGTAATGGTAATGTAGACCAAAAATATCCTTGACTGTGCCGGTCCTTCACACAACACACAAAAGAACAGGCTTGTTGTGATTCTTTCTTGAAGTGGCTGCGACCCATAGACATCTACATCTATCCTCAATAAAGAATCAAAATGCAGATGCGTTGTCACCCGTGAGGACTAAGGCCCGTATTAATAAACGTTACTCAACGACGAACTCAAGTGCATAATCATTTGATACGCCCTCATTACGAAATCAGCATCTCAAGATCGTTGCTAATTAATAAACACATAAAATGTATTAATCATGGCACTCAGCTGATATCGTAAACCTAAACCGCATCTTGAGATATGTTTATTAATAAGATCATAACCTCAAGATTGTACTCAAGTGTGTGTACTTGAGCTGAGTAACGTTTATTAATACGGGCCTAAGATGATGATGGCCTGGTCCCAGTAGAGCCTCGCGCGGTCATTTCCGAGCACGGCTTCCGGTAAGTACTTGAAATAAGGCAGTTTCCGATCCACGAGACCGTATTTCAGAGCGAGCTGGTGTAGAATCCTGGCTACTAGGTCGTATCTAATAAAATAGTGAAAGATCGTATCTTGGTCGTATCTTGTAAAATAAAATTGATCACCCAATTCAAATCCCGATCAAAAATCCAAAAGTTGTATCCAATTAAAGTGGCACCGTTTTTACGCCTTGTACAGGAACATCAAAAGAACCGCCAACACAGCAAGAACAAGCACCATGAGCAAAGCATTGGTAATTCATTACGTGGAGCCACGCTGCTACTATATTATGGATGTAGGACGCAAGGGTCGGCTAGACTGGGATAGGACCACGCTCTCACAAAATACCAGCGTAAAATAGCAGCTTAATACAGTTGTGTTTTCTATGGTGAGTGTAGAGAACCGGAGACCTTTATTACTGGAAATGAGGCATTCCATCTTAGTTCTCAGGGGTGTTTATTCGTAATTAACGATAGATGTAGATGTCTATAAGCCACAGCATCCACTTACCATCAGGTGGACTGTGCTGCTCGTTTGTCACCTTTTTTCTATATTAAAAAAATCGTAAGTGTATCAATTCCTTTCTTTCTGTAGGTGAGGAGGAGTCTCCGTCAGCTTGGCGAACCCGTGTGCCTGTTTGGTGAGGGTCCGGCTGAGAGAAGAGTGAGACTGAGAGATCTGCTCAGTTAGTAAGTTACTGCCACTTATTCAGATTGCCCAATAACACTACCCCTCTTACAATGATCACTTTTAGGGTTCCGTACCCGAAGGGTAACCAACGGGACCCTATTACTAAGCCTCCGCTATCTGTTCGTCCGTCCATCCGTCCGTCTGTCAGCGGGCTGTATCTCATGATACGTAATAGGTATACAGTTGAAATATTCACAGAATGTGTATTTCAGTTGCCGATATAACAACAAATAATAAAAATAAAAATAAATTTAAAAATTAAAGGGGCTCCCCTACTAGGAATGTGTATTACGATCTACATGCGCGAGTCCGACTCGCACTTGGCCGGTTTTTTAAAGACATCAGATGTTAGTTGAAATGTTCAATGTTATCATTTGTTTACCTTTATTTTAAGTTTATTTATATGTATATGATGAATATCTATTTGTATTTAAGACTAGCTGATGCCCGCGACTTCGTCCGCGTTGCTTGATATATTAACAAAGTTTTAGTATGTGCGAAGGAAAAAACATCAAAAAGATCGCAAGCAAAAATATACTATGCTTACAAAATTTCTTTGTAAACAATGTTATTCGTTGCTCCGTTTGTAGCTAAAATATATGAATTATCTGGGTTAGTAACGCGAGAGCAGGCGACATACAGTTGAGCGTGTGAAAAACCCCGTATAAAAGTCGTTGTTTCTTAAAACTTTAATAACTTTATATGAAATGAAGATATCGCAATAATTTTATTTTGGTAAGGGCCAAGGGTCTAAGAAATAAAACTTAGAAAACTTAATTAAAATCTATCCAGTAGTTTTCTGTGCCCTATAGGCTCATTTGTATGCTGGGTTGGTGGGGAATAAAACCACTGAGATCTTCTTTCTTGTATATTTGGAGTTTTTCTTCCTATATAGCTGGCCGCCGACTGTGTCGAACGACAGAAATGGCCCGTCTTTTATACGCCCTCGGTTAGGTCGACAAATACGGTACATGAGACGGGGGAATGCAACGACCAATCAGAGCGCGGCGCGAGAGAGCAAGGCATGATGCTATGTTATTTATTTCCTGCTGAGTCGCGTAGCAATTGTGTTGTTTTATTTATTAAAGTCATATATTTATTTTCTAAAGCTATACATTTCTAAATTAAAGTTGTAAATTCAATACATAACTTAAGACTAATTCTACCATAAAATTATAATATAAAACTTTAAACAATACTGATAATTCACTAAACTATAATATCAAACGCTTATAACTATTTATGCATTGTTTTATCAGTGTCTATATTGCACTATTTTCACTTGTCCCGCACATCACTCCCGCCGTGCGACCGTGTCGCATCAGCTTCCGTGCGGGCTCGACGTCTGTAGGTAGAGGCAGGATCACCAACTTCCTCACTGGCCGGCGTAGGACACCTCCCTTGGTCAGCACGTCCACTGTCCGCACGACGTTGTCTGGACCCGGATATGTAGCGATGACTCTTCCTCGTATCCACACGTTGCGGGGTAAGTTGGGGTCGACGATCTGTACGAGGTCGTTGACACGTGCTGCTTGGCCTCGTCCGTGGGGCTCCCGCCGGTGTTGAAGCTCAGGAAGGTACTCTTTCACCCAGCGTAGCCAGAAGATGTCGGCTAGCCTCTGCGCAGCTCGCCAACTTGACCGTGAGATGGTATCTTGTTCAGTGAAAGTCCCTAGCTGTGGTACACGCCCCGATCCCCCAACAAAAAGTGGTTAGGAGTGAGGGCCTCTGGATCTTCTGGGCTGACTGAGACGTGGGTCAGCGGGCGGCTGTTGACGGTGTATTCTACTTCTACCAGTAATGTCGTGAGGACCTCCTCTGTTGGATGACGTTCATGTAACGTTGCGGTGAGCGCGGTCTTGACAGAGCGAACCATTCGCTCCAGGCTCCGCCCATAAATGGAGCTCCAGGTGGTATGTGTCGCCAGGAGATGGTCCTCTTTGCTGCTTCTTCTGCGGTCGCCGCGTTGACCGCCTGTCGTAGTTCCTTGTCGGCGGCCTTCAGGTTGGTGCCGTTGTCTGACCATATTTCAGTTGGGCAGCCTCGCCGGGCAATCATTCGCCTTATTGCCATTACTGCTGAGTCGGCGCTAGTGATCCGGCGACTTCCAGATGTATAGCTCGCGTCGTGAGACATGTGAAGATAGCCACATATCTTTTTTGTCGAGTTCGTCCGACGGTCACCGAGAGAGGTCCAAAATAGTCGACCCCGGTGAAGGTGAAAGGGCGTTTGTGATGAGCTAAGCGACATGCTGGTAGGTCCCCGGTTCTCGGATGCGGCGGTACTTGCGTCTTCATTCTGCAGAATAGGCATCTACGTAGTATTGTGCGTACGATAGGTCGCAGTCTTAGTACCCAATACTGCTGTCTGCACTCGTTGACTGTGGCTTTACACCTGCATGATGGAGTTGACGATGTATAGCCTGTACCCAGAGCTTGACCGTATGATGATCACCGTCAATTACTAGCGGATTCTTGAATTTCCTCCATGTCGCCAACCGCCCGAATACGGCTTCTAAGTCGTAGTGTGCCGTTTATTGACTCGATGCTGAGCTGGCGAAGACGGCTTTCTTTGTTGATCGGTTTCCGCTGTTTAGGCTGTCTATTTCTTCCGCAAAGGATTCTTCTTGGGAGGATCGCATCAGGAGTTCTTCAGCTGTTTTAAGCAGCTCGGCTGTGACCGTCAGCAGCTTCATGTCTTCTGGTGACCGCTTTTTCGTCGTCGTGGGCGTCTGATATTTTGCTGTGAACTTGTTTTCTTCCAAGCGGGATCAGCTTCTTTATTCTTCTTTGTTCTTCTGTAGTTGACTTTGTTTGGTGGCTCTGCAGAGTTGAATAAATTGCAGAACACGTGCGGTTGAATATCGGAGTCGGTCCCAGCTGGAGAATTTCGCTGGATCAGGTAGACCTCGGCAAGCTTCAATCTTCTTCTGTCGCTCACATGATGTGTTTTCTTCATCGGAAGGTTCTTCCGTTGTTGCTTTGTGGTTTCCGTCGGCCAGAGTCTTCTGTTAGGTATAAGAAGTCAGGCCCTTTGAACCATCGGTGGTCTTTATTAAATGGTTGTACGTCTCGCGTGGCGTCGTCCGCCACATTTAGCTTTGTCGGAACCCAGCGCCAGTCGTTGACTTTTGAATTCTCTTCTATTGCTGCTAGACGATGAGCTACGTAGGGTTTGTATGAACGTGATCCTGTCCTTATCCAGGTTAGTACTGTCTTGCTGTCCGTCCAGAATACTTTGCGGTCAGGTTTCCTCCGTGTTCTTCGATCACTGTTTCTGCGAGTCTGGTGCCCATGACTGCTGCCTGTAGCTCCAGCCTTGGGATGGATGTCAATTTTAACGGTGCTACCTTTGCTTTGGCCATGATGAGATAGGTGGACCTCGTCGTCTGCTGTTACCGCTCCAGAAGAGAACCAGAGTAGGCTGACTCGCTGGCATCGCTGAAGACGTGGAGTTCTAGAGAGGCGGCGTCGCTGTAGTAAAGATATTGCCGCGGGATTGCTACCTCGTGGAGACCTTTTAGATGCTTCATCCACATTTCCCACTGCTCTGCCAGGTCATCGTCGATCTTGTCGTCCCATGCTGTTCCTCTGCGCCAGACTTCTGGAGGAGTTGTTTTGCCCTGATTGTAATAGGCGAGGCGAATCCGAGTGGGTCGAAGAGTGACATCACTATTCTCAGTGCTTCCTTTTAGTCGGCTGTTTGCCTTCTATGAGCGTTGAGGGTATTCTGGATAAGTTGAGATTGAAGGTGAGCTCGTCTGAGTTGATCTTCCAGACAACACCCAGAACTCGTTCAGTCTTTTCTTCTGTTTTGTAGAGTTCCATGTCTTCTGTTTGGTTGTCTTCCAAGTGTTTCTAGGAGTGACGCTGAGTTCGATTTCCACTGTTTCAATTCGAAGTGGCTTTCATGTGCACGTCTCGTACACTCTTCGTGATGCGTTTGGCGTCTTCGAGGCTTCTGAAGCTGTCCAAGTAGTCGTCGACGTAATGCTTCTGTATGATGGCAGCTGCGGCTTCTGGGTGAGTTTCCTCGTGCTGTTTGGCGTTCAGGTTCTTGACGTAGATTGCTGTCGAAGGTGAACTTGACGCCTGAAGATTAAGGATGTCATTCTGTATTCTTCCGGAGGATGGTTGTCTCGTCGATTCCCACGCCACAGGTAACGCAATGCATCCCTGTCTTGTGTTCGCAGCTTGACTTGCATGAACATCTCTCTTGATGTCCGCCGTAACGGCGATCATGTGTTGTCGGAAGCGCATGACGACACCTGGTAACGACTGTAGTAGGTCAGGACCTTTTAGTAGCATGTCATTATGCCACCTTTGGTCTTGGCTGCATCATGCACCACCTAGTTTCTCTGGTTTCATTGGGTTGATTACTGCGAAGTGAGTGGTACCAAGTCTTCTGCTGTCTTCTGTTTTGGGCAGGTTCGGCGTACCCTTTACAATGAGAGCGTCCATTTGTTCCATGTACTTCTTCTTCAATGGGGTCACGATCGATTTTCTTTTCTATATTGAAGAGCCTCTTCAGTGAGTTTTCGTAGTTGTCTGGTAACTTGACATCGTCTTTGCGCCAGAGAAGACCGGTCTGGAATCTTCCTTCTTCTATCTTCGTTGTGGTGTTTTTAAGATACGAAGTGCTTGTTCTTCTGGATCAGTCTTCGGTCTCTTGGGTTTTATGCAGAGCGCGTCCATCTCGAAGTATCGCTTCACGAGGTCTTCTAGATTTTCGTCTGGATTTCTGCGATATGTGACACGAAATCGATCGTCTGTCCGAAGCTTCGTGTCTGGCTTCCGTGGAGTACCCAACCTAGTGGCGTGAGGGATGCCACTGTGGTTCTTGTCCTCTTCTTACTTGATGTTAGCAGAAGATGCCAGTTATCTTGACCGATCAGTACTCGTGGCTTCGCGTTTGCATATGTGAGATGTTCTGGATGTCAGAGAGGTGTTGACACTCTTCCACTAGCTCCTGTGGAACCCGTTGAGATGAGACTTGCAGGTTCTTCACTGTGCGTGCTTGTATTTGCTCTTCATGATCGTTGAGCCCTTCAGTTTGATGGTGACTCCTTGATGCTGACTCTGATACTTTCTTGTCGTTGATGGTTTCTATCTTCAGTGGATCTATGGGGCCCTGCTCCTACGCTTGTTACTATGCTATCGTCGACTAGCGTGACTGTTGACCCATCGTCCATCAACGCGAAGGTGTTGCAGCTTCCTTTGGCCCTTTCACTGGATCGGTAGGATTTTCAAGCATGATTGCTTCTTGACGGTCCAAGTTGAGTTGATGACCTCTGTTGCCTCTTGATTTTCTTTTACTTCTGTATCTTCTGACTTCTTTTCGTAGTGCAGCATCTTGTGATGAGAGTACTTGCAGCTGTTGACATTACATGACTTGGGTCGGCAGTGGTGTGTCTTGTTCCTAAAACGAAGACACCTGAAGCAGAGGCGCTTGGACTTGGCCATGTCCCATCTTGCGTTTGCATCTAACTTTGAATTGTTCACATTCTGTTGCGTTGGTGCCCGCATCTTCACATACGACGCACCTTGGTATGTGTGTCTTCTCAGTCACATTGTTGACCCTTTGAGTCTTCCTTTGTGGTGCAGCTGTAGTGGTGCTGCCATCTGTTCGGGCAGCGTAGGGTCCACACAACCCTTCTTTTGAAGAACTTTTCTATCTTGATGAGGCAAGGGTCTTCACGTGGTTGCCTGGCTGAGAAGTCGTAGTATCTGTATCGCAGAGTTGGCGTCAGTTTGTCACTATTGTCTTCATGAGTTCAGGATTGTACATGTAGTTAAAACAATCCAAAGTCTTCAGTGTCGCCACTACGTTAGAGATCTTGGTGGCGAATATGCAGATGTCTCTCGGTGACTCAGTAAGCGCGGCAGACCGAAGCGTCTCCATCTCCAGCATGGCTATTGACTCTGGCCTTCCGAATCTTGACTCAAAGTCTTCATTACTTCAACCGGGTGTGCGTTGGTCATAAGTAGGCCTTCAACTGCTTCTTTGGCCTTCCTTTTAGGTTTCTTCTGAGTCGGTTTGTATTTTCAACTGTGCTGAACATCGCTCTGTTTCGTAGTAGGCGGCGCGGAAGGGCAGCCATTCTTGATGAGATCCATTGAAGAATGGTAACTCGATGAACTTAGGTCGTTGGGCGGCGCTGACAGCCCGAGTGATGGCTTCAGCTAGAGGGCTCGGTTTGACCTCCCGCCGGTGACTGACGTGTTTCTTCATGCTTTGCCGGCCTTGGTTCTTCTATGTGGGCGGTTGTTGGTTCTTCTATGTGATGGTGAGGTTCTTGGTGATTGCTAACATCGTACAATTCACTTGATTTTCCAACCAGTTGTCCACTCTTGCATTAACTTCTGACTTCGAGTAGAGGAGACGTCATCTTCTTCTTCTTCTGAGTCTTCCTTTTCCAGGCAGCTAGGCGTGCTGCAGCTAATTCTACTTGAAGGCGTAGCAAATCTTCCTTCGCCTTTGCAAGCTTGAGTTGCTTTGTTCTACTGCACGTAGATCCTCCTCCCTTCTTGCTGGGCGGCGGGGTCCTGTAGTTCAATTTGTTTCGACGGACCAGCGGTGCTTTTATATCGCTTCACTGTAGAGGTTTCCGTTTCTGGCGAGTTGCTCTGGTGACAGTAGCGGGCGGCTTCATCAGCTGTTTGGCCTTCGCACCCGCAGTTAGCGTCGTCGCCGCGGAAGGTGTTACGGAAGGAGCGGCGGCGCTGGCGGGGTGCGAGGCGAGGGGGGCGGTAGCGGCTGAGGCAGAGGTGAGGGGGGCGGTTGCGGCCGAGGCGGAGGTGGCGGCGGTCGAGGTAGTTGCTGTGGTGGCGGGTCACGGTGGATGGATCAGTTGCCGCGGATGTGTCTGTATGTTCCGAAGTTTCCGTGGTGGTCGTCCCTGTAGCTGTCGATTCCGTACTGGCTTCCGCACTAGTACCGGCCGCCGAGGTAGTAGCCTCGGACGACGACGGCTTGCTGCCCCTTCCCTCTGAGCGCGTAACGGCCATGCTGTCAGCTGATTTTCTTCAAATAATTTGTCTTCTTAATTCGTTATAGTACTATTTTTATTCGAAGTCTTCAGGTAATTATTCCCCACAATATTCGGCTAACGAAGGACCATTAAATGTGCCCTATAGGCTCATTTGTATGCTGGGTTGGTGGGGAATAAAACCACTGAGATCTTCTTTCTTGTATATTTGGAGTTTTTCTTCCTATGTAGCTGGCCGCCGACTGTGTCGAACGACAGAAATGGCCCGTCTTTTATACGCCCTCGGTTAGGTCGACAAATACGGTACATGAGACGGGGGAATGCAACGACCAATCAGAGCGCGGCGCGAGAGAGCAAGGCATGATGCTATGTTATTTATTTCCCTGCTGAGTCGCGTAACAATTGTGTTGTTTTATTTATTAAAGTCATATATTTATTTTCTAAAGCTATACATTTCTAAATTAAAGTTGTAAATTCAATACATAACTTAAGACTAATTCTACCATAAAATTATAATATAAAACTTTAAACAATACTGATAATTCACTAAACTATAATATCAAACGCTTATAACTATTTATGCATTGTTTTATCAGTGTCTATATTGCACTATTTTCACTTGTCCCACATTTTCCGTGATGCGCGCACAACTTCAAACCTCTATCATTTTATTTATATAGATATATGGGCCACAGCTCCCACTTACTATCAGGTGGACTGTATGCTCGTTTGTCACCTTTACACTATAAAATAAAATAAAAAACTTGCCACACTGAGTGCTTTTTGACTAGTGCTTGAGACTTTGCTGGTGTTTGAACCGAAGACTCGCAACTCTGCCGTGTTTTTACAGCCTTGGCGAGGATGCCATCCACAAGAAACTGGAAGAGGAAGAGGCGAGAATAGAGAGGGACAGAGGCCGCGAGGGCACGTGGTACCACGAGGGCCCCCCCGAGCTACGGGACGCCAGGCTCTGGATCGCCAGATACTCACTGCCCAGGGCGAAACAAAGGTCAGAGAGTGCTTTAGAATTTCTTCACTTTTAATTAAACTAAATTTACGGATTTTATCCCGTTTAATTCTAACTTTTTAATTTCCGACGTTTCGGGTGCTTGGCAGCACCCATGGTCATGAGGGGATGTGAGGTGTTTGACGTCTTGTTGTCATAGTTAACCCGGACTACCCTCAGTTTTTAATAATTAGTATTTAATTATCAGTGTTTTGAAGTCTTGCTTATGTTTGACTTTAGATTTAATTTTATTATTTACTAGCAATTCTGCCCCAATTTTACTATAGTAAAATTATTTTGTCCGTGCAGTTGGGGTCATAAATCATAGCTCGGCCTCAGCCCGGCTAGGGCGGTGAGCATGTTGCACGGGCGCAACGCCATTATCGATAACAACAAATGAATCATCGAAGGCAGGTACACGGCGGCGGTGCGGTATACAAAGGGTGGTGCGACATTGTTATGTTATGAGTCATTTGTTTTCCATTATTACCCCCGCCTAATACCTGCAAATTAGTTAAGTTATTATCTTTATATTTATATTTATTTTTAATATAACTTGTTACATTCCAAACATTTGTACTTTTAGTTTTTTAATACATAGATACCTAATTAATAATTTATTTTAAATCATTATTATTCTTATTTTAATAAATACGTTGTTTTATATATATTTTTTTTCATTTTTATCACTAACCCACATAATGACAAAACTAAATACACTATCGATAACGCTTATCGACAACAATAATGCGCATCACTATGCTCGCCCCTAAGGCCCGTGAGTGGGAGACAAAGCGAAATACTCCGATGATTTATGACCCAAACTGCACCTACAAAATAATTCTAGTATAGTTTGAATTCCTTTAACACCCACAGTGAGGTTAATAGCCACTGTGGTCGAAGTTACTCAGAATGACACCATCTCAGTTTTTACAGACTGACCAGTGTCCGTAAAAAATATATTTAATATCATTTTTTTTTATAGAATAAGGGTGACAAACAAGCACACAGTCCATCTGATGGTAAGTGGATGCTGTGGCTCATAGACATCTACGTCTATCCTCGCTGAAGAATCAAAATTCAGATACGTTGTCACCCTTGTGGACTAAGTTGGAATGCCCCGTTTTCAACATCTACGTCTATCCTCGCTGAAGAATCAAAATTCAGATACGTTGTCACCCTTGTGGACTAAGTTGGAATGCCCCGTTTTCAGTAAAAAGGGTCTCCGGTTCTCTACACTTACCATAAGAAACACAGCAACATTAAGCTGCTTTTTCACGCTGGTATTTTGTGAGCGCGTGGTCCTTCGAGCCGACCCATTTGTGCTACAAGCGTAATATAGCTGCAACGTGGCTCTACCATGTATAAATATGTTATAGTTCACAGCTGGGTAATCACCTCCTCCCTTTTATAACACACGAATCATGTCATCTATAGTCTCACCGTCACTAGCTGGGTGAGCCCAGTTGATCTTGTACAAACTTACATGGTAGTAAAAACGCTTTGAGAAGATCTTAAAGTCTCTAATTATTTTGGTAAACGTACAAGACAATATACACGATTTAATAAAACTAATATTGCTTGCTTGTGCTAAAATTTAATTTAATTATTTATTGAATTGAAGGTTGCCCGGGTTAACTATGACATAAAGACATTAAACACCACAGTCTCCTCTAGAGGAACATCACTTCGAAAAGGTATTAAAAAATAAGAATAAAAAACGTGTGCAGTTCACACGCGGTAGAAGTTAAACCTTCAGAAAATTGCGAGTAAAATTGCTTTGTAATAGCGCCATCTACTTTGTTCTATAGGTAAAGTAATTTCATCACACAAAAATTTATTGACTTAAGGTGGTACTTAAAATAGATACACAACTAATCTATACAAATAAATAAAATTGAAGTGTCTGTTTGTAATGTCAAAATAACAGATTTTTACTAATTGCCTATGAAAGTATATACGGTACTTATAACAAAAACACAATTTTTTATATTTTTGTCTGTCTGTTTGTTCCGGCTAATCTCCAAAACGGCTGGACCGATTTTGACGGGACTTTCACTGGTAAATAGCTCATGTTATAAGGAGTAACTTAGGCTACTTATATATTTAGAAAAATCAGGGTTCCGCGCAAAAAATTAAAATCCTAAATTACACGCGGACGAAGTCGCGGGGAACAGCTAGTTTAATATAAATCGGGTAAGTTATAAAATCGTGCATTGTTATGAATGGATTGGATATGATAATTTTATTCAATAATAATTTTCACAGTTAAAAGTTATATTTTTACAGCTTTAAAGCACCGCACAAAAAGAAGACTGAGATAATAAGAAACACTGTATACTATATTCTATCTTATTCTCTCGTAGACTAAGGCCCGTATTAATAAACGTTACTCAGCTCAAGTACACGCACTTGAGTACAATCTTGATGTTATGATCTTATTAATAAACATATCTCAAGATGCGGTTTAGGTTTACGATATCAGCTGAGTGCCACACTGATTAATAAATGAATCTCGACTCTCAAGTGTGTATACTTGAGTGCAGGTCACAGAACAGCATTGCTAAGTACAGCGTTTTGAGATACTGTTTTTATGTTTTTATTAATTAGCAACAATCTTGAGATACTGATTTCGTAATGAGGGCGTATCAAATGATTACGCACTTGAGTTCGTCGTTGAGTAACGTTTATTAATACGGGCCTAAGTCTTATAGATGTATATGTTTGTCTCTTTCTAGTGTCGCTTTATCGTTTCGTCGTGTTTCAAAGCATAACGATTCTAAAGAAGTTTTCACTTCAATTAAAATCATTTGGCAAACGTGATTTAATTATATTTTACACTCACGTTGAGGTATATATATTATATAAAAGCCACTGTGGTCGAAGTCATCCAGAAGGACACCATGTCTGTATTTACAGACTGACCAAGGCCCGCGAGGAGTTAAAGCTTCCCGGCAGCATCCGAGCGGCTGCGAAACAAGAGTCGCAGAGGAAAGCGTCCGCCATGTCGATATACTGCAGTCAGGTATGATAACTGTATTTTTATTTTATTTTATTTTATTTTATTTTATTCATATGGTACCGTGTAGTGGCGATGTAAGAATTTTTAGCACAGATTTTTGCATATTTATTATTTACGTGTTTGTAATATGGTCTAGATCGGAGACACGAGGCCTATCAGCTTCTGCCGATTCAGTAACGACAGTCAGATGCTGATCACTTCCAGTTGGTGAGTCTCTTCTTGACTTCTTACAGGTTGACTTTAGTGTTTTAGTTAAAAACTTTTAACTGACTTGTTCTCGACTGATCTTCTCTCATCGGTCCGTTTGAAACTGCAATAATTTTGTAATGTTCCCCGTTATCGATGCGTATGACACTTAAAACTGTCTGTAACGGCCCACTGCTGAACACAACATTCTCTCATTTTTAAGAAATAGAGCGTTCGACCCGGACATCTGGACATCCACTTTTTTTTTTAAATACGATACACTCCCAACCACTAGGATTTTCTCCTCTATCGAGGAGCTATTGGAGGGGCTTTATATACATAAATTACACAAGGACAAACTTTCAGACCTGGAACAATTATTACGTCTTGTCTCCGAAACATTTTTGATATGTTGACCATATAGTGGCGGTGTAAGTGCTTGTTCACGTACACGCAGGCGCGGGGGCGGCAGTGGGCGCGGTGGTTTAGGCGAGTTCGTGTTCCCATTGGCCGCCAGGCGTTTGCACAAGTGTGATTTGTTGTCAGAGGTCGTGAACATGGACGACGATATTTTATTTTTAATCGTAAATTCTTACCTAAAGTGGGAGATGACAAAGAGTTGAATTGGTGAGCACGAAATTAATAATGAAAGAGAATCATGTAAGGCGAGTCCATTGGGTTGAATGGTCGATCGTTTGTAGCGACAAGTTCAAAATGGTCGATCAATCGCGCGCTCCGCTGCTAGTTCGACGTGGTAACACACAAACAACTTCATACGTTTGATATTGAAAACCGCACCTGCGTTTTGTACGTGAACACTTGCATGTACGACGAGCTATTTACTTAGAGTTTAACAAAATTATGAGCATTACAAATAATATTACATTGCCTTATATACAATAAGATTACGCTCCCACTTAACGCGCCATCTAAATGAAGTACGGATACAAACATTATGGCTGCCTAACGTAAACAATAGATCGTATGAACGGTGCATAGTAACTTGCGTCGCGCGTCGTACGAACAATAGGTGCGTATGCGGCCATCTTGCGAAGGCGGGGTCAAACGCACCGGTGGGCAGTGCATAGCGTTGCATCGCGCGATGAGTAATCGTCATAGATCACGCCACTTGTGACGTCACGGTTCGTACGATGTCGAGCGCTTAGATTCATAGATCACGCCACTTGTGACGTCACGGTTCGTACGATGTGGAGCGCTTAGATTGTGCGAGTTTACTTGCCTACTCGCTACAATGCTATGTGTTTGATATTTCGTGATCACTAAGTGATACTTCGTGAAGCACTAAGAATATCCACTAGCCCATATCATCCCGTAGGTGTCGTAAGAGGCGATAGAGGGAAAGTGAAACAGGAGATGGGCAGTTGCGTGGTAATAACAATTCAAAATAATAAAAAAAAACTGGGGTTTACGTTCAGTTTAGTATGGTAGGTATTATGTAGATTAGGAATCATTTTCTGCCTATCCCTCGGCGTGGGGAGCAGCACTGCTGTGGTCCGGTCTGAAGGATATAGAGAGCCAGTGTTTTTACACGCTGTGAGGCATTCCGTCTTAGTCCTTAGAGGTGACAACGCATCTGTAGCCTTCTTTGTTTGAAGTTGGCTGCTGGAGTCCATGGACTGCAGTAGTCCTAACTTATTACGTGGTAGAGCCATGCTGCAGCTATATTAATAGTATAGTTTTAGCACGAATGGGTCGGCTCGACCGGGGAAGGACCACGCTCTCACAGAATACCAGCGTAAAATAGCAGCTTAATTCTGCTGTGTTTCGTATGGTGAGTGTAGAGAACCGGAGACCCTTTTTACTGGAAAAGGGGCATTCTATCTTAGTCCTCACGGCTGACAACGCATCTGCATTTAAATTCGCAAACGAAGATAGATGTAGATGTCTATGGGCCACAGCAACCACTTACCATCAGGTGGACTGTGTGCTCGTTTGTCACCCTTTTCTATAAAAAAAAAAGTGGGCTGTTCCTCACTCCATTTGTATTAAAAGTAAAGGTGGGGTAATTAGGGCATCCACGAATCTCAGGCATGAGGTGAAATATTTGACAGATTTCATAGCGGGGGAAGTTATTTTGTTAGGAAACTCTTAGGGTTAATGTTTCTTTTTGTAATATTAGTTATATTTTATATTATTTAGAATAGAAATAAATACTTAAACAAATGTACGGATATTCCTAAAAGTAGAAGAATTAAAACAGATGGAATACCAGCGTAAAATAGCAGCTTAGTACTGTTTCGTATGGTGAGTGTAGAGAACCGGAGACCCATTTTACTGGAAACGAGGCATTCCATCTTAGTCCTCAAGGGTGACAACGCATTTGCATTTTGATTCTTAATCAAGAATAGATGCAGATGTTTATGGGTCACAGTATCTACTTACAATTAGGTGGACTGTGTGCTCATTTGCCACCCTTATTGTATTAAAAAAATTAAACAGTAAAACACTGAGATATTTTTTGTGTATTAATAAAATACTCTAGAAACCGATAAACTTTTATTTAACATTGTGGAACATGTGTTACAAAAATCTTCGCCTAAGTCGCAACTATCGTAGTATACATAGAAATCTAAACTTCTTTAAATTACATTGTGTTACAAAAATCTTCACCTCATTCCCAACTTGACTGTGTAGTGGCGGTGTAAGAATATCCACTACCTCATATCGTCCCGTGGGTGTTGTAAGAGGCGATGCAGGGAAACTAAAACAGAAGATGGGCAGCAGCGTCTTCCTGAGAATCGCCTGTCAAGCGTGGCAACTATGGTATAATCCTCCCTATGAGGCAATCTGTGAGAGTGGCCTATGTTCAGCAGTGGACTTTATTAGGCTGTTATGGATGAGTCCCAACTAGCGACATCTGGTGAGCGTAAAATGATTGGTCCAGGTCCGGGCTGTGCAAGGTGTGGTCGGTGCCGGAGTGCCAGCCGCTGGCCACGCTGCACGGGCACACGTGCAACGTCAGCAGCGCCACCTTCCACCCGGCGGCCGCCATGCCGCAACACTTCCGCGACAAGGTTACACACACATGCATAAAACTATTAAAGACACACACACACACACACACACACACACACACACACACACACACACACACACACACATACGTGTACGTGGTAGAGCCATGTTGCAGCTATATTATAGTTGTAGCACTTATAGGTTTACTCGACTGAGGAAGGACCACGCTCTAAAAGAATACCTTGACGTCCATTGCGTTCCACCTGTCACGTTTGATAATTCTATCATACCATATTCTGACAGCGTTAAAAATCTGGGTGTCTAATTTGACACAACCTTATGTTGGTCCACCCAAGTTCAGAATATCAGTGGTTCTGTTTTTGCTAAGCTCAATGCACCGTCTCAGGAACTTCCTTCCGGTCAAGGTAAAGATAACTCTGGTGCAATCTCTTATTTTGCCTATTATTGACTATGTTTTCCTGATCTCAATGAGGTTTTCCTTGATAAGCTGGATCGTCTCGTCAATAACTGTATCCGTTTTATTTTTCGTCTTCGCAAGTTTGATCATGTATCCTCATTTCGCACTCAGCTTAAATGGCTTCCGGTATATGAGTAATATGCCTGTCTATTCGGTCTAATCTTCGGAATGGCTGAACCGATTGTGATGAAACTTTACGAACGGATAGAGAGCAATGCCAGGACGAATATAGGTTATATTTCATACTAGCGATCCCCCCCGGCTTCGCATGGTTGATTTCTAGATCTCGACCACAACGCCACCTACCGGGTCCGATTGTTAATCTAAATCTAAAGTCTAAACCATTCTCTAATCAACTTAATCACACACACAAAATTTCAGTATATAATACATTTATAATATGCATGTATTATACATAGGTATAAACTCTTGAATCATTGTGTCTATTGATGAAAACCGCATCAAAATCCGTTGCGTAGTTTAAAAGATCTATTTTTTTTATAGGATAGGGTGACAAACGAGCATACAGTCCACCTGACGGTAAGTGGTTGCTGTGACCCATAGACATCTACATCTACCCTCAATAAAGAATCAAAATGCAGATGCGTTGTCACCCGTGAGGATTAAGATGAAAAGCCTCTTTCCAGTAAAACGGGTCTCTGGTTCTCTGCACTCACCATACGAAACACAGCAGCGTTAAACTGCTATTTACGCTGGAGAGCGTGTTCCTTCCCCGGTCGAGCCGACCCATTCGTGCTACAACCATACTACTAATATAGCTGCAGCATGGCTCTACCACGTATAACATCTAAGCGTACAGACGGCGGGAAGCGTCTTTGTTTTATACTATGTAGAGACTAGGACAGAGGTTTTTTTCTGAATCAATAGTAATTTAAACGTAAGAATGCCTTTCAATAAGAATTACTTGTAATCTTTATTAAAAAAAAACATGCGTGAGTGTCGTGGAACACTCGGTTGGAACGAAGTTCCTTTCGTAGGATATTATTATTGATAAATATATTATATTATTGATTAACAAATACAAATAAATGAATTACTAGCGTCATTTAAAATAATATTTTCTTTTATGGCAAGATAACAAAAATTGCGAGGGAGATGGATATTTTTCCATTTCGCTCGCACTATAGAAACGGGGTCGTGACTCGTGACGGAAAAATCTTACACTTTTTCCCGCCTAGCCCCCATCCGCCAAATTCGTACCGTGCGATAAGGAACTTCGTTTCAAAATTATTCTATTTCTATTCAAAAAAAAACTTACCTGTTCGCACGATAGCAAAATACCAGGATGACAGCAGCAAGTAGAAGTTAGACAGTAAGTTATTGCGTAAAAATATTGCATTATATTATCTGTAATTCTAATATTGACCTTTATATACAGTGCGACTTACCATCTAGGGCTTCATCACCACTTACCACCAGGTGGGATTATGGTCAAACATTGGCTTATGATAAGTTAAAAAAAAAGCATGTGTGCAGTTCACACGCGGTACGAGGAAACTGATCTACTTCATTCTATAGGTAAAGTAATTTTATGAGACAAAAATTGATTAACTCTGAAGGTGGTACTTAAAATAGACGCTAGATAGATTGAACACAAGTAATTTTATATAAATCGCTAATTTATTATAATCGTGGATTATTATGAATGGTTTTTATTTAATACTAGCTGTTCACCGCGACTTTGTCCGCGTGGAATTTATTACGATTGGATTTCGTGGGTTTTACCTATTTGCAAGGAACCCTTGTTCTTTTTCTAAAATAAAAGTAGCCTAAGTTACTCCTTATAACATCAGCTATTTGTCAGTGAAAGTCCCGTCAAAATCGGTTCAGCCATTTCGGAGATTAGCCGGAACAAACAGATAAACAGACAGACAGACATACAAAAA
The DNA here is from genome assembly GCA_029286625.1 of Parnassius orleans. Taxonomy (NCBI): domain Eukaryota; kingdom Metazoa; phylum Arthropoda; class Insecta; order Lepidoptera; family Papilionidae; genus Parnassius; species Parnassius orleans. Next base: position 132,741 of record JAGSMP010000397.1, on the reverse strand, counting down.
TATTTAAAATTGTTTTTGTTATAAGTACCGTATATACTTTCATATGCATTTAGTAAAAAGCTGTTATTTTGACATTAATGGTTTTATTTATTTAATAAATTTCTGATTTTTTTTAACAGTAAAAGTTGTATTAACCATCTTTAAAGCACGGCACAAAGAGGAGACCGAGATAATAGGAAACATTGCATACTGTATTCTATCTCGTTCTCTCGCAGGCTAAATTCTATAGATGTATAGGTATGTTTGTCTCTATTTAGTGTCGCTATTTCGTTTCATCGAGTTTCAAATCGCAACGATCCTAAAGAAGTTTTCACTTTAACAATAACAATCTACAGATAAAAGACGCGAAGGAAGGTAAAACCGGCACACCGGAGGCGATGGAAACCAACGAGGACAAGTCCGAGGTGTGCACGATGGCTTCTTGTGCATACGATGGCAGCGTACACCTCTGGAACTTCTCTAGGTCAGTTGAACACTAATTATATAGTTTTTTTATAGAATGGGGTGACAAACGAGCACACAGTCCACCTGATGGTAAGTGAATGCTGTGGCCCATACACAGCTACATCTTTTCTCGGTTAAAAATCAAAATGCAGATGCGTTGTCATCCCTGAGGACTAAGATCGAGTGCCTCGTTTCCAGTAAAAGGGACTCCGGTTTTCTACACTCACCATACGAAATACTGCATCATTGCTGCTATTTTAAGCATTCTGTGAGAGCGTGGACCTACCCCAGTCGAGCCCTCACTCGTTTGTATAAAATATTCTATTCTATAAAATACAAAACTGTGAAGTATGTTGGTCTATTGATGACATTCAGCATTTATAGATGGAATGTGTTAAGTACAAGAGAGAAAGAGAATTATTGGTTGCGGCTCTATAGCGCAGTGGCTTAGTAATGAGATACAGCGCTAAGGGTCGCGGGTTCGAATCCCGCACAGAACAATTGTACCGGGTCTGAATGTTTGTCCTTATGAAATTTATGTATGTAAATTGTCCCCACGATACAGGAGAAAATCTTAATATGGAGGTAACATTATAGAAAAAGGGGAAAAAAGAATTATTGGTGCAAAGTTTTAAGATAAATATGTACGATTTAGGAGTATGTTCAACTGTGTTAGCAGAAACACTGTCAGATGCTGAAAAATTTTTGGTTTATATGTTTATGAAGCACCATTACATACACAATATAAATTTAAAATTTTCTGAACAAAAATATTTTTTAACTGTGTACATTACAGTGTTATGGCATTATAAGAATATCATCCCGTGGGTGTCCTAAGAGACGACAGAGGGGAACAAATCAGGACATTGGCAGCAGCGTCTTCCTAATAACGACAAAATAAAACAGGCATTGTTGTCATCTTCTTGTCAAGCGTGGCAACTATGGCATACATCCCCCTATGAGGTAATTTATGGGGGTGGCCTATGTTCAGCCGTGAACTTTAATAGGCTGTAACGGTGACGGTAACGGTTTGGGCACAGCGATAGACCGATGGCATCACTGGGCGGCCATGCACCAGCTCGAGTGGCTCGCGTGGAGTTCCACCCGTCGGGCCGGTTCCTCGCCACCACCGTCTTCGATCACTCCTGGCGCCTATGGGACCTGGAAACCGGTGAGCACCATTTCCTCGCACCACATTTTTTAAACATGTGATGTACATTCTGTAAATACTAGGAACAAGCAGAAGTTAGTTATATCTGCCAGTTACTCGACCCCAAAGAGTCAGTAATTCCTTCATGGGGTAAAAAGTCCCAGAAAATATGCTTGCAGGTTTTATCTATTTAAAGGTTAAAAAAATTATTTAGCAAAATTGTTTAGTAAGGGTTATTAATCATTATACTACTAAAGGTACATGATTGATAATAACCCCTGGGAATGAGGTGATCACTACCATGCTGTTTCTAAATGTTTTCATAACAATTGTATAAAATATTATATTGTATTTATAAAATATTATACTGTTTGTTGCCGTGGTAGCTCCGATGGTTAGCGCTCGCTGTAAGTTTCACAGTACGCGAGCAACCCGGGTTCGATCCCCGCCGGCACCAATGAAATTGTTAATTGCAATTTTAAGTGCTGATTTACCAAGTGCTCGGCGGTGAAGGAAAACATCGTGAGGAAACCTGCATGTCTGAGAAATCAAAAAAAATATTTCGAAGACATGTGAAGTTCGCCAACACGCATTGGGGCAGCGCGGCGGACATTTTCTTGCCCTAAAACCCTCCCAGAAATGAGAGGAGGCCTGTGCCCAGCAGTGGGACGTATATAGGCTGTAACTTTACTTTACTTTTTTTATATTGTATATTGCTTTTAAAAGAAAAGTGCCGCTGGGTTGGTACTGGTTCTTCCCAGGACAGAGGTTTTTTCCGAACCAGTGATAAAGCTTAAATGACTTTCAATAAGTATTCTTATAATTTAAGTGACGAACGAACACACAGTTTTACGTGGTACAGCTATGCTGCTGCTATATTACGGTGGTTGCGGTATTATACTCTAGTCCACAGAGGTAACAACGCATCTGTAACCTATACCTCTAACCTTTCTTGTTTGCAGTTGGTTGCTAATGCCTATGGAATACAGTAGCCACTTTTTTCATAGGATAAGTGTGACAAACGAGCACAGCCCACCTGATGATAAGTGGTTTCTCTGTAGCCCATAGACATCTACATCTATCCTTGATTACGAATCAAAATGCAGACGCGTTGTCTCCTGTGAGGACTAAGATGGAATGTCTCGTTTCCAGTAAAATGGGTCTCCGGTTCTCTACACTCACCATACGAAACAGAGCAGCGTTGAGCTGCTATTTTACGCTGGTATTCTGTGAGAGCGTGGTCCTTCGAGCCGACACATTTGTGCTACAACTATACGAGGGCGACACTGAAAGTTTTTAGAACTGGCCACTTGTAAACGATATAATAAAAAAATAAGTTCAAATTTTGAAAATGGAACTCTTTGCCAATATTATTGTGTATGTATTTTATTAATTTGTCATTTGTTTACAATTTGGCGGCAAATTGAAAATTGTCTGTGTCACGTCAGCATGAATTTAACGCGAGAAAATTTTCGTATAATGATTTTTTATGATTTTCGATGTCATTTAAGTCAACAAGAAAGTTATGATAGACTTCGATTGGCCTTCCACGATAAAGCCCCATCTCGTGCCACTGTTTACAACTGGTTTAATGAGTTTAAACGTGGTCGCACTAATCTCACCGATGATCTGTGTGAGAGACGGCCTTCTACGGCGACGACTGAAGATAACATCAGTGTTGTGCGGCGTATGATAGAGATTGACAAAAGAGTGACTTATCAGCAGATTCGGACAAGCTTAGGCATCGGTATGAGTCAAGTGCACAAAATCCTCCATGAACATTTAGCGGTCAGGAAGCTTTGTGTCCGGTGGATACCTCATAATTTGACAGAGGCCCAAAAACTCCGTCGTGTTGATTGGTGTCGTGAAATGGTTCAAAGATTTAACGGAGGTGACTCAAATGCTGTGTTCGACAAACTTACGGGTGACGAAAGCTAGATTAATTATTATGATCCTGAAACTAAGAGACAGTCTGCTGTCTGGGTGTTTCCTTCCGACGAGTTTCCAACTAAAGTGAAGAGAGGTCGAAGCGTGGGAAAAAAGATGTGGCCTCGTTCTTCGGAAGGACAAGTCATTACGCAACAATTGTTTTAGAGTATCGAAAAACAGTTACTGCAGAGTGGTACACTAACAATTGTTTGCCACTTGTCTTGGAAAAAGTTCGGGAGAAACGACCTCGCAGTAGGATCCTCCTTCACCACGACAACGCCTCGTCGCACACCGCCAAGCAAACAATCGACTACTTGGCGACATCAGACGTGGAATTACTGGGTCACCCGCCCTATAGCCCCGACCTCGCACCTTGCGATCTTTATTTATATCCGAAAATAAAAGAAAAACCGAGGAAGCAGTGGCTGCGTTTCAAAATGCCGTCGAAGACGAGTCGAAGAAGGACGAGTGGGCAAAGTGCTTTTCTCAGTGGTTCCATCGGATGCAGCGACGTATTGATGTAAATGGACACTATTTTGAAAAGATATAATAAAACTAATAACTTGCTAGTTTGTTCAGTTTTTGATTTTCTAAGAACTTTCAGTGTCACCCTCGTACTACTGATATAGCTGCAGCATGGCTCTATCAGGTGCACTGTAAGTTCGTTTGTGACCTTAGTTTCTAAAAAAAGTGAACTCATTATTATATGATATGGTAATTTATTAACTAAGGTGTCAACTAGTTTGTTTTGGTCCTGTATTTCTTTTATAGAATAAAAAGTAACAAACCAGCACACAGTCAACCGGTTAAGAATCAAAATGCAGATGCGTTGTCACCCCTGAGGACTAAGATGGAATGCCTAGTTTCCCTGTCTACTGAATAGACACTATAGACTATTTTATACACAAATAAATAAAATTTAAGTGTCTGTTTGTAATATCAAAATGACAGCTTTTTACTAAATGCATATGAAAGTATATACGGTACTTATAAGAAAAACACAATTTTTAAAATTTTTATCTGTCTGTCTCCAAAATGGCTGGCCCGATTTTCATGAGACTTTCACTGACAGATAAATGATGTTATAAGGACTTAGGCTACTTTTACTATAGGAAATGAATTAGGGTTCCGCGCAAAAAAATTTAAACCCATGAAATCCAATCGTAATAAAGTCGCGGGGAACAGCTAGTTAATCAAATTTAAATGTTCATATATGTATGATTCATGGGTCAGGGAAAGGGCTAAACTACAGTTTCACGCTGGTATTCTGTGAGCGTTTCATATTTGATTTGCGATCTTTCCTACTAACATTTGTAAGGTCTTTTCAACCGATTGTTCTTTTCAACTGACCGAGACTCTCAATTCGTCGGAATCTTTTTTTTTAATGTATGTTCACCGATTACTCGAAGATGCCTGAACCGATATGGAAAATTCTTTTTTGTTTCAAAGGGTATATTTCAGATGGTCCCATATAAATTTGGTTAAGGTCTGACCAGTAGTTTTTGACTTATCCTTAATAATTTTTTATATTGAAGTCGGTTGTGCAAAATTTTTAATTTTACTGCTTGTACAAATGAGTACAAGTAATTGTTTCGTGTAATGAATCTATCACAACATTTAGTCCCGTTACCGTTACCGTTACAGCCTATTAAAGTCCTCTGTTGAACATAGGCCTTCCCCATAGATTGCATCATAGGGGGGATATTTGCCATATTTGTCACGCTTCGCAAGCGGGTTGGCAACAGCAGTTTTTTATTTTTAGCCGTTATTAGGTAAACACTGCTTCCCATCTTCTGATTTGTTTCCCTCTGTCGCCACTCACGACACCCACAGGATAATATGGGATAGTGGATATTCTTACTACGCCACTAAACGTTAAATTTGTTAAGAAATGGTTTAATAAATATCTCTTCCTTTCTTTCTGTGTGGGTTGCAGCGACCGAGGTCCTGCATCAAGAGGGTCACGCGAAGCCGGTATACAGTATTGCGTTCCAAGGCGACGGCTCATTAGCAGTCACCGGGTGAGCCTCTTTGTTTTTTTATGGAATAAGGGTAACAAACGAGCACACAGTCCACCTAATGGTAAGTGGATGCTGTGGCCCACACACATCTACATCTATCCTCGGTTAATAATCAAAATGGACTAAGATGGAATGCCTCGTTTCCAGTAAAAAGGGTCACCGGTTTTCAACACTCATCACACGAAACGGCAACATTAAGCTGCTTTTTCATGCTGGTATTCTGTGAGCGTGGTCGTTCGAGCCGATCCATTCGTGCTACAACTATATTATAGCTACAGCGTAGCTGTATCACGTAAAAAAATATACTTAAACTATTATATTTAAAGGACAATGGCAGATTTTGTACCGCATACTTTTTTGTTGTTTTGTTATAGAATTTGTACCACATATTAAGGTAACTAAGCCGTTTATTTTTATGTTAGTGTTCTATTTTAGAACTCCGGATTAATTACTAATATCAATAAAAGATTTTAATAAATAAACGTAATATAAGCATAAACTAAACGCATTTATGTTTTTAGAAGTTGCCATATGTAAAATAACACAAATATCGAAATGATAATTATTTATTTAGAAATATAAATAACAATATATATAATTAAACACTTATATATTATACCTAAGAATGCATAATTGTTGCATAAAATCATAATGGTTTAAGATTTAATGATAGGAATGATGTTCGTCATCAATATTTTTTTGTTCATATGGCAATTATTTATTGACAGGTAAAGATTATCTGTCTTTCAGTTCAGTTCAGTTTTCAGTTCTTTGCTGTTGTTTTGGATTATGGTTTGTGACTGCATCCTCATCTCAATCTACCTACTTAATGGTAAGTAAAACACTACAAAGAGAGCGACAAGCAATCATGAACATTTACTTTATCACCAAAACAATGTTTATGTGCATATATGTAACAATCTACATTGGTACACTAGTACATAACCTTAAAAAATAAAACTGGTTATAACTTTTACGTCCCAAGTTTTAAAAATCTAAGAATCTATAATCTAATAGTGTATCCTACTAACTGCCAATTAAAACAAAAACTATCCCAAAACACGAAATTTTTTTAGCTGTACGAAATTCCCATACAAGCCTGCCGTTCTCCTTTATACTTTAACATCTTGACTTTCTTTAATTAGCTAGAAAATATATTTATGTCATTAAAACGAGTCCACTGCTGAACATTGGCCTCCCCCATAGACTGTGTCATAGAGAGTATATTTGTCGTAATTGCCACGCTTGGCAGCCGCAGTTTTTCCCCACTTTTGCCCATCTCTTGTTTCATTTCCCTCTGTCACTTACAATACCCACGAAATTCTATGGGCTAATTGATTATCTTGCCGCACTAATCTGCTATTTGATACATACTTAGGTAAAGTAAAAGCCGAGTAAAAGTGAATTCTGAGAGAGAAAATGAATGGAATAATATCATTCATCATCATCATTACAGCCCTCCACAAGTCGACTGCAGAACATAGGCCTCCCCTAAGGAAAGCCACAAAGCACGGTCCTGAGCTACCTGCATCGATTGACTTTCTGCATGTATTACCAGGTCGTCACTTCATCTAGTGGGGGGCCGCCCCACACTTCGTCTACTGGTACGAGACCGCCACTCGAGAACCTTTCTTCCCCATCGGTTGTCGGTTCTTCGAGCTATATATAGCCGCCACATTGCCACTTCATCTTATTAATCCGTTGGGCTATGTCGGTTATTCTGGTTCTACTGCCGATATACTCGTTTGGAAATCTATCGCACAAAGAAACCCCGAGCATAGCCTACTCCACTGAGTTGAGCGACCTTGAGCTTCTTTCTTCATTCATTATAAGTTATTAAAAGTTCACTGCTTCTACCATAGATTGAATGATAGGGGGATTTTGCCATAGCTGCCGCGAGTAATAGACGAGTACAACCGCAGTTTTATTAACAAAACTAGTGACCCGTCCCGGCTACGCGTGGATAATATCTATTAATTTTGCGTTATTTAGATTTACGATAATCAAAGACTATTTATTTTATCAATTTGTCGGGTTTTTTTTTTCAAAAGATAAAATAATAATTTTTTCGGATAAAATATAGTCTATATCGCTCCTGGCATTTCTTTCTATCTGTTCGTAAAGTTTCATCACAATCGGTTCACCAACTCAGAAGAATAGTCCGGACAGACAGACAGACAGACAGACAAATAAAAAATTAAAAGTGATTGTTAATACTTTAATAGCATCTAAATAACTTCTTGAGCTTAATAAACGCTAGTTATTTGAATATTACAGATAGACACTTCAATTTTATTTATATGTACAATACGGCCGACGTATCTTGGCGAGTCCGACCTTCGCGCAGAAGGTTGCGCAATAGCTTTTTTAAGGAACAAAATGGTGGCATGAGGCGACGTACGGGGGGCGGTGGTCTAGGCTAGAGATTGACCATAAGTAAACACAATCGACCCTTTAGTCATAAAATATCGCAATCGATTAGTTTTATTTAGAAGTTATTGATTTTGTTTATATAAGATATTAAACGAAATAGATTTACAAATATAGTGAATTTTGTTGATAATAAACAAGATTTCGACTTAAATAAAAAAAAAAACTAAAAACATATTATTTTCTCAGCTGAAAGACATAATGTACTTAAATATCAATTATCTATTAACGTCTTCTTGAGTAACGACTATTTGAGAAAATTTAGAACCTCCTTATAAATTGCAAATAAATATATTTTTATGTCTTAATTTTAATCGATTTGAATAAAAATCGATTAAACAACACCCTCAGGCACGCGTGTTGGACATCCTTTCTGGTTACTTCGTAAAGCTTCGTGCTTATTCGGCAATGCTCGGTACACGGTAATATTTCTCAGTCACGTTAGCATTGGTGTCGTGTTCGTGTCGTGTCGTCGTCGTGTCGAGCACAGTCGGTTACAAAAGTTTTCGTTGTTATTGTTGTTTGTTTTTATTAATAGTGTTAAGTTTGTTTTGTTTGTTTTATTTGTTTTATTTGTTTTATTTGCAAGTGTCAGTTAGCACTTATATTATTCGCCAAACATGCCACCAAAACATAACAGTGGAATAAAAAGTATTAAATGTAAATAATATTGTATGTGTTTGTGATAAAATCTGCCCCTATCGAAAGGTGAGGTATCAAAATTGAATCTTTAATTTATAATGTCTCCAAAGTGTTTTGATATTTTTGGTCACTGTATTAGGGAAATTTTATTTGTACATTGGTATATATAAAAAAATTACAATAACAGTTTTCTTCACGAGTGTTCATGCGCTAAACTTCGCAGAGCCTATATTCAGACTCGCCAAGATACGTCGGCCGTATTGTATAGATTATGAAAGTTATTTTAAATCTTATAGAAGCAGAGGCGTGTCCTAATCTCCAAATAATTTCATGTAGTTTCTCTCACTTATGCCTAAATATTCGAACGCTGCTCAATTTTAAGGTGCCGTTAAGTGTCGTGTTGTCTCTATCACTTTAAGTAAAAGTGACTGTGACACCACAAGACTTAATGACATGTTAACCCATTCGTTGTCCTATGTACTACATATACTACATTGTTATTGTCTTACTGTGTCGGCCATTATCGCGTGCAACAAGTGTGCATCTATACAAATAAATAAAATTGAAGTGTCTGTTTGTAATGTGAAAATAACCAGCTTTTTACTAAATGCTTATGAAAATATATACGGTACTTATAACAAACAAAAAAACAATTTGTGAAAGTTTTGTCTCTGTCTGTCTGTTTGTTCCGGCTAATCTCCGAAATGGCTGATTTTGACGGGATATTTACTGGTAGCTAGCTAATGTTATAAAGAGTAAGTAACGTAGGTTACTTTTATTTTAGAAAATACATAATTAGGGTTTAATTCCGTGCAAAAAATTTAAACCCTTAAAATCCAATCGTAATAAATTCCACGCGGACGAAGTCGCGGCGAACAGCTAGTTTGTAAATAGATTTGGTAGTAGCAGTGAGTGGGGTGTGTCCGCAGGGGCATGGACGCGTTCGGTCGCGTGTGGGACCTGCGCACGGGCCGCTGCGTCATGTTCCTGGAGGGCCACGTGGGCCCCCTGCTGGCCGCCGACTGCGCGCCCGCGGGCCACCAGCTGGCCACCGCCGCCGCCGACCACCAGGTCACCACCCACCACCCGCCACCCCCCACCCGCCACCACACACACACCTCCACACACCATACAGCAACACGGCCCACCAGCGGACCGGATTAGTCATTGCGTTTTTTCCCGAAACGGAACTGTCTGTCATTTTTTGTGTGGGGAAATCTGCGCACGCTAAAACAATCGTCTGTCACTACGAAACTCACACGTAACAGTCAAAACAATAAACTAAAAACTTCACACACACATAAGATAATTGTGCCAGAGGGAACGCCTGCGTACAACTACTCCTCTACGGTCCACCGGAGGCCCGTGTTGCTCTATGGGAGACTCTATTAACATTGTCGGACCTCAAAATACAGAATTATCCTAGTTTGGAGTCCAACGGAAAATATTTGTATGACTTTTCTTGAACATTGTTTAGCTCACTGTTCTTGCATACATTTTTCTTAACATATTTTTTATTAATGATTTCTTATATTTACGCGAACACTACACATTGAATAAAACTATTTTTACGGATTTTATCGCGTTTAATTGTACTATTTTGATTCCCGACGTATCGATCTACGCAGATTCTGCGTAGATCGAACCAAAAATTAATATTAAAAAACTGAAGGTAGCCAGGCTAACTATGACATAGGGACGTCAAACATCTCAGTCCCCCCCGTGACCATGGGTTGCTATAAAGCAGCCGAAACGTCGGGAATCAAAATAGTAAAATTAAACGCGATAAAATCCGTAAAAATAGTTTTATTCAATATTTTTTATTTATTAGCACGAAAACGTGTAGCTAGTCAAATGCAATGAGTGACTTTAATTTCAATAATAGTTGATCAGTGGCTGACCTAGAAAACCGATTAGTTTGAAAACGCTAACACAGAGACACAGACACACAGACACACTTTTCCGTGCGGGGTGAGTAAAAAAATACCGATTAGGATGAGAAATTACTGTATTTTTCCACACACACAGCAAGCATACCATCGACGTCCAAAATTGCTAAGCTTCTTCGGTGAGGTTCTTAATAATCGTAGATGTCGTGGGTCGATTGCCCGTAGTCGCTTCCCGAAATAGAGTTCACATTCGCGTTTTTTGTTGTGAGACCACTCTCCCGCATAATATTATGTTGTGAACAATCAAATGATTTTTATGTTTACGCAAACACTGCACATTTAAATGAAACTAGTTTTTACGGATTTTATCTTTTAAATTTCCCACGTTTCAGCAATGATGGACACGGGGGGGGGGGGGGGGTGTTTGTCGTCTCGATGTCATAGTTATCCCGGCTTTCAGTTTTTGAATATTAATTTTTGGTCTGATCTACGCAGAATAAGCTTACAGTATCTTGAAGTCTTGTAGTGGTATGCTTGGGTAATTATAGGATCCCAAGCAGATGGTAGCACCCAGCCATGTTTTCCATTGCAATTAGGTGTTAATTAATGAATAAGCATGTTCGGGATCCTATAATTGATAAAATTAAATCCCAATCCAAGCATACAACTGTCAGACTTCTTTCACTTCAAGATACTATAAGTTCATACTGCGTACTTCATACGCGACTCAAGCACACTTAATGCACAGACTTCCACCCAGCAGTACATGAATGTGTTGTGTATTTATTTTCAACGAGCACACAGTCAACCTGATGGTAAGTGGATGTTGCGGCACATACGAGGGGTGATCCAAAAGTAATGATAATGAAAATAAAACACGGTAATTAAAGTTAAAATAATAATTTATTTTTCTACATAGTCTCCTAACAAATCAATAAATTTATCTTTTTTCTAAACCCAGGATTCCCTTTGAAAAAAATTCTTTGTCTTGACCCTCCCAAAGCGCTTCAACAGCGGCCATTACTTCGCTATCGTCTTCGAATTTCTTGCCTCGGAGGCGTTCCTTGAGCCGAGGAAAGAGGTAGAAATCACTAGAGCTAGATCTGGCGAATAGGGAGGTGTTCGAGCAGTTCGAATCCGTTTCATGAATGGCAGCCATCGCAACTGCGGCTTTGTGAGCCGGTGCGTTGTCTTGGTGAAACAGCACTCCAGCTCGCAGTTTGCCGCGTCTTTTTCCTTAATGGCCTCCCGTAATCTTCTTATTTGGTCTGCGTAGTAAGAGCCCGTAATAGTGGCTCCTTTCCAAATATTCCACCATAATTATGCCTTGAGCGTCCCAAAAACAGATGCCATAACCTTCCCGCCGAACTTGAAACTTTGAATTTCTTTGGCGTCGGTGAGGAGGCTCGCTTCCAAGTCATCGATTGTTGTTTCGTTTCAGGATCAAAATGGTGGATCCAGGTCTCGTCCATAGTCACAAAACGGAACAAAAATTTTCTTGATCTGCTTGGAACTTTTCGAGATTGACCTCGAAATGTCAACTCGATTTTTCTTTTGCTCGTCGGTTAACATTCTGGTACCCAACGCGCAGACCTTTTTCATATGCAACTCGTTCGCAAGGATTCTTTGAACGCTGCCATATGAGATCCCTGTGACCTCAGCTACATGCCTGATGGTCACTCTTTGATCTGCCAACACAACATCTTCGACTTTTTCACGTTGTCTTCAGTAAGGGACGTGGATGGGCGTCCTTCGCGATGTTCATCTTCAGTGGATGTTCTGCCCAGTTTAAACTCCTTGGCCCAGCGTGTAACTGTAGAATATGGAGGAGCAAAGTCCCCCAATGTTTCCACTAAGTCACTGTGTATGTCTTTTGAAGACATTTTTTCAAACAGAGGTACTTGATGACAGCTCTAATTTCGTTTTCTCCATGTTGATGTTATCTCTTTGACAGTTCGTATTCAAATGAATGATCTCCCGGAAATCGTGATCTATTTATAAGATTTTTTTAGGCTGACGTAGTGAGTATATAAGCAAGCAAAAAATATTTTTTTTTGGATTTTTATGCGGACCTGAAGTAACCGATTATCATCACTTTTGGATCACCCCTCGTAAACATCTACATCTTCGATTAAGAATCAAAATGCAGACGCATTGTCACCCTTAACGACTAACATGGAATGCCTTGAATGAAACACAGCAGCATTAAAGCTGCTATTTCACGCTGATATTCTGTAAGAGCGTGGTCCTTCAAGCCGATTGATTCATGCCGCAACCACAATATAGCTGCAGCGTGACTGCCACGTCTACAATTGCGTGCATCTTGTCCACAGACCAAGATCTGGGACTTGAGGAGACGAGCGCCGATCTACACCATACCAGCGCACACACATCTCGTCAGTGGTGAGTTTAAGATATAATTTTTTTTAAATAAACTGAAGTGATAACGAACTTACAATCCACCTGACGGTAAGTTGCTACTTTAGCTTTAGTCCATGGTCAGCTGTAGCCAACTACAAACAAAGAAGGCTACAGATGAGTTGTCACCCGTGAGGACTAAGATGGAATGCCTCGTTTCCAGTAAAAAGGGTCTCCGGATCTCTACACTCACCATACGATATGCAGCAACATTAAGCTGATATTTCACGCTGGTATTCTGTGAGAGCGTGTTCCTTACCCGGTCGAGCGAACGCGTTCTTGCTACAGCAATAATATAGTTGTAGTGCGGCTCTACCACGCATGAAACTGCCGCAACAAAGCATTAAGTAATTATTTTTAATAGAAATAGGGTTACAAACGAGCACACAGTCCACCTGATGGTAAGTGGTTGCTGTGATCCATAGACATCTACATCTATCCTCGTTTGTGAATCAAAATGCAGATGCGTTGTCAGCCTTGAGGACTAAGATGGAATGCCTCTTTTCCAGTAAAAAGGGTCTCCGGTTCTCTACACTCACCATACGAAACACAGCAGCATTAAGCTGCTATTTTACGCTGGTATTCTGTGAACTGTTAAAAACTGGTAAGAGTGTAATTGTCTTCGCTGCAGTCAGTTAATATAAACTTATATAATTTGTTATACTACAATCTATATATATTAGTTTATAATCCTTGTAAATAGTCTATACCGTTACAACCTATTAAAGTCCACTGCTGGACATAGGCTTGCCATAGTTGCCACGCTCGGCATCTATGAGTTCAAATTTAATATGCGGGAACGCATCCAAATTGTATCTACTGTAATCGTATCAGAAATACACTGATAACAGTTCTAAGAAGCTTTATTTTATCTGCCTTGTCCTATCATATTAGTTTTAGTGTTCTTGAACAAGTAATTTAAATCTACTTATCATATTTTGTTGTCTTCATTTCTCTATTAAGTATATGTGGGAAAGACTTGTGTTCAGCAGTGGACTTGCTAACAAATAAACCCGTTATGAAATCTGTCAAATATTTCACCTTATTCTAAAAAATCCTGGTGTGTCTGTGCCGTGGACGCGGCCGTGTGTTGTACGTGAACACGTGTACGTAAACGAAACGATCTCAAAATGGCGGCGCTTCCCCCTCCGTCACGCGTTGTGTCACTTTCCTCACTTAACATAACGAACTCTGATGCTTCAGCTATCGAGTGGTGTAATTAAAGTGATCAATTTCTTTTTGTATGAAGAATGGGCCCACCATTAATTTTAGCGACACTTAATGAAATGCATGCGATTTATTTCTTATAATCTATAGATTACAATAGTAATATTAGTTTTACGGAACCTAAACGGAGTACTAAGAAATTAGCAAATAAAATATGAATGTTGCTATAACCTAAAACAAACTACAAGCGATTGTCTATTTTCAACGGTATTATAAGTTAAAATAGTGCCTGTTCAATAATTAATAGTATAAAACAAAGTTGTAGTTACATTCAGAATTTATAGGTACTTTAAGATCGATGGAAAATCCTTTTAGTAGTTCCGGCAAAATATAGTGCCTGTCTGTGCACAAATGTGGTATTGATACTATTTTTCACATGTATTGAGTGATGGTAAGTATACATCTGTGGCGGGTGGAAGGAAAAGGGGAGATCTCCCGCCGGGCAAGGTGTTCTGCCCGGGGAGCGGCCAACGCTCCGAGATGTAGTTCGGAGCTATTCTATATATACTGTTTTTACTTCGGAACTTTGATAGCGCGATTTAGGCTTCGATGTATTTTCGCTTGTGGTGCGACGACAGCGCCGCCACATCACTCCCCTGCTCAGACCGGAGGTTGATAGTGTAGTGCAGTCCGTTTGCCGGTGCGACCTTAATGCCGGTGGGGAATGCATGCTGTGTGCGTAAGGGCAAGTGATGCCGGTGAGAACGATGTGCCGGAGCAAGTGCCATAAGTCTGCCTTATAAATCTGCGGTGAGTCGAGACGAAAACAAGTTGGACTGGTTTGCAGGAGCTGATGACTGCAGAAGACGATTCTTGGGAGTGAATGGTAGGGGTCCTTGAGGATAATGACGAAGGCTTGAAGTTGTAGTTTTCCGAAGGTTGTTGGTTGCGTGTTCATATCACGTCGGGGTCACCACTGTGGCCGTAGAAGGAAAAGGGGAGATCTCCCGCCGGGCAAGGTGTTCTGCCCGGGGAGCGGCCAATGCTCCGAGTTGTAGTTCGGAGCTATTCTATATATACTGTTTTTGCTTCGGAACTTTGATAGCGCGATTTAGGTTTCGATGTATTTTCGCTTGTGGCGCGACGACAGCGCCACCACACATCCCAAATATCATTAAAGTAATATGATTAAAGCCAAGATGACTCAGGGATAATATGTACATTTATAGTATTACCTACACACGCTATATAGTAAGAAAGATGTTTTGAACAGGTTGTGTAAGGATAAAAACACAAATTATAATGCAACTGCATTTATTATAGTAAATCATCATTTCCTAAGTAGTCTATTAATAGTAGAACAGACAGACAGACAGGCACGGTGTCAAAACTTTGTTTGAAAATATAATTACTGATTAGTTATCATACCCCAAACACCATTAAAGCCAAAATGACTAGTTGTAATATCATTTTATTTGTTATTGCACACTGATAGTGAGGAAGTAAGATGTTTTAAACTGTTTATGTAAAGATAACAAAAACACATGTATAATTTAATTGTATTTATTATTGTCAATCGTCAAGATTTTTTCTAAATAATTTGATGATAACATGTCCATTTATGATATTGGTAAGAAGGACATTTTTAATGATAAGAGATGTGATATAAAACTGTTTTCTTCAATATCCATACTCTTTTTTGTCTCTGCCTACGGGTAGCTCTGCAAGCTTTCAGCCTGCAAGACATACAGATATGTTCTCAGCGATCGATCTGATTTTTTTTAATGATTATTGTAAAGAGTGCCTATACTAAATATTAATTCTTATCAATACATTATTTTTATATACTTTTTGCAATCTAAATAGTGTGTGGAGACTATGTTTTTGTATGTATTGATTTACATTTCAAATACCATAAAGCCAAAAAAACATGTCCATTTATGGTATTGTTAGGTATCAGAAGGGCATTTTTAACAATAAGAGATATGAGATAAGACTATGCCCTCAATGTCAATAAACTATATTTCCATATTTCTGTCAGCATTTTGTTATCTCTGCCTGTATGTTAAATAAATAAGAATTTATTATAAAATATACACCATTAATCAGCTCCAGTTGATCAAATACAAAAGTAGTAATTAACATTATTTGACTATGTAAAAGTTGTCCGAATTTTTATTTTCACTGGTTTCATGTAGGAGAAAAAAATATTATTTTTCTATTAAGTAACTGATCGTCGATGACAAAATAATATTCCTTTCTGCAGAGTTAACAACACAGCAGTCTAAGAATAATAGAAGCATCTGATTCCGTCGCAGGATATGGTCCAAAAACATCAAGGATATAACCATTACACGATTAAAAATGGCTTAACTAAGTCACAATACTTATGCAAACTGTATATTTGCTTCTGGTACAAGTAATTATTACTTTTATACACATAAATATATGTACCATATATACAGTATACGGTACATATATGTGGCTATCTACTATGGCTGGCATGAATTCAGGAACCATGTCTGGACTACCAAATATGCCATTTGATATTGTCAAGATATGTGGAGCAACTTGCGGAATACATAAGGTATTTGTACCTAAATGCAGTTAAATGAATCGCTCTTCAGAGTCCATGAAGCTACATCAAATAGAGAAGCTTACTTATTAAATCCCTCGACCCATAGATTCTAATTTTCTTTTAACATACACAAGAACTTGTTTTGTGTATTTATTCTATCTATTATTTAATTTAGAATTTACTATTGTCACTTTTAACATAATAATAAGGTTCTCAGACCTGTGTTTGTCATTTATTTTAAGTAATTCAACACAAATTATAGATTTTCACTATAAGCAGGAGTGCTATCGGGCCTGGGCTGACGCATCAACGTCCCGGGATGTAAACACCAGCGCTCTTAAAAAGAAGTATAATTCCGCCTCCAGTTCCTTCAAAAGCGTCATTGCCAAGGCAAAGTCAGAGCACATCGGCAGAATTGGTGAGAAACTAGTTCGCCTCCCTTCGGGAACACGTGCATTCTGATCTCTCGCCAAGGCTGACCAAGGGAACTTTTGTCAGCCATCTCTGCCATCTCTGCACAGGGTGGACGACTCACTGGCCCATGACGCAAAGGAGAAAGCCGATCTGCTAGGCTCTCTTTTTGCTTCCAACTCGACTCTCGATGACGGGGGGAACACACCGCCGACCATCCCGCGGTGTGAGTGCTCAATGCAGGAAGTGCTGTTTACACAGCGCTCGGTGCATAAAGCACTCCTCTCCATGGACGTCAACAAGTCGAGTGGGCCTGATGGAGTCCCACCTATTGTGCTGAAGACGTGTGCTTCGGAGTTGGCACCGGTTTTAACGCGTCTTTTCTGGTACTCCTACTCCCTAAGCGTAGTCCCGAACTCATGGAAGACAGCTTTGGTGCACCCGATCCCTAAAAAAGGCGACCGCTCAGATCCGTCCAACTACAGGTCTATCGCTATCACCTCCTTGTTCTCCAAAGTAATGGAAACTACATATTATTAACTGCCAGCTCATGCGGTACCTTGAGGATCACCAGCTGATAAGTGACCGCCAGTACGATTTCCGTCGAGGTCGCTCAGCTGGTGATCTTCTGGGTTACCTAACTCATAGATGGGCGGAGGCAGTAGAGTCCAAGGGGGAGGCGTTGGCCGTTAGTTTGGACATAGCGAAGGCCTTCGATCGGGTTTGGCACAAAGCGCTTCTTTCGAAGCTCCCTTCCTATGGGCTTCCCGAGAAATTGTGCAATTGGATCACCAGCTTTCTTGCAGATCGGAGCATCAAGGTCGTAGTAGACGGTGCATGCTCCGATTACAAGCCCATTAACGCTGGTGTTCTACAAGGCTGCGTGCTATCACCAACGCTGTTTATTCTGCATATCAATGATATGTTGCAAACCTGTAACATTCATTGCTATGCAGACGACAGCATTGGTGATGCTCTATACACCGGCCGTGCCAATATTTCTCGGGAAAACGTCGCCGAGTACCGGAACAAACTTGTGTCTGAAGTCGAGACTTTGTTGAACAAAGTCTCAGACTGGGGGCGACTAAATCTAGTCCAGTTCAATCCCCAGAAGACACAAGTTTGCGCGTTTACCGCTAAAAAGAACCCCTTTGTCGTATCTCCTCAGTTTCAGGGCACTTCCCTTGTTGCCTCAGCCAGTATCGGAATCCTCGGTGTCGACATATCGAGTGATGTGCAGTTTCGTGGTCACTTAGAAGAGAAGGCCAAATTGGCATCTAAAAAGCTTGGCGTGCTCAGCAGAGCGGGACAGTATTTCATGCCGGCACACCGCTTGCAAATTTACAAGGCGCAGGTTCGGCCTCACATGGAATACTGTTTCCATCTCTGGGCAGGAGCTCCCCAGTGCCAGCTCCTTCCACTTGACCGCATCCAGCGCGGAGCGGCTCGAATCGTCGACGACCGAGTTCTTTCCGATCGGCTGGACTCACTGGCACTGCGTAGAGATGTTGCATGTCTTTGCGTATTCTATCGCATCTATCACGAGGAGTGCTCCGAGCTAATTCCAGCCGCTCAATTTCACCATCGCACATCGCGACAAAACTCGCGATACCATCCATACCATCTGGATGATTGGCGGTCCACCACTGTGCGATTTAGAAGATGTTTTCTCCCTCGCACAACTTCCTAGTGGAATAGTTTACCACCAGCGATATTTCCGGACCGATACGACTTAGGGACCTTCAAGAAAAGAGCCTACTCCTTTTTAAAAGGCCGGCAACGCATCTGCAATTCCCCTGGTGTTGCAGTTGTTCATGGGCGGCGGTAGTCACTTACCATCAGGTGAGCCGCATGCTCGTTTGCCCCTCTCTCCGATATAAAAAAAAAACTAATAAGGTTCTCAGATCTGTGTTTGTCATTTGTTTTAGGTAATTCAACACTAATTATAGATTTTCCAAAATTCTAGGTCGAAAATTAAACTCTTGTATTACATACATATAGAAGAGAAATACATAATTTGGAATATTAATATTTGTTCTAACCTGCATGATATTATCCATATTATGATACGAATATAATGTATATCCTGTATTCCATGTATCCCTACACTTGTGCATCGATGAGACGATATTTTATTGTCTTGTAATGTAAACAAACAATTAGAAACTTTTTAATTTTGCTACCAAAAAAGTATAATAACCATTAACCACAGACTTTATTCTTACACTTGTGATGCAACTATAACTCTGTTTTCACTCGAGTGAATCAGTGAATTTGTTTAATTGGTATTCGAGTGAAAAAAAAATTGGTTGCCTGTAAAGTCGGTATACGGGCGAAAGTTTTACGTGACAACGACTTTGAGTGGTAAAATAATTTTATTATGTCTGTCTCTCTCGCTCTTAGGCGGGCTAACCATGCCCGAGTGGAAGGGACGCGTGCCTCTCACTCGCTCTCATTGTGAGCGCATAACGTGAGCGGAGCGTAACGCAGTTTCTTGAAGTGTCACCCGGCAAACCAATTTATAAGACGTTGTCACGTCAATAAATTTTACTCGAGTCCGCTTGCACTCGAGTTACCGAGTCAACTCGGCGCACCGCACCGTGTAGATTCGGAGAGCGCTAGATAGATGTTACTTCACTAATTCACTTGTAGTTTATGTTGCCGCGGGCGACGTCACAGGTTACATCCAAATTCAAACATGCATTTGGCATGTTGTAAACAAATATGAACTTAGTTTGATTTATAATATCGTGGTTGTACTATCATTGTTGTTCACATAAAAGGTGATTTAAATATACTTGTTTGTTTAAAGTATGAGTGATAACAATGAAACAACAATACAAAAATCGTCAGTAGGGCTTTATTTTGAAAAAAATATCGTGAAGAAATCGGTTTGTAAGATATGTAAAAAGCAGTTTATAGATTTTGAAATACTACAGACATGAAAATAAAACATGGAAATATTACAAATAAATAAATAATAAGTATTTGTATTTTATTTCATATTGTCACATATCACTTAATAAAGGTACCTTTTTAAAAATGCTTTAACTAAAGAAATCGCTACTCTCAACTCGAGTGATAAACATTTACCCGATGCAGGGAACTGTAAATAGTTATTTCGAATTACTCGAAAACTCGAGTACAATTAGAGTGACATGATAAATTAACCCGAGTGACTCGAGTCACAACATTCTACTCGGGTCGCATATATCTTTATCTTACGGCCAATGCAGTGTCTGTCTATAATTTAGTGATGAACTCGACTTACTAATTCGAGCAATTTATTGATATATTATGTAATATTAATAAATTGATTGAGTATAATTTGTGATAGTTAAATTATTATTAATAAATTATTTTATGAAGATTGTCTATACACAAACCAAAAATATATAAAAATATAAATATATATATTAAACTTAATAGGTATATATTTATATTTTTATATATTTTATAAAATATAAAACTAAGATCAAAATAAAAATAATTTGTAAGAAATTGACACAGCTTCGTTCCACCAATTCGAGTTGCGTAATGCAAGTTCAATTCGAATTACGTGAGTTTCAACTCGAGTTGAGTTTCTCCGAGTTGGCACATCTCTACTAGAATTTTTTTTTAATATTACATTATCAGAACCAATGACTTGAACACGAATATCAAAACAACTCTTTTTTTTCAGATTTCTTGATTCCGTTTAGATTTTCATAAAAGCTTTAGGCTATTAACGATGGTAAATTGGTATCGTTTTTTTTTGTGTGATACCCATTGAGGGTCGTTAAAATTTCTAGTGGGCCCAAAAACGATTGTCTTCTTTTGTATGTAGATAATAGCTATGTAGCTGGAACACCAAACTGTATCCCCCGATTTTGTTATCATCAGTTTTCTGAATTGCCTCCCACTATGGAAGCAAATTTACGTATTCACGCCAAAAGTCGTGGATTGTGTTGTTGTGTTGTGCGTGGAAAGTGGCCCTCATTATGATGACGATGTTTCATTCTGTGCTCGATCTCGGCCATGTTCAGACGTGCGGTACCAGCGCAGCCACGGACACTTCCTGGTGACCAGCTCTTACGACAAGACCGCGAAGCTGTGGTCCAACCCGGCTTGGCATCCTCTACGCACTCTCTCCGGACACGATAACAAGGTACACTCACTTCGCACATTTACACTATACCTGTGCCTGTATAATGTCCTCCAGACCGAATTTCGGTCACGGCAGCCAGTCTCCAACGATGACTAGCCATCTTCGCAGGACTAGATTATGGTGCACTCTGTAGTCTCTCACTCTCATAGTCCGATGGGACGGTAATCCGACACGACCGAAGAGAGATCAGGCGCAGGACCAACGGCTTTACGTTCTTTCCGAGGCACGGGGGTGAGACACCGCCAAATTCCTGACTTCGGGCTGCTACTGAGAATTTCTTGACTGAAAAACCCAGTAACTATTTTTTTTAATTGAGTAGTTGCGGTATAAGAATATCCACTACCCCATATTGTCCCGTGGGTGTCGTAAGAGGCTACAAAGGGAAACTGAAAAAGGAAATGGGCAGCAGCGCCTTCCTTATAACAATTCAATTTTAGAAACGTGTGTGTGTACTTATGTACGTACGTAAGAAGTTATACTTCTTTAGCGTAACAAAACAAAATATAGATTCATATATATTTGATAATTACCTTGAATATAGTTATCAGTTCTCACGAAAACTTGACAATTGACAGACAATTACCAACTGAAGTTGTCGCTTTTACGTTTCGGTGTGCGCGTCGTAACAACTTCATGGTGTCGTTTTTAGCTGTCCACTCTCAGTATTTTTCTCAAATGCGCCAAAAGAAGTATAACTTCAAAAACAAGCGAGGAAACTATGGCAAAATCCTTCCTAAAAGGAAATCTTTGGGGGAGGACTATGTTCAGCACGTTTATAGGCTTTAATGGAATGTATGGATGGATGGACTATGTCTGTGTGTGTGGTTTTTCCCATCCCATTTCGTCCCGAGGGTGTCGTAAGAGGCGACTTTGGGACATGCATCTATGACATCTTATGTAAAAAATAGCCTTTTTGTTGCTATCCATTTTTAATTTTCTTAATATTTTGTTAAGTTTTCTTTTTAACCGACATCAAAAAAAGGATGAGGTACTCAATGCGACTGTATAATTTTTTTCTGTGTTACCTCAGAACTTTTTTTCTAGGTGAACCGATTTTGATGATTCTTTTTTTATTTGAAGGCTTGATCAAGATCTGACCAGTAGTTTTTGAGTAATCCATAATAATGCGTATTTAATTGACTTCGAATACATCGATGATGTTCTCATTTTATTTATATTGAAGTCGGTTGTACAAAATTTTTAAATTTACTACTTGTTTGTAGAATTAATGTCTTGTAGAAACAAGTTGCAGCAATAAATAAGTGTTCTTCTTCTGTTCTTTAAAATACTCACGCCAGTGACGATGAGAGATGTCAAAAGTACTTACGTCTTGTACTAGGACTTTCAATTAACTTGCCAAGCGTGTTTAAGACAAATAAAAGTAGAAGCTGATGAAGTAATACAGAACCTAGATCTTACACAGTCAAACGCTTTAAGTCCATTATTCAGCAAGCGACATTACAATTATTATTATTATATTTAGTAAAAAATCATTTTTACGTATATATTGTTTTAGTCCTTCGAGCCGGTTAAAATAATTTTTCTTGCAGGTGATGAGCGCAGACATATCCCTCGACAACAAGTACATAGCGACGTGCTCTTACGACCGTACCTTCAAACTGTGGGCTCCCGATCTGGCGTGATGATGCGGAAGTTCTTTTTAATAAAATATGAAATTAATGATCATTTTTGACTTATTTCTCCGAAGTAATCAGCAATGATAGATCCTAACACAGTCTCATACGTCTGAGAGGCGATCCTAGAGGCAAACGAATTCATTTTTTGTATAGAATAACGGTGACAAACGAGCGCACAGTCCACCTGATGGTAAGTGAATGCTGTGGCCCATAGACATCTACATCTATCCTCTGTTAGTAATAAAAATACAGATGCGTTGTCACCCCTATGTACTAAGATGTAATGCCTCGTTTCTGATCTGGATTTCGGATCTGCTGAGCACGCCAAACTTTTTAGAGGCCAATTTGGCCTTCTCTTCCAAGTGACCACGAAGCTGCACATCACTCGATATATCGACACCGAGGATTCCAATACTGGCTGAAGCAACAAGGGGAGTGCCTTGAAACTGAGGAGATACGACAAAGGGGTCCATTTAGCGGTAAACGCGCAAACTTGTGTCTTCTGGGGATTGAACTGGACTAGATTTAGTCGCCCCAATCCGAGACTTTGTTCAGCAAAGACTCGACTTCAGACACAAGTTTGTCCCGGTCTAATACATAGTAAGTCTGTTGCCCGATTGATAGATATTGTACCTGTATACGATTTGTGTCGCCCACTATTAATCGTCATTAAAAGAAAAAATGTACAAACCTGTATTAGATTTACCGACATGTTGGAAGAAAATATCTCCGATAAGGCATTTTCTGCCAGGTTTGTTTTTAAAATAAGGAATTAAAAATTTAGTCACAATGCCCCTATATGTATATCTATACGTCTCTAAAAGGGTAACCGGGTTGTTTGTAACAGATTGTATATGCAGAGAGTGTGCCTCCTACGTCTGTACACAGTCTAGCGACATGAGTCTCTTCACAATATGTACGTGGTAGAGCCACGCTGCAACTATATTGTGGTAGCAGAACGAATGGCTCGACCTGTTAAGGACGACGTTCTCACAGAATACCAGCATGAAATAGCAGCTCAATGCTGCTGTATTTCGTATGGCGAGTGTAGAGAACCGGAGACCCTTAGGCATTAGGCAATTTTTTTGCTGCAATGTGCATCATAAAAAGACGACCGTTTTGTGCTGTTATTAAAAAAATTAAATAAAGCCTGAAGGGCTGAAAAAAAAGTGCTGACTTCCCCAATCCTGTTACAAGATTTAGATAAAACTAATGCCAAAATGTGTGCATTACACCAAATATACATGGCTTGGGGACAAACATCTTTAACTTTTTATTGCACTCCATTTCTGACACCGGACATGACACTTGCACCGTCATAGCTTTGCGTAACTAGTTTTGTGGTGCAGTCATGTTTGTTTAATAATTCCAATATGATATTACAAAGTGTGTCTGCTGTGCGACTTTCAGACACATCTACATACCCTAAAAAACGGTCATGAATATCGTTTCCATAATAATATCGGAGAATCAGATACAATTGCTCTCTGTGACTTACATCGGGAGTTTCGTCAATAATAATTGAAACGAATTTTGACAATTTTACTTCGTAATCGATGCGAGTTTTCATTACATCAGCGACAGAATAATGTCATTTTGGATTGTACTAGATAAATAACTCGGCCGTTTGTCGCTTTGTTGATGCTGCATATGCTTTTCTAACACGAGATCGTACTTCGAAAGAAGCGATACAAGTTCTAAAAAATTAATGAAGTTTTCGACTCATCGTGACCTCTGAAAGGAAGTTCTTGTTGTGCTAAATGGCAAACGATATCGACTAATCTTTGAAAAACTCTACGGTTGTGATCAACACACATGTTGTGTTTTGTAATTTCCTCGGATAACTGGCGCGACAAAGATGTTTCAATCCGATTTTTTCCAAAATTATTAAACGAAATTACCGCATTCATGTGTTTTTGAGAATTCATATGCTTTTTAATGGCTTCAGATAAGTTATTTAAATCATCATATCCAGTAGTATTCCAAGCTGTTTTGTCGTTGGAAAAGAATATGCAGCACCAACAGTACAACTTATTGGTATGTCAGCAGCCAACAATCCAATGAGTTTTGTAAACAGATCTTCTCGTCTGAGAAATACACAGATCAGGCGTTGGTTTCGGCGTGGATATGAGCTGTTTTTTTCTCAACAAAGTTTAAAGATTTTACCTTTTCCTCGCCGATTAGCACTTTAACACACTTCAATTCATCACAAGGAACACTATTATCCTCCATTTTCACTAAAAATCTTTAAAAAAGCATAAATTTTCAACTCGCAATATTCATTCGCTCAAGTAAGTAAACACACAGAGTAAACATTGAAATGTGAAGTGAACTTAAGTATCGCACGCGCGCCCCCGCACTCGACTAACTTCACACCGAAAGCCCAGCTTATCGCTCCATACTAATTGCTAAATAAACAATCGTAGTTATATTTCATTATAGAACATTTTGCCACAGGTTAGAAAGGGAGCGATCGTCTTCTCGAAAGCCCTGTAAAAAGCCCACGCGTGCGAGAGAGACGACGAATCGCTCAACTCAACTCCTTTTTTATGACAGCAGTATCGCGCAGTTTTGCCGCGACCGGGGTCCATCCATATTGCTTTGCTTTCATTAATTTTGACAGTCCATTGCGTGTTCGCTTTGAGACAGAGAGAACACGAATCAGTGTATTTCGAATTGAAAGCAATCTGCCAAGTGTTGACGTTACATAATAATGGGCCCTATACACCATCGGCCATGATGGACGAATACCAGCGATCACGATCATGTGGAGGGCATGATCGCCTATAATCGCCCATGATCGGTTATGATCGAGCGTAATCGCCGCTGTGTCGGTTTTTCAGACAAACAACAAAGAAAGTTCGGCCATGATCGTGCGCGCGTCTACATGATCGCCGATGCTCTATAAACTTACCTTGTTTTATTTCGGTGTATAGTTAACATCCACCTTTTTTGCTTTCTTTTTTTTCACCACTCTTTTAAGGTGTACATCTAAATAATGGTTATACATATAAAGTAATTAGGTAAATAAATAGCGGCAGCTGCAACTATTTCAACGTCCATCTCGGACGGATGACAATACAAATATGTAGGATGCACGATCGTGTGGGCAGCCGCGCAATGATTGTGACAATCTTGCCCCATTCTGTGGTTGTCCATCATGGCTGATCGTGTATAGGCGGGGTTAGGCTACGAGGTCATGACCTGTGTCGAACAGAGGAGCGCGTGGGAAATTTGAAATAGTTTGAAACAGTTTACGAGTTATTAGTTGATATTATTGATTGAGCAGTTTGATAGGACAAGCCCAGCTTATCGGCTTCTATGGAGGCTTCGCTACCGCCTCAGGGGTGACAACGCATCTGCATTTTAATCACTGACCTCTCTATATGGACTGGCTATACAACGTGACATAATGAGGCGATTTGATTTTTGCCATTTTGGCGCTGACAGCAGAAGTGAACGTCCACGGAACTAATAATATAGTTAAGACAGTGTGACAAAATATATCGATAAAAATTCTATACCCAGGCCTACCCGTAACGTCCATTCTATTTATGTATCATATTAATATAATGCCATACAATAAATAAATGTATCAAATAATACCTAGGCCTTAGACGCAAGCTTTATACCTCATATAAAACCAAGATCGACGCTGCGTTGATCTATCTACGTTCTTATTCGTAACTACAGAACGGATTTTGTTCCGGGTTTCAAATGAGGAAATGCCTACGCATACCCGCTTCGCGGGGGCATGAACGGATTGTGTCGGACTCCCACCTACTAAAACCCCATGGTGTTCCACCTTCGTCACACATTGGCAGCGCCACGGACACGCTTCTCAGATAAGGCGAACCAGGAACACAAGGCGCACTGCCCTTCGCGGCCTCTTACTCCACCTGCACAACGGACTCTCCGAGCCCGATATGTGGAGGCCATGGAGCCAGAAAAAAACGAACACTCGGAAGCACCGAGTGGTACAGCGCCGCCAAAGTCGCGGAGGATAGTCGAGTGGCGCATTGCCATACCAACAATCCTCTTCCCTTGCGACTCCACCTCGGCTGCAGCGATATAGAAAGAGGACTCTCCTCTAGCCCACTAACATACATCCAAGGCTCGACAAGCCCACTCAGAGTGCCACCTCGGGCCAGCCCTTCACTTCGGGCCAGCCATGTGAGTCGCCCTACGTTTATCATGGGTTACCAAGCCACGGCTACTAACCTCGGACCTTCGATCGCCAATTCACAATTTTTGTGCTTTCTAGGTTCAGTTGGAAACCTGTTAATTAATAAACATTTGATAATTATCTGTTATCGGCGACTTTGGTTGTTAACAGATTTGGGTAGAAAAGAACATCGATAAGTATTATAGCAAAGGAACTCGACAACCCTATTGAATTTTATTGTTTATCAAAACTCATCAATATAAAGCCAAACATGTTGGTAATTACGATATTAAGATTATACCCTGTACAACATAGCTTGATCTTTTTGACAGATGGGTCTAGTGATGGGAAACAGAAAATATCTAGTATTGAAAAAAAATACGTTTTTATATAGGTACTTGTAACTGTGATGAGATGGTGTGACTGTATGTATGTTTTAAACTATTCAAAATAAATTAATTCATTCATCAATCAACTTTATTGCACTAGACATATAAAAACATTGGGTAGGTAAGCGACGATGGGTTATATTATTCATATACTATTGAGTTAAAATCAAGGTTGAAAAATAAAATAAAGTTAGTAGGTTATCCATCATTTTATAGAACCATTCTGAAAAAGTTTCAAAGTTCATCTCTTCGTGGTATTCATTAGTTTTTTTGGATTTAAATGCCAGTGAACAGTTTGGCACAAAACCTTTGGCAGTACCTGCTTGGCAAATTATTAGCCTCTCCCCCTTTCCTTCTGGTACTTTTGTGGATGATTGAGCCGTATCATCGTTCCATGTTTTTTTCACAGTGTGATTGGCATTCAACCACGTTTCGTCTAAAAACTCAACATTCTCCCAATCAGAAATATTTTTAGCTTTTCTTAAAAAATCAAATCTTTTGAGTGCTATGTCGTTCCTTTCCATATGGATCTTGCGGTTGTTTGATTTTTGGTAATGAAAATCAATTTTATTTAATAGTTATGACGGCGAGGTTCAACCACCGTCATATAAACCAGCTTCTCTTAATTTTCCCAGCAACTTGTCAAGTGTGGGTAATTCTTTCCTTGAATAATACCCATAAATGTGGTTTCGTATAGCCGCACATTGAAAATCGTCAATATCGACTGTAGGTTGGATACGCCTTCGTTTTTTATTAGGAGTCGATAGCTTATTCTCCTCATCACCTTCTTTGCTAAATTTTTCAGTCGATATACGTTTTACAGTAGCTAATCCAATTCCCAAAGCGTCAGCTACACGTTGCCGCACTTGAGACAATGGCAGTAATGGTCCGCCATTTTGACACTCACGCTCAAAATAATTCCGTAAGCGAATTACAAACTCACGCGTTTCACTGTTAAGCATAGTTTTTTTTCACCCTTTTAGGCATGATTAACAAAAGTTCACAACGAAAACTAAAATTCAACAATAAAAACTTAACAAAAATTAAATAATAACGCAACAAAACAAAAGAACAACAAAGTAGCTTGAGGTTATAATTCAAGACATTCGGAACGTGACGCATACAAGGCTGTCGCACTCGTACTGAGAGGCCAGGCGAGCGGGCGGCGCCAGTGCTGCTAAATCGATAAAAATGATGTTAATTAAGGCTTCTTTGTAACCGATATTTGTAACAGTTACTGCCTGTTATTTGTCCCATCCGACCGACCGATGTCATTACACGAGCGTCCATTGTTTTCGGTTTTTCTATTTAAATCTTACTTTGAAGCAATAAAAACCACTAAGATTTTCGGAAAATGCTTGAATCTTTAATACTTTTGCTTTGCGTGTCTATTTTTAATTTTTTTAATAATTTTTAAAATTATTAAAATATATAATAATATTATGTTCGTCATTGCAAAGTTATGTCGATCGCAAATTTGACATCTGTCAAAAAGATCAAGCTATGTTGTACAGAGTATAGTAACAAATTTTTAAGTACCTATATTATCAAATAGATTTAATTTGTTTAATATTAACTGTAAATTCACTTACTTGTGGAATTTTATCCCATTTCCTTTTGGTAACGAGTTTTACATATTACGCACACTCATTATTACTAAAAATAATTCTTATTATGTAACTAAAATAAAACATAATCAAACCACATAAAATACTTCCATTTTTTAGTTTAAAAGTTAAAAATACAGAGATACGATTTAAATAACACAACACACTTTGGCATATTATGTCAATTTTAGTTTCTGGTACGAACAATGAGGGCGCTTCAAATCGGCATAAGCATTTTGTATGGTTTATCCAGTCCAGCGTACTTGTATATATATAGAGGTCAGTTATTTTAATTATTAATCGAGGATAAATGTAAGATGTCTATGGTTCACAACATCCACTTACCATCAGGTGGACTGTGCGCTCATTTTCACCAAACACTACTAGACGAAACAAAATAAACAAGCTTTGGCAATAATTAGAAACAATTAACAACTCAAAATCAACTAAAAAAAAAAATGTTAATGACCATATTTAACCTGTCAATTGTCAAATTGGCGTCGATAAAGCAACAGATCTATCGTATCACAGAGCCATCTATGCAAATAAGGCTGTAGTTTTTGAGTGAAAGTGACCATATTTACCGGATGACCATATTACACTCACGTACGCTAGTAAAATATAAAATATACAAAATGAAACAACATTAACGATTAATAAATTGATTTCCAATAAATTTTTAATCTCTCATAATTACAATAACCAATGCAATAGAAAACATACAAAAGTTCCAACTTGGTGATCGTAGAACACTAAAGCCAATATTAGCTTAATATTACCAGATACTGCCGCGATAGTTTCCCAATGTTAGTGGGAAAAAAATATTTACATCCAATAAGTAACATTATATTTTAATACGTGAAGTACATTTTATTATAAACATTACGTAATACATTGCATTGCATTCCCTATTTCTTAGAAAACAATAAAAAGGGCGGACTGAATGCCTTTAGCCCATTAGGCCAAAAACTTCTATGAATACAACTAGACACGCACCGGTACTAATACATTGCGCACTAAGTTACGGTCAATTCTGCAACCGGGCAAGAAGACTAATTCCAACCCGCAAACGTTATTTTAGTAACTAAGAAAATTGTCATTATTATGTGCGCACTTTGTCAACGAGACTTAAAGTTTATTTCACATAAGTATGTAACTTTATTTCGTATTTGGCTAAAAATGGTGCACCAACAATTGCGTGGCATATTAACCGTGCCAGCTACACGCCCGCGCGGTCCACAGCTGTGATACAGTTTTTGTTCTGCATTGCCGCTCTAGTACCAGTTTATATAGAAGTCTTTGGTTGATATTAAATTTTTATAATTTTTTTCCCGACAACACTGAAAAGCGATCAATTAATTAAAAGACGCGTGAACATTATTATCACACTTACAACATTAATTATTTAATTATCACACTTAAGTGACTTTGGTGTACAAATATTACCATGTTTTTTTATATATAATTTACTATTATTTGTAATATAATATACCCCTCTATGGCTGCTTGCGTTTAGAAAATTCTACACAACTGAGATTGTCTTATTTTAATTAAGTAAATTCCCAGTCTAACTTTATGACATTATATAATCTATCTGCTCTCTGAAGGCCTGCGTCCAGTAGTAGGAATTTAGAGGCTGTATCCTTTCTTTACTTTTATACAGTCTATGTCGTTCCATAAAATATGGTGGGAACAGTTAATCTATGTTAAATATTAAAGGCTCTTTTAAGGCTTTGTTATCATTAATTATTAATCATATTCGCATAGTTTAAACTTATAAAAACTACACTCGATTAACTTTTTTTAGTGCACTCTAAATTTGCAACAAAAAATTCTGAATTCTTATGTTTACGCGTTAACATTGAATGAGACTGGTAACGGGTTTCAGTCGTTCTTTCAAAAATTAAGATAGCATTTAAATACAGGACATTTCATTACATCATGTATTTTTCTGCCATGTAACATTTGTCTTCTCTTTTGAGAGTAAGAACAAAAGTTTCAATTCTTCCATTGATCAAGGATTGTAGTTATGGCGTTGTATCGCACTAACTAACGAGTTCCGCAGAAACCTGCACTTTTTGGATTCCTGCTGTTATTCATTATTTCATATAGATCCTATATGCATCTAGACGTTTGGAACTGTAGGCGAACCAGTTATGCGTTTCACGTATCAGAAACTCGTTGACGTGGTAGAGTTTCCGCCGCCTTTTCTGCACATAAATGCAAGGAATGACTTGTACATTTTATCACGATCAGATCAGGTAACTTTTGCTTCAAAAGAGCGGCAAGCGAATTATTTTTCCTACCATGACATTAGTTCCATCTAAACCAATGCCAACTAACATTTCGATACGAAGTCCATCTTCTTGCAAAGTGGAGCAAACTAAATTGTAAAGAGATGTAGCATCGCAATCTGTAACTTTGACTATTCTATAAAACGTTGTAACCAAATTATTCTTCTTTGAAAAAAAGCGAATCATCATACATAACACCTTTGTGGTAGTTATGTCGGTAGTCCGTCTACAATTATGGAATAAGGAGAGTTTCAATTCTTCCAGTAGATCTTGAAACATACATGGACCTAGAACATTTTTATTAACATAGTGCATTTAGTTCTATGCAGTTTTATATTATTTAATATTTCGGACTTAGGTCAAGTTTGGGAGCATTTCACCCAAATGGTCAACATTTGTTGTTGAAGAATGTTCGACAATGTATGCGGCTATCTTCAATTCGGCAATTTTCCTTTCATCTGGTATTAACTTTTTAAATGTGATTTGTTTACAAGATTTTGCTGTTTTATTAAAAGAAACAGTTTTTTTATGTTTTTTACTTTGAGCGTGATATAGTAGGCTCTTTTTATGCGGCACTAAGGATACATGACAGTATTTGCAGTATGCACTTTTTTCTCCAGCTGGATCCGGAGCAATCCAATCTAAAAAAAAAATACAGGCTTAACATCAACTAGCAAATTTCTCCATATTTGGGTAAATGTCATTTATTTGGTAACACTGAGCTGAGACCAAATGTGATGGACAGAAGTCAGAATGACGCTTGTCGCTTTATTTGTGTGTGTGTGTGTGTGTGTGTGTGTGTGTGTGTAAGAGCGAGCTTAAGGGCTTAAGATTAATGCTCAGTTGACAAATATTCGTAGAACTAAGTAAACTGCCTGCACGTTCTTCTACTTCTTGTTTAACATCGTACTTGCCTTATAATAATTCAACACGACACTTATTGGAATCTGATACACGATTACTACTTATCGGATGATATTATGAAAGAATACTAGAATATTTTTATTATAACATAAATAGCACTTACCTTTCAGTAAAGGGTCCGTTTCCCATTGGTGGCTATATTTTTGTTTATATTTAGCAGTTTCAGGAGGCATCTTCCTAGATAAAACTTTTGCTTCGGTCTCAACAAAACAAGAAGACACAAAACAACGACGCGTGCAATGCAAAGATGGTGGCAAACATAAATAAACCGGTTTTTCTCTCTAAGCACACTATCTCTCTTCCGTGTACACAAACCTTCGAGTGTGAAAGAGAAAATCGATTCTTGTCTATTGCTAACGGAAGAGAACGGTACATCGTCACAACAAGTTAGGTTACGTTCGGAAACACGTATTCAATCAATCACCAATTTGTTTGCAAGGAGTTTTAAACACTCTATGAAAATCCTAGACATATTATACCTATTTATTATACCCTGAAAATGCCCTAAACAATTTTCTACCCTAAAAATACCTAAACGCGTAAAATGTTCCTAAATTTAGGTAAAACACTTATAGTGGATACTTGGCGGCCAGTGCTGCTAAATCGATAAAATGATGTTAATTAAGGCTTCTTTGTAACCGATATTTGTAACAGTTACTGCCTGTTATTTGTCCCATCCGACCGACCGATGTCATTACACGAGCGTCCATTGTTTTCAGTTTTTCTATTTAAATCTTACTTTGAAGCAATAAAAACCACTAAGATTTTCGGAAAATGCTTGAATCTTTAATACTTTTGCTTTGCGTGTCTATTTTTAATTTTTAAGTAATTTTTAAAATTATTAAAATAAGAAAATATTATGTTCGTCATTGCAAAGTTATGTCGATCGCAAATTTGACATCTGTCAAAAAGATCAAGCTATGTTGTACAGAGTATAGTAACAAATTTTTAAGTACCTATATTATCAAATAGATTTAATTTGTTTAATATTAACTGTAAATTCACTTACTTGTGGAATTTTATCCCATTTCCTTTTGGTAACGAGTTTTACATATTACGCACACTCATTATTACTAAAAATAATTCTTATTATGTAACTAAAATAAAACATAATCAAACCACATAAAATACTTCCATTTTTTAGTTTAAAAGTTAAAAATACAGGGATACGATTTAAATAACACAACACACTTTGGCATATTATGTCAATTTTAGTTTCTGGTACGAACAATGAGGGCGCTTCAAATCGGCATAAGCATTTTGTATGGCATAGCCAGTCCAGCGTACTTGTATATATAGAGGTCAGTGATTTTAATTATTAATCGAGGATAAATGTAAGATGTCTATGGTTCACAACATCCACTTACCATCAGGTGGACTGTGCGCTCATTTTTCACTAAACACTACTAGACGAAACAAAATAAACAAGCTTTGGCAATAATTAGAAACAATTAACAACTCAAAAATCAACTTAAAAAAATGTTAATGACCATATTTAACCTGTCAATTGTCAAATTGGCGTCGATAAAGCAGCAGATCTATCGTATCACAGAGCCATCTATGCAAATAAGGCTGTAGTTTTTGAGTAGAAAGTGACCATATTTACCGGATGACCATATTACACTCACGTACGCTAGTAAAATATAAAATATACAAAATGAAACAACATTAACGATTAATAAATTGATTTCCAATAAATTTTTTAATCTCTCATAATTTTACAATAACCAATGCAATAGAAAACATACAAAAGTTCCAACTTGGTGATCGTAGAACACTAAAGCCAATATTAGCTTAATATTACCAGATACTGCCGCGATAGTTTCCCAATGTTAGTGGGAAAAAAATATTTACATCCAATAAGTAACATTATATTTTAATACGTGAAGTACATTTTATTATAAACATTACGTAATACATTGCATTGCATTCCCTATTTATCAGAAAACAATACAAAGGGCGGACTGAATGCCTTTAGCCCATTAGGCCAAAAACTTCTATGAATACAACTAGACACGCACCGGTACTAATAATACATTGCGCACTAAGTTACGGTCAATTCTGCAACCGGGCAAGAAGACTAGTTCCAACCCGCAAACGTTGTTTTAGTAACTAAGAAAATTGTCATTATTACACTTTGTCAATGAGACTTAAAGTTTATTTCACATAAGTATGTAACTTTATTTCGTATTTGGCTAAAAATGGTGCACCAACAATTGCGTGGCATATTAACCGTGCCAGCTACACGCCCGCGCGGTCCACAGCTGTGACAGTTTTGTGACACAGTTTTTGTTCTGCATTGCGGCTCTAGTACCAGTTTATATAGAAGTCTTTGGTTGATATTAAATTTTTATAATTTTTTTCCCGACAACACTGAAAAGCGATCAATTAATTAAAAGACGCGTGAACATTATTATCACACTTACAACATTAATTATTTAATTATCACACTTAAGTGACTTTGGTGTACAAATATTACCATCCTTTTTTATATATAATTTACTATTATTTGTAATATAATATACCCCTCTATGGCTGCTTGCGTTTAGAAAATTCTACACAACTGAGATTGTCTTATTTTAATTAAGTAAATTCCCAGTCTAACTTTGTGCTTAAATAGCACATAGCTTTTATGACATTATATAATCTATCTGCTCTCTGAAGGCCTGCGTCCAGTAGTAGGAATTATAGAGGCTGTATCTTTCCTTTACTTTTTTACAGTCTATGTCGTTCCATAAAATATGGCGGGAACAGTTAATCTATGTTAAATATTAAAGGCTCTTTTAAGGCTTTGTTATCATTAATTATTAATCATATTCGCATAGTTTAAACTTATAAAAACTACACTCGATTAACTTTTTTTAGTGCACTCTAAATTTGCAACAAAAAATTCTGAATTCTTATGTTTACGCGTTAACACATTGAATGAAACTAGTTTTCACGGATTTTACCACGTTTTGACTTATTTCATTTTTCAAAGATCTTTTTGCGTAGATCGGACCAAAAATTAACATATTAAACTAAAGGTAACTGTGGTTAACTGTGATATTGGGACGTCGAACAAATCAGTCCCCCGTGACTATGGATGCTGTAAAGCACTCAAAACGTCGACAAAATCCGTAAAATTTAGTTTCATTTATTTATTTTATGGCTGTACACAACAGTTTATATTCACTTTTACGTAACATAAATACCTAATATATACAAAGTTTTAACCTGGAATACAAATCAAAAATGCGTACATACAGTTGCAACATGCATTATACGTAAACATATCTATAAAAAAAATTAGTTAAACAATTTAATGACAATTTAGTGAAAGTTTTTTTTAGGTATAATTAAAGACGATAAAAAATTAATGTGGAGTTGACTTGAAGTAGTGGAATAGTTGAGTGCGAAGCTTATTTATATTATTGTCAAAGACGTCAATGTCCCTACCTGACTGTGTCAAAATCATATCATTATAAGAGCGACACATACGTGTTAAAGGATTGTAAAATTAAGTATTGTTCTTTTAAACGTTTAATATAAATGTATTAAGACGACGCGTGGGATTCGACTTGATATTAAAATTAATTTGGGATAAAAGATTTGGGAAAACAATTTTGCAGTGTATTAATTTATGTAAGCAAAGAATATCTTGTATTGCACGTCTATTGAAACTCCAAATCTAAGTAGTCTCTCCTGATAAGACGGTAGTTTGCGACCTATTTCCAGCCTATTACTAACTATCTTAAGAGCTTTGTTTTGGATCTGTTCTAGACGCTTGGAGTGCACTTCGTAAAATGGAGACCATACAACAGAACCATACTCAAGAGTACTTTTTATCAAAGCGTAGAAGATGTATATAAATGTGGATGGTTTTTTGAAATGGTTGGTTGTTCTGGTAATAAAACCTAATGTTTTGTATGACTAAACAATGTGATCATAATGATTTCTGAAAGTAACTTATTCATCAAAGTAAACACCTAAGTCTTTTGCCACTGAATTTCGCTTAAGAATTTGACCTTCAAGTATACAATCGTGATTTATTTTATTACGTTTGTTGGTAAAAGAAATAGCGAAGCATTTATTTATATGTAAGTACATACAGTTTTGTTTGCACCAGTCAGCAATTGTATATTAGAATCATTTTGCAAATCTATACAATCATTAAAGTCATTAATTTTTTTGAACACTTGAAGGTCATCTGTATATAATAGACAAGGACATGTTAGTTTTAGGATTAGGTAGTTTATAAAAATAAGAAACAATAGAGGGCCCAGATGGGATCCTTGTGGGACACCTGATTTAATGGTGACGGCAGTCGATTTATACCCCTTTACAGTAAATAATTGGCTACGGTTTTCTAAGTAAGACTGTATCCATCGGAATAAATTACCATGGATGCCGTACCACTTGAGTTTCTGAAAAAGCAATGCATGGTTCACTTTGTCAAATGCCTTGCGGAAATCGGTATATATTGTGTCAACTCGAAAACTTACTGCGAAGTATGAACAAAGATATGCCTTATATTCCAACAGATCTGATATTGTGGACTTTCCCTTGACAAAACCATGCTGTTGCTCGAAAAGAGCTGATTGTACATGATAATAAATTCGATCATAAATTAGAGATTCAAATACTTTCGCGATACAAGAAAGAATGAGAAACAATTCACTAATAACAATGTGATTTAAATAAAAATTAAGAAAAAAAAAATTTGACGTATTAACATTTATACTTATCGCTACATTTAAAAGCTAAAATCTGCTAATATATAAGTTCTATAGCAAACTGCTGCCTTGATGGTAGAAGCCTAAGTTAAAAATAATGTTTTTTCTGTGTCAAGTGTTAATCAAATATGTTAAAAGTTAGTCATTGCGAATTAGTTGAAATAATAATTATAATTCAAACATTGAAGTAATACGAGCATGTACTACATACTAGAAGAGACGTCTAGACTTGGTCGTTTGCAACATGCATTAGAGCTCATGGGCTCACACTCACTTAGTCTATGCCATAAAAAGGTACTCTGTGCCTCTGACCACGTGCCCCGCACTGCCACACAGATTTTGTCCGCGGTGTCTGTTCTAGTACGTAGTACATATCAGTTCAATTAATTCAAAATGGTGATAATTTTTACCACTTTTCCAGGTCTGAGCTATATTTAAGGTTTTAAGTATATAGCTCATCTTTGTACCGACAGACATACAAAGAAGGAAGCTAATAAAAAAGTAGTTAAAAAAAACATAATAAAAATAATGGTAGTTCTAAATAAAAAAAAGGCTTTTACTGATTGATCACTATCTTAATTTTTAACTAGTTCAATGAATTGGGAATGGCGAAATAACACAGCGAAACTTTCCAATTTTCACAGATAAAAAAATTGGTTCGAAAAATAGTTGCCATACTAAAAAGATAATCATTTTAGTAAGGCCGTATCTTATCGCGATATACATAAGAATTACTTATTCAAAAGAAACTTGATTTATTGATGTGCATAAAAATGTGTCCTGTGTAAATAACTTGTACCGAATTATACAACTCGTACAGAAAAAGAATGGGGTTATAAATGGCGTCATATCTATTCACTCTCGCTTGCATACTGTCGTTGTCTATACTCACACCCGGTGGTAACGACTACAAAAAAAGTTACCAGCCGTCACGGGACTTCCGGTAGAATTTGTAATTAATGAAAACCAATACATAAAGAAATATGGAGTAAAATAAATTTAAAAAGTGTACTATAGTCGAATTTAAAGGCACACGCATAAGAGTCGGTCGAAGTCGGAGTCCGTTTTACTGCCAAAGTGCGCCAATAAATGTTTGATAGGCGGTTTTGTGCTTCTAACTTTATGTCTGAGTAACACAACATAACTGTTCAATAAACTTTTTAAGTATTGGATATCATATTTACATAACGTTTTAAATGGGGTGGAGCGTAGCATAGCCCTCTTATCCACAACTCCGATGCAATTTATTGTTCCCATCTGAAGCTGTCTGATTGTGATAAAACTTAGCACAGGTAATCTAAGTAGTGTGTAAACAGTACGTAGATTTATTTTTATATCTCTAGCTATTTTCATTGATATAAAAATTGAGGTTATTGTATAGTTTAAATTACTTAATACATTTTATTATAACGTATAAGTCTGATCGATACTTAGTTAACATTATACTGTTATTTATACAAAAAGTTTTTACTAAATGCATATGTAAGTATATACGTTACTTATAACAATAAAAAACATGCGTGAGTGTTGTGGAACACTTGGTTAGAACGAAGTCCTTTTC
Organism: Parnassius orleans; assembly: GCA_029286625.1. Classification (NCBI taxonomy): domain Eukaryota; kingdom Metazoa; phylum Arthropoda; class Insecta; order Lepidoptera; family Papilionidae; genus Parnassius; species Parnassius orleans. Next base: position 94,223 of record JAGSMP010000397.1, on the reverse strand, counting down.
GTAGTATATTATTATTAATAAACGTATTATATTATTGATTAACAAATACAAATAAATGAATTACTAGCGTCTATTAAAATGAAGCGTCATTTAAAATAATATTTCTTTCATGGCAAGATAAGAAAAAGTGCGAGGGAGATGGATATTTGTCCAACTCACTTCCTTATAGCCGCCAAGGCCGTCTACATTACGGTAGAAGGGGTCGTGACGGAAAAAATCTTACACTTTTTGTCGCCTAGCCCCCATCCGCCAAATCCGTACCGTCCGATAAAGAACTTCGTTCCAAAAACACAATTTTTAAATTTTTTGTCTGTCCGTCTGTTTGTTCCGGCTAATCTCCGAAATGGCTGGACCGATTTTAATGAGATTTCCACTGGCAGATAGCTGATGTTATAAGGAGTAACTTAGGCTACTTTTATTTCAGAAAAACAATTAGGGTTCCGCGCAACAAAAAAAACCTAAATTACACGCGAGCGAAGTCGCGAGGAACAGCTAGTTTGTAATATGCGATAAAAAATCCAAAGATTAAAACAATAATTAGATAACCAACTCCATAAAAAATTACTGAAAAGAGGATTTGTTTTTATTAACCGACGAAAAAAAAGGAGGAGGTTCTCAAGTCGACGCATATATTTTTTATGTATGACCACGCATAACTTTTTACAGAGTAGTCGGATTTTGATAATTCTTTTTTTATTGGATAGGGTATACCTCGAAATTGGTCCCATATAAATTTGATTAAGGTCTTACCAATAGTTTTTGAGTTATCTTTAATAATATAAGTCGGTTGTACAAAATTTTTATTTTAATTATCTATAACATAAATCACTCACATAATTAAAACGAATCTAACGACACCTCATATTATGTTACAATCCATCAAGCCGTTTAGGCTACAGAGTGTGCCAAAGAAATGGACATACATAGGGTAATTCCGGGAGAGATGGCCAATCAAAGAAAATCACAGTCCCACTTCCTAAATTGCACTACTTTCTCGTTAGTACACTCCGTGCTGTGTGTGGGATCGATGTTTTGGTCGAACTCCGGCGACAAAATAACAATAAAAGTAAAGTAAAGTAAAGTTACAGCCTATATACGTCCCACTGCTGGGCACAGGCCTCCTCTCATTTCTGAGAGGGTTTTAGGGCAAGGAAATGTCCGCCGCACTGCCCCAATGCGTGTTGGCGAACTTCACATGTCTTCGAAATATTTTTTTTTATTTCTCAGACATGCAGGTTTCCTCACGATGTTTTCCTTCACCGTCGAGCACGTGGTAAATCAGCACTTAAAATTGCAATTAACAATTTCATTTTTGCCGGCGGGGATCGAACCCGGGTTGCTCGAGTACTGTGTAACTTACAACGAGCGCTAACCATCTGAGCTACCACGGCTCAGATGGTTAGCGCTCGTTCAAAATGACAATAATTAAGTAAAATGTACCTATATAAATTTGTATGGAGCTTAAAGTTTTCAAAGGGTTTACGTTACACAGTTTTGGCAATAATGCATCAACAAAATAAGTGGTTTTTTTTAAGTTAAGTGTTCAGTTTACGACCAAAACTTTAATATAACCGCAAAATGGCGCATGGGTTGTTTATATTTTTTTACAAATAATGTGTGGCCATCTATCCCGGGTGATTAGGAGAGATTGCCATACATGGACGGTATGAGATGGCCATATATATATATGTATGTAATATGTAATATTGAAAGTTATTATAAATAGTAATATTTTGCTTTATTGATGGTGAATTATATTAATTACGTTTTAGTAATACATTACAGTATTTTATTTTAGATGCCAAATTTAAACCAAAGAAAAGCAGTCAGCTCACTAAGGAACTGGATTGAAAAATCATTTAAGGCAACTTTGAACGCTGTTTGAAGATAAGAGACTACTCAGCTTTTATAAAGAGTATAGAAGGACGATACAAGTAAAATAATGATAAAAAAGGATCATTCACCATCATATTCAGCTAAGAAAATGAGAAGAAAATCGCTAATTACACGAAAACCATGCAAAAAATCATCAACAAAGTTATCTGAAAGTAGTGATGAGGATGAACAACCAATATGATGTGATTCAGCTGACGAAAAAGGTGGAAACAGAGAAGTGGAAAACTGTCTAGGCAGTGGAGAAAATTGTTATGAAACGCATCTCATGAAAGACTGGCTTCAATGCGTTTTATTTCAACTGTGGGTATATGAAAATTACACCGAATTTGATGATGTGTCATTGTGTGGACAGAAAAGAAGAATGAGCTAAGACTTAAAAACCTAAAGGAAAAGAGTGGTTTAAATGCATATTAACAAACTGGCAATCTCTCCCTTGCTACTATGGCCATATCTACCGGGCACTACGGGAGAGATGGCCAATTGTGATTTGAAGAAAAATGTAATTTATGACACTAATTATGTTAAAGTTCAATATTTTTATGTGATATTTAAAGAGCTTAATGCCTAAAGTTTAATTAATCTTTGTAGTTTTAATTTAACTGGTTTCTTAAAAAACTATGGCCAACTCCCCCGGACTTACCCTACATACTCTCGAAAAACATTGCCCTATTTCCGGGGCAGTCGGGTATAAAGTTTTTTCGCTTTAGGTATCGTGTATGCTGACTGTACAAGCTCGATGAGCCAGAATATATACATAGTTAGTTGTTGAACCGCCATTTTGAAGCCCATTCTTTATCCATTTATGAAGTACCATGTAATTTTAGTATAATATGCGCATGTGCGTATTCGTCTATTCATAAATAGATAAGTAAATGTTTCTATATGAATTCAAATTTATATTTAAACTAAATAAAAGCTTTGTATGTATGTCGCTATGATGGCACTAAAGCTAAATGCACATGCGATGGATTTAATCCATCCAGTCGTCGCCGCCAAAGTCCACGCTCTCCGAAAAGGACTCCACCTGGACCTAGGGAATTAAAATATATTATTACCCTGATGATGCCGTGAAGCGAAACTGGTCGGTTTTTATAGTTAGTATATATATATATATCAGAAAAAAACTTCTAAAAACTACACTTTTCTGACAAATTAACTTTCCCACCATGATATTTGTTAAATATTGCACTATATTCATTCACCTTGGTGGCAGAAAAGTCGGAGAGTCATTGCTCCATAACCCTCAAAAATGAGAAAAAGCTTGCGCCGAACAGTTCGACGTATATACTCGTAGGTTGTGACTTTAACATATATAACTCAACTTTATTATTAAATGTGTAAGCTGGTTTATCACTTCAATTTTATACAAAGAAGCTAATCTGAGTACTTAGCCTACTGAGAAGTTGGGGCACCAAGGTCAATGAGCCTTTTACTGTCTAGTTAGTTAACTTTTTAGTTTAAAGAAAAAGTCGTGGAGTTCCCTCATTGTAGTTGTTTTTTTTGTCAAATAAACTTTTTTAATATTTACCTCGTCGCGGGTCGGACTGTCGGCACTGAAGCCGCCGCCCAGCGCGTAGCCGGCGAGCCCGCCCGCCGCCAGCGCGCCCACGCCCAGCCCGACCGCCGCGCCCGTGCCCAGCCCACGCCGCTGCGCCTGCGTCCCAACGTACGTCGGCTCGTAGCCCTGCAGTTCACTCGCTCAATTATAGAAACGAACATTGAAGTTTTTTTTAAATATTTAACCTCGATTAAGAATCAAAAAACGAGCACACAGTCCACTTAATGGTAAGTGGATGCTGTGGCCCATGGGCATCTACATCCCAACGTACGTCGTCTCGTAATCCTACAGTTCACTCGATCAGTTGTAGGAACGAAGTCGTTCACATTGATAAATTTCAATATTTTAACCTTAGATAATCAATTTTCTAGATAGAGAATTACGAGCATAAATACGTAGAATACACCGGCCAGCTGTTGGCCTGTCGGAGAGCCTGAGTTATTATAATACTCTTTATTTTAATGAAAATTATGCATATTGAGAATAATTAATCATTCAAAGGGTCTGAATTTGTACTATAAAAGTATAATATTACAGAAATATTCAAAATTCAAATGCGACCAATGTTAAATATAACATAAAAGTGTGCACCTAACACATTACGTACCTTAATACATATTTATGTGTTAGGTGCACACTAGACGATCGCTCCCTTTCTAACCTGTGGCAAAATGTTCTATAATGAAATATAACTACGATTGTTTATATAGCAATTAGTATGGAGCGATAAAGCCGGGCTTTTGGTGTGAAGTTAGTCAAGCGCGGGGGCGCGCGGGCGATACGTTTGCAAGTTCACTTCACATTTCAATGTTTACTCTGTGTGTTTACTTGAGCGAATGAATATTGCGAGTTGAAAATTTATGCTTTTTTATAGATTTTTAGTAAAAATGGAGGATAATAGTGTTTCTTGTGATGAATTGAAGTGTGTTAATGTGCTAATCGGCAAGGAAAAAGTAAAATCGAAAAAGAGAAAAGGTAAATTTTTATAAAACTGCTAAAAACAACAAAAACCATATCTTGAGCTTGTCCTAGTTTGGAGCCCTAGCTTCGCCACTGCGTAAAGGTAATATGGTCACCTTAAGCTTTGCCGCCCTATAAAACCAAAACTAGGAGGAGGACAGAGACAAAAACACAAAGTCGTATACTATAACTAAGATATTAAGAAAAAACTAGCAAACAACCTTTGGCAATAATTGGGAACACTTCGAAAAATCGACTTAAGAAAAACTAACTGCACTACACAATACTAAAATCAACTAAAATATTTACTATAATGTCAACTGTCAAAATGGCATCGATAATGCAGCGACCTTTTGACCCTTTATTATTTGATTGACTGATGAAGAGTTATCGTATTACAAAACCATCTATGCAAACAATGATGTAGTTTTTGAGTTATAAGAAAGTGACTATATTAACCGGTCATCCGGATATTACCCTCACGTACTATAGTTTTTATTTTGTGTAATTTTATTATTATTTTTTTCTTCTTTTTTCTGTCTTGTAAACTACACGGTATATAATATCGGATAATCATTAAGTTCTAGATAAATGGGAAGACTGGCCTCCACGACACAGGGATTCCTAGTGTGGAGCCCAGTTTGAAATTATAAAATAATAAAATATGACACTTATAAAATATGTAACATAACTGTAACTAAGTCAGTATCTGTATACTTTTGTGAACTGAATAAATATTTCTTATTTCTTCTTTCTTCTTATGACCTCGTAAAAAATACAAAATAACGATAATTCGTTATTTTGTATTTTTACGCCATTAAATCTTGCCAGAACAATACGTGGCGATTGAGAAATAGTAAGCAATGATACGTACTATTATTAAATATTTAAACATTTTTTGTGTGATGTCAAGAAATAATTTATTAATTTCAACGAAATGTTATTCTTTTTTGATGTCTGTATCTTAAAGTAATTACGTAGGTAATATGCGGTCTAGACTATGTTATTTTTTTAGTGTTCCATGTTAATCAAACTTAAAATTCCCCGAATCAGTACCAGTTAAATTGGTAGCTGATATTTTAATTTTAACCATTTCACTGTCCCGTGAGTCATATATGAACATTTCGATTGATTAACTATTGTGTCTTTTTTGCGGACAGGCAAGTTGTTAAGATAAAACTTGGAAATTCGTCATTGACATATTTTGTTTTAATTATGAATGTTCAATTAAAATTAGATAACGTTTTTAATAACAGTTCGATAAGTATTTCATAAAAGTGAGACCTTTGAAGATTTTTTGGGCTATGAAAATAACGATATTTATCATATTTTTGTCTTACAGCATGTAGTTCCAAATTAATTAATGACCGCCAATTTTAATAAGTTTAATTTTGACCGATTTCTTCTTCAAAACAAAAGTTTACAAAATGCGGGCCACTTTTATTGGTTTATACAACGAATTCATATTTAGTTTAAAGGAATATGTCCGGTAAGAAAACTTCAAATTGTCGGCTACTTTTTTCAGTTCATGACGAACTCATATTCATAGACCACAAGATATAGGTTTTGAAAGAAATCGGACAATTGACAAGTTCTCAAAATGGCGGCTACTTTTTTCAGTGCTCACGACGAATTCATGTTCATAGACCACACGGACTCCCGGATAAGCAGTCGGTACAGACAAAAGAGTTTTAAAATGGCGGCCCTTATCTTCTGTTCGGATTATGTATAATATGTATGTATACGAAAACAAAAGCGAATGCAACTACATGCACAACTTGTCATATTTACCCCACACGATGGTAAAAACCTTTGAATTGGTATCCCTACAGCACGCACACAAAGACAAGTGGCATGAGTATAAGACGAAGCTGTCACGTTCACAAACCCGTCAAGTTTGGCCATATTTTGAAACGTAATAACAACTCGTCGCGTTAACCAGAGATTATATGATCTAAGGTTTTTACTAAGTTTAGTTACACACACAGTCAACCTGATAGCAAGTGGATGCTGCGACCAAACACAATTTTATAAATCATCAATTAAGAAATAAAATGCAGATGCGCTGTTACTTCTGAGGGCTAAGGCAGCATGCCTCGTTATCAGTAAAAACACTACAATCACCATACGAAACACAGCAGTAACCATAATAAGCACTATTCCTTACCCCGGATGTGAAACCTGAAACAAAAAGAGAATATGTTTAGACATTTATAATAATTGGAAGCACGTGCTTGTCTTTTTTTTTAAATAAGGATGACTAACGAGCACACAGTCCACCTGATGATAAGTGGATGCTGTGGCCCACACACATCTACATCTATCCTCGGTTAATAATCAAAATGCAGTTCCGTTGTCACCCTTAAGGACTAAGGGTGACAACGGAACTCGTTTTTAGTAAAAAGGGTCTCCGGTTCTCTACACTCGCCAAACGAAGCACAGCAGCATTAAGGTGCAATTTTTCGCTGGTATTCTGTGAAAGCGTAGTCCTTGGCAGACTGAGCCGATCCATTCGTGCAACAACTGCAGCAAAGCTCTACCACATATAAACGATCCAATATTGAGTGCCGTAGCAACTTTGTCAAATGCTATGTATCTCAAGGCCTCTGGATAACAGTATGTTAGCGGTCCAGAACTACGATTTTCCACAGTGGACTCTCTTCCACTATTGCTTTATGGAATCTGCTATCGCCGGTGATTTTTCCGGACCAGACGGGGTTAGTAATTTTACTGCTGCTAATATTGTATGTTTTTCAAAATTTTAGCAACCTAAAACATAGAATTGTCTAAAATTAATAATTGTCTATATGTTATATAATATGGACCAAGTGATTAATAGGGCATTATTCATAATGCCCAGACAGTATGAAAAATGTCCAATATGAGTAGGTTATATAATTAAAAGTATTGAAATAATTAAATTTACCGAGCTTTATGAATAAAGTCCTGTGCTTATTGGGCAGAGTAATAAAAAGACAGGTTATATTTTTTTTTGATGTCACACATTTAACAATTTAACACAATGGGAATAAAGTTTTTCATTAATTTTTTTTGTAACGCAAAGGAAGGAATACCCATACTACAAAGTGGTTTTTCCCTTTCTTCAATTTTTTACACTCTTTTTACTTTCAGATTTGGTATATTATTTACTTATTGTCTTAAAAGGGATTACATACATTGATACTATACTATATGATTGGTTAGGCTATATCAAGCTGTTCCCCGCGACTTCGTCAGCGTTTATTACGATTGGATTTCTTGGGTGTTCATTTTGTTTTGCGCGAAATACCTAATTATTTTTCGAAAACAAAAGTAACCTAAGTTACTCCTTATTACATCAGTTAACTGCCAGTTAAAGTCCCGTCAAAATCGGCCCAGCCATTTCGGAGATTAGCCGGAACAAACAGACATATAAACAGAAATTAAAAAAAATTTTTGTTATAAGTACCGTACATCATTTCATATGCATTTAGGGTCAGTTCACACCAAGACGCGACGATGCTTGAAGAGGCCAGTGGTTTCGCACCGCGCAACGGAACGTCGGTAGGCGTATCGTGAAGTCGCTGGCAGCGCACCGCTCTTGCATGCTGCGCCTACCGACCAAGCAGTCCGCTGCGTCGATACACCGCGAGGCATCTCGAGGCGCAGCGCGACGCCGCGATGCATTTTAGAATTATCTCAATAAAGTATGTATCTTTTTGTATAGTAAATAAAGTTATATTTTATATCACTATGTTAAAAAGTGCGCGCCGCGTTACGTCGCGTCTCGGTGTGAACTGACCCTTAGTAAAAAGCTGTTATTTTGACATTACAAACAGGCACTTCAATTTTATTTATTGTGTACATAGATATCAAACTCCGTAACTGTTACGAAGCACTATTCATAATGACCAGACAATGTGATAAATAATGAAGTTTAAATCAGTATTAATTACGTTGCCCGATTTGACTTGCCATTATTCATATTGCCCGGGAATTATAAATAGTGCCCTGATCACTTGGTCCATAACATATGTACGTCTCATTGCTGGGCACTCGAGTTTCGGAGTGTGTTAAAGAGTAATTAGTGCTCCAGTGTGTTTTGGCGGACTTGCACATGTACTCGAAATATTTTTTTCCTCAGGCAAACAGGTTTCTTTACGATGTTTCCTTCACCGCCGAGCGCGTGGCAAAATCATCACTTAAATTTGGTGCCGGCGGGTATAGACGTTCGAACCCGGATTGCATGAGCCATTTATTCCATGAACCAAGTATTCATTCGGCTTTGAACTTTGAACAAGCTCATGATTATGTTAACTGTATAACTGGTTTTTTTTTTAAATAATGAAAGGCGGGAAAAATTGCAGCCATAATTTTAGTTTGTAATTTGTTTTTAACTTTTTCATGTTTTTCTTTGTTCTTTTAATAATTTTTACTTTTTAATTTTACTTTTCTAAAACACTATTCTTTCTTAAAATATTAACTTGATAGATTTTAAGAGAAGCATTTTTGATTTTTATTTTTTGTAAAATTAGCCTCTATTCTATTGGTCGTGGGACTGTAATCTCCAAGACTTTGGTCATCACTGAAAATGAGTAAATGAGTGCTGTGGTTTACCGCAACTCATGCTGAATTACTATTTTTGGCATGACGTAAGACGTACAAAGATATTTTTTATGTTTATGCAGTTTTTTTTTAAATTTGAATTTATATTGTTGTTGTGTACGTCAATAGTTTATGACGAAATAGTTTTTCTTTGTTTTAGAAGTGAAAACTTCTTAAGAACAGTTGTGATTTGAAACTCGATGAAACGAAAAAGCGACACTAAAGAGTCAAACATATATCTATAGAATTTAGCCTGTGAGAGAATGAGATAGAATACAGTATACAGTGTGTCCTATATTTTAGTTACCACAAGCCACTCGTCTCATTTGTTGAAATTGAAAACTTGGATAATTTTTAATCTTGGTAAAAATATTATAATAAAAACCCGTACGATTATCTTACTCCTCATACTCTGCATTCGTATCGTTCCCTCGAAGTTTAGTTTTCTGAACATGTTTTTTGTCCTGTAATACTTTACCTTCCTAGATCTAGCCTTTAGAATAGATAGAATAGAATAATTTTAATTAAATATAGATTATTACATATTACTTATTGAAAGTCATTTTTTTTATTTACACTGGTTCGGAAAATACCACTATCCTGGGTAGAACCATCAAGAAACCAACGTATTTTTTTTAAATCGTATAAACTTTTCAATAATTTTGTACAATTTTTATAATTTTTTTTTAATAGAAACAGCATGGTAGTGATCACCTCATTCACAGGGGTTATTTTTGTACAATTTTTCTTTAATAAAAATTTTAAACTTGTTGATTAACTACCTTTGTTCAGTCGGTATTTTAGTATACGTTAAATGATTTGATTTTTAGGCATTTAACTGAATAAATTAAAAGATTAACTAACTAAATAGTAAGGGGCTGATTAGACCATGTGATCTGGATCTTGGGTGCCCCAACTTCTCAGTAGGCTAGTACTCAGATTAGCTTCTTTGTATAAAATTGAAGTGACAAACGAGCTTACTCATTTAATAATAAAGTTGAGTTAGACAAGTTAAAGTTGCAACCTACGAGTATATTTTCTTTCTCTCAATTTTGAAACTTATGTAGTAATGATGAGCAATCTACAACTTTCTCTGCCACCAGGGCTGCGCCACTTAGGAATGGGGTGGAATATTTGACTTAATTTATTATATATACACATATAGCTTTTTACCCGCGGCTTCGCTCGCGTGGTCTTCAATTTAGAAATATCATTAAATGCTATTGCGTGCCAAATTTAGCAAAATTCAATCATTTTTAGTCACTTCGGTATCTGTGTCTCTATATTAGTTTGTCAAAGAATTTTTTTTAATTCCCAACGACTATTGGACCTAGATGATTGATATTTGGCATATATATAATATGCTACAGGAACACGTGAATAAATCAGTTTTTCAGAATTGCATTAATATCATATGTCTAGAAACATCTACAATTTTTTAAATTTGACGTATTTTCCGATATATCCATAAGAAAGATAAATTGGTTTGGAATCAAAATTTATTATTATTATTTATTCTTTACATTCATTCATAATTAAAGCTAATTTAGTTTTAACAAAATAATGATGATTTCATGGTCTTATATGCGATATTTGATTCATATTATTGGTCCTACTTAATATTGATTGGTATCATAAAATAGATTCTGATTTATTTTTCTACGTTCGAGTAGACTTCAAAATTTCATTGATGCAGTTCTATAATGATGAATGCTACACATGTAATCAAACAAATTTTAATAAATCACGTTATATTTTAACATTTATTTAAGCGGGTTGTAAAACACACCTTTAGAAGAAAATTCCAAAAAAATGCGTAAAAGAACAAATTGCTGATATGAAGCACCGACGCTCCGGGAAGTCTGAAGTATGTCAACATGTTCAATATCGTCCCAACCATTATATCAGATCTGATAGACAACAAATCCTCGCAATAGAACATCAATTCCTACCAAGGATGATTAGTGAGGCTATTGAAATTAAAAATATCCTAACTTCAATAGAGAAGATGGCTGGGTGCTACCATCTACTTGGGATCCCATAATTAATAAAATTAAATCCAAACCCAAGCATACTACTGCAAGACTTCAAGGTACTGTAAGCTCGTCCTGTGTAGATCGGACCAAACATTATTAGTTAAAAGTTGTAGCATCATTGTAGTCACAAATCGCCCCCCCCCCGCCTCGTCTCCATGGGTTCTATAAAGTGCCCGAAACGTCAGGAATTAAAAAAGTTAAAATTAAACACGATTAAATCCTTAAGATTACTTTTATTGCAAATGAAGTTCTATTCGCACTGAACGTGGGTAGAACTACACTCATGATCGGAAGCAGAAAAATGTTCGCCTTGTTGTGGCGGCGAAAGAGAATCCGCCACATCATATCGTTCCGTGTGTGTCCTAAGAGGTGACAGAGGAAAACAAACAGGAGATGGGCAACATCATCTTCCTGACAACAGGTCAAAAAAATAAAGGCTGCGGTTGCCAACCCGCCTGCCAACTATAGCAAATATCCAGCCTATTTGACAATTTATGGGGGAGGCCTATGTTCAGTTCAGTAGACTTTTGACAGGTTGTAATGATAACGATGATGAATTCTATTCTTTCGAATCTTTGCTACCGTTAATATTTACGGTAGTGTGAAATCAAAAAAGTAACATCACTGAAACTATGAATGAAATAAAAACAGCGTAATTGCCCCATTAAAACTAAAAAAGTAGCAGCCTACATACATGTCACTACTGGACACAGGCAACAGAGCTTTTGGCCAAAAACAGTACCAACGCGCGATCACCTCAACTCGGGAACTTCTCAGATATGCAGGTTTTTTTTCACCGCCGAGAACGTGGTAAATCGACACTTCAAATTGCAATTAACATATATGTAAAAATATAAAATAATGCTTATGTGTACTGGATACTGTGCACACAAGACACACGTGTTGTGTATAACAGTGTTGTTAGCCATTTTGCCAAACGTGGTAATTGTGGTAAATCATCCGGATAATGGCCACCGGTCTAGATATTATTAAGTGTGACAATTTTTGATGCTGCACTATTAAATATTCAGTAGCGTTCTAAAATTTAATTTTATCAGTTACTTATCATTAGTTTATTTAGCAGAAAGTACAGGGCGCTATATTACATTAAAACTATTAAAGTCAAAACTATACTATCTAGTAATATCAGCTATAGAAGGTTGGGGTGCGACTGGCTCAAAAGCCACCCCAAAGCCGCGAACATTTATTTATTATATAAAAAAGACATAAAGTGATATTCATTCTGTTAAAAATCTGTTTCTGTTAAAAACACGCTATCAGCGCCGCTAGCGGTGAAAAAATATTTGACGACATGCAATAGCAATGTTGTATTTAGTTATTAACATCGTTTAACGATCTCTATTCATTGATTTGGCTCAGCTATATCATGAAATAGTCAACAAACAGCGATAAATAACATGAAATGACACCATTTCACGAAATAATGATTTAATGAGAATTTTGCAATAATTGTAGGCAGACCAGTTTTAATCAGTTTACATACAGATATAGTATCAAACGTATGAAAATTGATATGTTTTTACTTCAAAAAAAAACTATCAATTTTTCGTACGTTTGATAGATGTGACTATTATCTATTATTTTTTAAATTTTAATTATTACACTTTTAAAACGAAATAACGAAAAAACTATAAAAATATTTCATAATTTATAAATCTAATTATTTAAACATATAAGTGTAAGTTATTTATATTATTTAATTTATTAGTTACTAAAGGCAAAATATAGTTTTTTTACATTTGACAATAGATGGCGCTGTCTTGATAATTAAAACGTATATCGTCAGTGGAGTTTCAAATTGTTATGCAAAGGTTAAAACTAATTTTAAACTTTATTTCCAAATATGATATTTATTTGAAAAAACACCCGTCGTCCCGCCTATTAACTAACATAATCATATATATAGAAAATTGACATCTAAAGGAAGAAAAATACTTAACCTTCTTTTTTAAGTTCCGTAATGGGATAAAAAGTAGCCTATACGTTGCCTCGGGTTACTAACTACCTACATATAAAATTTGATGAAAATCGGTCCAGTAGTTTTTGCGTGAATCGGTAATACACAGACAGACAGACAGATAAAAATTCTAATAACCACTAATTTGGCTTCAGTGCCCTTTATTTAGTCCCCTGGACTTGTTTTTTCAAGAGTATATAAGAATTACAGACACGACTTTTCTACAGATTTATTATATGTATAGATAAGAATAATTTGAGTTAATTTGTTAGGAAAATGAAAGTTTAATGTATCTTTCTGAAATATTAGTTTTTTTATATTCAGTAGATTAGAAATGTAGAAAGGTGTAAGACAGGGTGAGGTTATATCCCCGAAACTCTTCATCGCTGCATTGGAAGACGTTTTCAGGCTACTGGACTGAAAAGGATACGGTATTAACGTCAATGGCGAGTACATCACTCACACCAGTCGATTTGCCGACGATATAGTCCTTATGGCAGAATCGCTGGAGGACCTAAACACTATGCTCAATGACCGCAATAGTGTCTCCCAACGGATAGGTCTTAAGATGAACATGGACAAAACAAAGATCATGTTTAATGTCCATGTCACACCGATGCCGGTAGTTGTTGGGAGCAGTAAGCTCGAAGTTGTTGACGAGTATGTTTACCTGGGACAAATAGTCCGACTAGGTAAGTCCAACTTCGACCGAGAGGTCAGTTCAACTCGGTTGGGCAGCGTTCGGGAAATTACGACACATCTTCTCGTCAGGTATACCTCAAAACTTTAAAACTGTACAACCAGTGCGTGTTACCAGTGATGACCTATGGAACTGAGACGTGGTCCTTCACTGCTGGCCGTCGTTTAGCGAGCTATGGAGAGGGTTATGAGTTTCTCTGCGTGATAGACTTAATAACGAGGATATCCGCAGTAGAACCAGAGTAACCGACATAGCCCAACGGATTTGTAAGCTGAAGTCGCAACGGGCCGGCCATATAGCTCGAAGAACCGACAACCGATGGGGAAGAAAGGTTCTCGAGTGGCAGCCTCGTACCGGCAGGCGAAGTGTAGGGCGTCCCCCCACTAGATGGAGTGACGACCTGGTAAGACATGCAGGAAGTCAATGGATGCAGGTGGCTCGGGACTGTGTTTTGTGGCATTCCTTGGGGGAGGTCTATGTACAGCAGTGGACTTGTGATGGGCTGTAATGATGATGATGAAGATTAGAAATGGAGAAACCAAACTACGGATATTACTAAAAGAAAAATAAAAAATAAAAACTGTGCAAAAAATTAAAGAACAAACTAATGAGGTATTTATTGTTTTGTGAATTTACACACTCTCGTAACTGATAAACTTTTATTTTAACAACTTTTCAATTACGTATGTATAATAACCATAGCGCAGCCAGCGTTCTTGGCACGATACCGCGGGGAGTAGTTTTAATTTTTTTTTTTACTATAGTTTTAATATTAATTTTAATTAAATAACCATAGACTTAGAATATGCTTACGCCAGTATATTCTAAGTCTATGATAATAACATTGCGTAACAAACAACTTCGTCTTAGTACCAACTAGCGTCATCTTGTGAGCTGAAGCTTATTAGCCCTCACTAGCCCGCCATGATACTCCACTACGTGAAGACAAATTTTTATTTCTCAGACAGGTTTCCTCACGACATTTTCCTTCACTCCCGAGAACGTCGTAAATCAACAGTTAAATTGCAATTCCCAATTCCATTGGCACTAGCGGGAATCGAACCCAGGTTGGTCACAATTCTTTTTTTACATAGAATATGGGTGACAAACGAGCACTCAGTCCACCTGATGGTAAGTGGATGCTGTGGCCCATAGGCACCTACATTTATCCTCGATTAAGAATCAAAATGTAGATGCGTTGTCACTCTTGAGGACTAAGATGGAATGCCTCGTACCCAGTAAAAAAGGTCTTCGGTTCTCTGTACTCGCTATACAAAACAGCAGCATTAAGCTGCTGTTTTACCCTGGTATTGTGAGATCGTGGTTGTTCGGGCTGACCCATTCGTACTACCCTATATTATAACTGCAGCGTGGCTACATGAGTAAAGAAACCGTACCGTACAAAGGCAAAGCTTCATACAACCGCGCTGTGATAGGTACACTATTACAAGCTTGAGGCGCGTGTGTGCGTGAGCACTGGCGGCTCGTCACGTACAGAGAGAAACTGCTTTAAACCGGCTCGGCCAGTGCTCAAACTCAGGGTTGTGTAAAGAATATTAAGTGTAAAATGTTATTTTTTAAAGAATTCTTCCCGTCACATGAAATATAAAATAGTGTTAGTATGGTTTACTGTACTGTTTTGTTTGAAAAATAATAGAACAAATAAAAATATATATTTTTTTAAATTATCCCAAAGACTCCACGAGGTAAGTAGTAACTTGACTATAATTTATTATTTTTAATGTGGTAGACCTACCTATAAGTGATTGAATAGTTATTTTTATAATGTTTATAATTGAATAATTACGTTAAATTATGTGGTTCATGCTTTTTTTATTATTATTATTTCAGACGGCAAGAGTGGTTAAAAGATATCGGACGAGAAAATCTCCTTTCAAAACTTTTTTATTATAAAAAGGCAACAACATAGACTCAAAATCCTGTATTAAGTTTTCTAAAAAAAGACCTGTAAAATATTTATTTGGAAATCCTTTTCCAACACTCAACTTGCTGACAAATAATAGTGCTTGTTTGAGTTCCAGCCAATGTGAGAATGTCTCTGAAATGAATGAATGAATTGATTGAGCAAAAATTTTGCGAATATTTTGATCTCGAAAGAATCATTGTAAATATTGGTAATGAAATATTAAAACATGTGCAAGATTGTATTGCACGCCTCACAACGTGAGGGAGTGCTCTACTCTCGATATGTGGCCATACCTCAATTTCGCTACATAAAATCGTTCTTATATTTTTAGCTGGACATCAAATCCATATTATTATTAACGTTACAGTAACTACAGACATTGAATTATAAGTTTAGTTTATTTTCTAATTGATTCACTTTAGATTACATAACAAAAAATGTCTGTGCGTCGGTGAGTCTTCTCGCTCAATAGAAATGTAAGCATAATTGAGATATATAGTATGAAATAAGATTCCATAGATTCTAAGGAGGATCCTTATTGATTTTTGTTATTGAACTCAACACCGTTTAAAAGTTATTAATGCAAGTCGTCACTATTTTTATTTTTTTCATCAAAATTAAATGAAACGCTCATGAGGCGTGCACTTTTGGGTTTTCCAAACTACATTTGTTATGCCATGCGAGTGCTTTGCAATAGATTATTAAAAAAAACTTTACATCATAATTTACCATTTAATTAAAAGGCACAACAAATTGTTGAATAACAAAAATTATAAAATAAAATATTTAGAATAAGTAGTTTATAAAAAATATTTTATCTTAAGTATATAATAAAAGCTGATAAACGTTTTGTTTATTTAATTTTATCCTCTTGTGCCAACCCTACCGAAATAGGTAAAATTTTGACAGCTCTTTCGAAGCTTTGCCTCTGTATGGTTTCTTTACTCATGTGGCGTGGCTCTACCACGTGTAAAATTTACGGTGAGATTTAGCCACTGAACCACATACCGCACGCTCGAATAAAAATCAATTGTCGCACGTATGAAAGATCACCACTTGAGAACGGCTGGACCGATTATGAAGATTTTTTGATGGTTTATATTCGCAATTGGACCCAGTAGGTGGCGCTGTTGTTATTATCCATAAATCCGCTAGTAGTAGATAAATAAAACAACACGATTAAATGCAATTCTGTTTTATTTTATTTTTTATAATACATACATAATCAATTCTCATTTAATACAATATGAAATGCACCAATTAGACAACTGACCTAAACTGACAAAAAATTTGACCGCAAAATACTTATATATAACCTAAGGTGTATAAAATGTAATGCCCCAAAACACGAAATACATTTATTTTTAATTATATATTCACATATTTTATTACTAAAATAACAACCTTTTAACTATATTTATAGTACCGGATGGAGTTTCCTTGTAGGCAATCAACAGAATATTTTCGTCCTTAGTACAGAACGCAATTTATTGCTAGTCTCGGGTACAAAGAAGAGTCTGTCAAATACTTCTATGTATACGACGCACTATGTTACGGTCAGTTCTCCGTAACTCCGAGAGGGCGTTATTTTCGACAATCTAACACTGATTTTGTTTAATGTAACTAAGAAAACGCTGTCATTATTTATGTGCGCACTTTGTCGTGATTTGAAATTTAATTCAGATGAGTACCTATATAACTTTATTTCGTATTTGCCTAGATGAAAATACAACTGCGTGGCATATTAACCGTGCCAGCTAGCCGCTCGCGCGGTCTACAACTGTGACACAGTTTTTGTTCTGAATTGCCGCTCCAGTAGTATACATAGAAATCTATGGTCTTTGTCACTATAGAAGTGCTACGGCAATTTTTCAGCCGCGGCGCCTGTCTTCGAAAAATTTGACATTTGCTGTCAAATTTCATACTTAACATTTTTGCATATTTTCCATAGGACTTCTTTATTGAAACAGACTCTAATTTAAGCCAGACACTAATTATAAACTACTTTTTAAAATAAATCAGATTTATTCTTATAAACCATGCCTCAATCTTAAATTTTAACTGTCATTAAAACACAACTCTAACATCAAAGTAGGAAAATCGTGGCAAGGCACATCCATTACAAAATGGCGGGAACGCCTTAAAATGGCGCCTGGAGTATACAAAATCGTTTAAAATATTTTCAAGAAATATTAAAGAAAATATGTAAATTAAGTAATGTCCGACTGTAACTTAGGCTTCCGCCACCTTTGGCCAAAAAACACCTTCTGCTTTGGCCAAAATGGAAGTTTTGAAAGTTTCTAGCAAGCTCCGTAATTCAACGCACTGTTACGGATGAGAGGGAGCGCGACGGACGTGGCGATGCAATTTTTATTGTCTTTAGATAAACTTCTAGAGATGATTAAAATCATATTTTTATATTATAGACGGTAAGGAAGACAAAGTAACGCCTTAAATAAAACAGCTCAATTAGATGTTTTACATGCTTAGCGCTGCCAACTTACTACTTCTTGCGCCAGATATAGCGTTTTTTTCATCCATAACGCACTTTATTTCACGTGGTAGAGCCATGCTGCAGCTATGTTAGTAGTATAGTTGTAGCACAAATGGGTCGGCTCGACCGGGAAGGACCACGCTCTCACAGAATACCAGCGTAAAATAGCGTGAGTGTAGAGAACCGGAGACCCTTTTTACTGGAAATGAGGCATTCTATTTTAGTCCTCACGGGTGACAACATATCTGCATTTTGATTTGTAATCGACGATAGATGTAGATGTCTATGGGCCGCAGCACCCACTTACCATCAGGTGGACTGTGTGCTCGTTTACCGTCGTGTTACCCTTATCCTATAAAAAAACCCAGTGATTTTTCTTTCACTCTAATACTCTTAATAACTATAATTCACATTATTATAACATAAAGAACATTTAGCTCCGTGCTAAAAACTTGCAAAATCTATAAGGCTTAGGCATTGAAACAATAAATATATCTTGTTATGTTCGCTATTAATGAGGGCATCCACGACTTTTTCTGCCACCAGCGCGGCGCCACTTAAAAGTGAGATATAATATTTGACAGATTTCATAGTGGGGAAGTTAATTTGTTCGAAAAATGTAAAGCTATATTTTATATTAATAGGAATAAATATAAATAAACCAAAACCACACATATTTAAAAAAGTAGAAAAAATTAAAAAAAAAGTTAAAAATGTGCCAAAAATTGAAGAGTAAACCACGGAGGCATTGTTTTGTGTATTAATATAATACTCTAAAAACTAATAAACATTTATTTAAAACTAACTTCTCAATTAAATGACATTGCGTCGTTGCAAAAAACTTTACCTCAGTGTCAACTAGCGACATCTGGTGAGCAGAAAATTATTGGACCTCATTCTTTCAAAATATTTCTTTCATAATTTTATTACGATTTGCCAATTAAGGCAGGCAAAGGTCTTAGATAATAGAGACTAATCCGATTTGTATTTCGTTTACAAAACTCTTCACAGTATGCAGATGCGTCACATTAGGAAGTTTTTGAGAGATTTTGACGACAGTTAACCCAACGAACAGTTGATGACGATAATACTTCAAAGCCCCTAAGCGGATTACAAATATCGAAGCACTTGTTACATCATTCCTACTAAAAATTCACATACGATATATCAAAATCTACTTCAACCCATTATTTAAAATATTAGAGCAGCGATCTACCCACCGGTGTTGTAGTTGCCGCCAAAAGACCTATTTAGGGGAAGTGCGTATAAACAACGCCCATGTATTTTATTTTTAAAATATTTTTTCTTGCAAGTACTCCAACCACCGTGTAGTGGCAGTGTAAGAATATCCACTACCCCATATCATCCCGTGGGTTTATAAAAATCAAAATGCAGATGTGTTATCACTCCAGAGGACTAAGTTGGAATGCCTCATTATTAGTAAAAAGGGTATCCGGTTCTATACACTCACCATATGAAACACAGAAGCATTAAGCTGCTATTTACGTCGATATATGCAATGCAAATAAAGAACATAATTCCGCTTATCAAGCGCACGATTTTGCTCCATATTTATAAAACTTTATAGACACATACGCAAGTATTTAGAATTGCATGTGTAAGTATTTAGAATTAGATATACAGTTGAAAAATAAATAAATTTATTTATTAATTAACTGCAACAGAAAAAACTTTACAATATTTTGAACCCTGGTATTCGATTTTGCAAGAGCGACCCATGCTAAGTCCTATTACTGCTTCTACCTTCTATTAAATGCTTGTTTTATAGTTAAAGGCAAAGGGATCTATGCCCATACAGCCT
Organism: Parnassius orleans; assembly: GCA_029286625.1. Taxonomy (NCBI): domain Eukaryota; kingdom Metazoa; phylum Arthropoda; class Insecta; order Lepidoptera; family Papilionidae; genus Parnassius; species Parnassius orleans. Next base: position 74,268 of record JAGSMP010000397.1, on the reverse strand, counting down.
AATCTAACATGTATTTTGTTAACAAATTTTTAGGAAATTTTGACGGCAGCTTTATACAGCAGCCAGTTGATGACTATACTTTTTGTCTAAGCGTAAAAATAACTGAGGTTATGTCACCATCGTAGAACTTATTCATCACGTATACTTATAGTTAACATAAATTTCAAACAAAAAATTGGTTGCCTGTAAAGTCGGTATACGGGCGAAAGTTTTACGTGACAACGACTTTGAGTGGTAAAATAATTTTATTATGTCTGTCTCTCTCGCTCTTAGGCGGGCTAACCATGCCCGAGTGGAAGGGACGCGTGCCTCTCACTCGCTCTCATTGTGAGCGCATAACGTGAGCGGAGCGTAACGCAGTTTCTTGAAGTGTCACCCGGCAAACCAATTTATAAGACGTTGTCACGTCAAAAATAACATCACTTTTGAATTATTATTTCAGCGATAATACAAGAGCGACATCTGCCTGCTGTCAAGTTCCCACCAAAACTCTAATAAATGTTTTATATTTGACAGTTAAAATTTACCCACACTGATCTACTCTTGTTCATAAATATGTTTAATATTACAAAAAAAAAAACTATAAGCTACAACATTTTTGGATGAGAAATACTTGAGAATAAACTTTGAAAACAAGAAGAAAATGTCAATCACACTTAATCATTTATACAATACGATATAATATAATGAAATTTGCTTTATAAACAATTTAAAAACAAACAAAACGTACGAAGAACTTTTTGTGAGACGCGCTTTAACTCTTCAAAGTGCACCTGAAAAGGAAAAATAATGATAATACTCTTAAAATCAAAAAAACATACACAAAAAGGCACTGGCACGAATTTTCCAGATTGTTTTAGTACAGGTTTTTAAATGTGACTACATTACAAAAGTTAAAATTTTCTCATATATATCATAGAGGCAGTTTAATAAATTGCACAAGGACAAACATCCAGACCTGGAACAACTATTTGTTCCGTGCGAGATTCGAACCCAAGGCCACCAGCGCTGCAACTCATTGCTAAGCCTCTCCGCGCCACGGAACCATCAAAAAGTTCGTGTTATATTCGTGATTGATGATGAAACCAGTGCGTGTTGCCGGTGATTTGCCGAACCCACAACTTTTGAATTCGTGGTCTGCACTTTACTATTAGGCTATTGTCGCTTACTACACTGTATTCTATCTCATTCTGTCGCAGGCTAAATCCTATACATGTATACGTTTGTCTCTTTTTATTGTCGCTTTTTCGTTTCATCCACTTTCTAATCACAACGATGCTAAAGAAGTTTTCACTTCATAAAACACGACTACATAAAAAGTTTACTGAAATCATATGTTAAAATCCATCAAGCCGGCTACAGAGCTTTTATACGTGGTAGAGCCATGCTGCAGCTATATTAATAGTATAGTTGTAGCACGAATGGGTGGGCTCGACCGGGGAAGGACCACGCTCTCACAGAATACCAGCGTAAAATAGCAGCTTAACACTGCTGTGTTTCGTAAGGTGAGTGTAGAGAACTGGAGACCCTTTTTACTGGAAAAGAGGCATTCCATCTTAGTCCTCACGGGTGACAACGCATCTGCATTTTGATTCTCTATTAAGGAAAGACGTAGATGTCTATGGGCCACAGCAACTACTTACCACCAGGTGGACTGTGTGCTCGTTTGTCGCCTATCCTATAAAAAAAAAGAGCAAGCCAAATAAATAGACATACATACATACACTCGAAAAACATTATCCCATTTCCATGTCAGTGGAATTTTATCTAATAAATTTACTGTAAATAAATCTATTGCATGTCTGGTAACTGCTAATACTTTTTTTTTAAATCCGTCTCTTTAACTTCCTTAAATAAATTATTTTCACTATAGGCTGCGCTAATTTGGAATGAGGTGAAATATTTCTTAATTAATTTGTTTGGAAAATGTAAGGGTTAATGTTTCTTTCTGAAATATTATTATTTATAAATCAAACTTCGGATATTCCTAAAAGTAGAAAAATTAAAAAAACTGGCCAAGTGCGTGTCGGGCCACGCACAATGTAGAGGTAGCGTTCCGTAGTTGCACGTCACAATACGTGGGCTTCCTTGATAATGACCATAATAACTGAGTTCGCGGTTTGACTGCTATAACGAATTGAAATAGGCCTAAATAGGAAAATCGTAATTCGTAACTGAAGGACTCATTTTCAAATCAGCGTTATAGGAGTGGTATTCAAAAAAGATGAAAGAAAAATGAAAAAGTAAAGCTAATAGTAGTAATGCATATAAGTCGTTTTCTTCATAAAATGTTTATTTTTAACAGTTTACAAGAACATTACAAAATTAATGCAACTAGTTTTAGGTCATTTTCTATGGAGTTGTAACGAAATTTTTACTAATCCAAGTGCATTTTATAAGTTGGTCGAATATTACTCGTTAACTTCTTAATTCTACTTAGCTATGATAGTTTTCCTTTTAACTTCCTTATATGTACTACTATTGTGTATACATTTAAACAAAACAGCGGTTTAGTTGGTAGAGCGGGGGAGGGGTCATGACTCTAATGAAAAATATCATTTTAAAGCTAAATGTTTCGCAAATGGACCCCTGAATGACCCCCAATGTTTTTAAAAGACCTATCCAACAATAAGTAGTAAGATGGGTAACAAAATATATCATACTCCATTTACTTGTATCCCATACAAGTAAATGGAGTATGATATAGTACTCAACATAAAAATGATTTTTTTAGATTTTATTTCATAGTTTTCTAGCCGTGATTAATATCTATAACTACGGCAAATTAGAGATTTGTAGCACCTAGGGCCTCTGAGCAAAACCGCGGACGGACATGGCGAAACTATAAGGGTTCCTTGTTGTGTAACTACGGAACCCTAAAAAAAGAGTTAAAAATATACAAAAAAAATTTAAGAGCAAACCACTGAAGCATTATTTTGTGTATTAGTATAATACTATAGAAATTGATAAACTTTTATTTAAATGTAACTCCACAATTAAATGACATTGTGTAACAAACAATTTCACCTCAGTCCCAACTAGCGACATCTGGTGAGCGGAAGCTTATTAGCCCCCATTACATTGCTATACTAAAGCTCATCATACCATACACTTTACACACTGCTTGTTACTTAGATTTAGCTTTGGTTACAAGTGCCGAGTTAACGCCTTGGGGTGAGGGCCTCCATTCATCTCAATAGCTATGCTTACATCTTATGGCTTCCGATAGATGGCGGTATAACCATTAGGGTAACGCCAATCGCCAAAACCACGGACCCGGTGATGGGGAACAGACGTCTGCTACTACAATCGCCAATCAGACTGTAAAAGCAAGATTAAATAAAATCTTCTTTAAAACAGGAAAAATCCATGTCCAGCGGTAGACTTTTACGAAATAATAAAGAAGACAAAAAAACTTACGCATTACTTAACATTTGTGTCATAAAAGCAAAAAATAAAAAATCTACCTACATTTAGATACCAGCTGCGACCGCTATAAGCCATCAGTAGAAGCCTGCGTCAAAACAAAAGAAAAATGAATACAATGTTACCAGTTTAAAAAAAAAACTACTAATAGGTACAATTACAAATTAAAACGCAAAAAAATTACGTCACAATTTTTACTACAGATAACCAAAACCATTAAAAGACAACCTATTTTATTACATGTATACCCAAAGAACCTACTAAAATACTTCATACTAAAACATTTTTTTTCCAAAAAAAAAAAAAACAAATATAAGCAATGCTATTAACACTATATTTTATTACTAATAGTCCGTTAACCACTCTAGATAAGCTTAAAATGCTTGTGTTAGGCATAGAAGTAATATCTACTACGTACTAGAAGAGACGCTTGCAACACGATTTAGAACCCACGGGCTCAAACTTAGTAAGTCTGTGCCATGAAATGGTCCTCTTGAGTCTCCTTCCACGGGTACCACACTGCCGCACTGATTTTGTTCGCGGTGTCTGTTCTAGTACGTAGTATATATTACTTCAATGGTGTTAGGGGTGATTCATCACAGTTTTCTGTAGTGGATTTGAATCCCGACTTATCAGTTTGCGGTCCGCACCCTTCAGTCCCACCATTAAGCTACGGTCGCTTGGATAAATTACAATAATCACAGTTGGGCACCGACCTCAAATTTTGAGGATTTCGAATGTCTATAGGCAATATAGCATTGTCCCAATGGTGTTTGGAAGACTTCTGGCCAAATACTCAAACGGTACTCAATTTTAAGATGTCGTTAAGTCTCATGGTGTCACATTCACTTTGACTTAAAGTGATAGAGACCGCACGAAACTTAACGGTATCTTAAAATAGAGCAGCGTTTAAGTATATGGGCATTCGCACATCTTCGATATAATAACTTCTCAGGGTGATGAGGGTAGTAATGTTGGGTTTAGGATGAGGTGCTCTTCGAAATAGGATAGGCACACTATTTTAGGGCGTGTGTGTGAGTGCTTGTGTCTGTTTATAGAATAAGGGTGACAAATGAGCACACAGTACACCTAATGGTAAGTGGATGCTCAGGGAAATTTAAGAAAGTGTGAAAATTTTAACATATAACACACACTTAGTATATACATACGAAACTTACCTTCTTGTAAGTATAAATACACTTTCACTCGCGATAATGCGCAAAAACGTTAGTAGAAACAAAAAAACAAAATACTTTAATAGTTTGTAATTTGTTATTTTCAAAGAAATCATTGATTAAATATATTATTAATATTTTTGGCGTTATTATTAGCATAGATATGTTACAGTCAAAATTCTTGTCTTGTTTGACCAACGTTCTCAGTTATAAGTGGTTTTGACCAACGTTCTTAGTCAGGTTATGTCTGATTTAAAGTTCAGATTATTTTATGTCAAATTATTCTACGCTTGTGGTTCAAATTCATATACTGTATAAAAAGTATACTCCTTTTATAGTTAAATTAGCATAACTAGCCTGTCAGTTAAAAGCCTAATCTAATCGTTTTACTAAACGGCGCCGTTCAACCAGCACCTATGCCATGCACCTATCTTGTAATATCAGCGACAGTAGGTTAAGGTGGCTCTTAACAGATAATTTATAGATAACTCTTATGTGAAGAATGTAAAATCGGCCCTTCGTAAGATATTAGCCTACAGTTGAAACCACACCAAAGTTTAGCTCCAGCTAATATTTATTATTTACACCAGCCTTAGCAAATATACAGGGTTATTTTCCAATAATCGGCCAAACTTGCAGAGAAGATTCAGAATAAGTAATATAGGCAAATGGTGAAGAGATATTAATAAAAAAAATCTCAAACATTCTGTCCTTTGCATCTTTTTAATTCAAAATGCGTGTTAATGCATTATTTTAACTGATTTTACTGTGCACGCACAAATTCGTAAGGGTCGATCGGTAGGCAAAAACGTTGTTGCCCATAAATCACATTCAATTTGGGATAATTTCAAATAAAAATAGAAGCCTCATTTACTCGTAACGGTATATCATTATTTACTTTGAACTTAAGTTTAAAATTTGGCTTCTCTTTGAAAAATAACCCTGTATACACATTTCAATCATGATTGTAATATTTTTTTTATAGAATGCGGGAGACAAACGAGCACACAGTCCACATGATTATAAGTGGATGCCATAGACATCTACATATTATATCCTAGATTAAGAATCAAGATGCAGATGCGTTGTCACCCATGATGACTAAGATGGAATGCCTCGTTTCCAGTAAAATGGGTCTCCGGTTCTCTACACTCACCATACGAAACACAGCAGCGTTAAGCTGCTATTTTACGCTGGTATTCTGTGAGAGCGTGGTGATTCCCCGGTCGAGCCGACCCATTCGTGCTACAACCATAATAAAGCTGCAGCGTGGCACTACCACGAATAAAACTAAACTTTTATTATTTGTTAGACATTTTTAAAATATAAAGAGATGATGGAGGAATTAATTTGATGTGCTATTTATTACAAAAATGATATTCACATTTCAAGTTATTTGCAGTAACTTAATACCAGAAAGAATGACAGAATTCTAGAAATTTTGTTATAATTTGAACTTAAACAGTATATAAAGCAAAATGCCAAATTAAAAAAGGCTTGTCATATAAAATAATATGTCAAAACGGCCGCAAAACCAAATTACAAGAATTTTATCAAAATATAAAGCATATAATACAGATGTTGCAAATTTTAATTATATACAAAAATTGGTTTTAAAAACTAACTGCCTTACTCATAAAGTATAATAAATTAGTATAGTATAAGTAGTGGCACGAAAGTCTAGCGGCGACCGACATTGCGCATAAGTCGAAAATAAGGTATTATGGGGTAGTAAGGACGTCGCGGGGCGGGCGTGCGTATCGTTCGCACGCGCTGATTAGCTCTCCAGTCGCATTCGTCCAATTCAATTCGTGCGCGACAGTACTCATGCGCAGCTATCCCCTCCACGTTTCGTTCAGCGCTAGAGTTACGTGCCGCGACTTGTAAGTAAAGCAAATTTAAAAAATGCTTAAATTTGCTCTATCTCTCTCTCTCACACACACACACACTCACTCACACACTCTTTATTTAATGACAAGAGAAAGAAAGATACAGGTATAGAGATAATTAATACTCAATATACTATAACAATTACCGTTACAGCCTATCAAAAGTCCACTCTTGAAGATAGGCTACCCTCTTTCCTCCATTATTATCATTAAAATCACCAATACAACCCTCTAAGTTCATATAATCCCTTTGAATGAATTTTTCTGGAAATAGCCATACAATGGGATTACACGAACTTAGTGGGTTGTATTGATGATTACAATTCCGTAAATACATACTCGCTACGGTCGCGAATCATATTTTGTTAAACATACAACCTGACACTGACCTGCTAATTGCAAAAAAACGTAAGAAAATTTGAATTTCGCGGGCTACCCTGGCGCTTTCACCTTAAAGGCCGAAATTTATAAAATTTTGCAAATATATTATTAACATTTATTTTACAGTCTTAGGTGATCATCATAAATTGTAATTTAAAGTTTTATATTAGTATTAACTAGCTGTACTATTTATTACAATTTGATTTCATGGGTTTTAATTTTGTTGCGCGGAACCCTAATTCTATTTCTATAATAAAAGTAGCCTTAGTTACTCCTTACTACATCAGCTATCTGCCAGTGAAAGTCCCTTCAAAATCGGTCCAGCCATTTTGGAGATTAGCCGGAACAGACAGACAGATAAAAATTTAAAAATTGTTTTTGAAGTTATACTTTTTTTGGGGCGTTTGGAAAAAAATATGGGAGTGAATTTTTTACGATGCGCGTACACCGACAGCTAAGAACGACACCATGAAGTTGTTACGATGCGCGCACACTGACACCTAAAAACGACACCATGAAGTTGTTACGATGCGCGCGCACACTGACAACTCAAAGCGACAACTTCATTGGGTAACTGTCTCTCAAGTTTTCGTGGGAACTGATAACTATATTTAAGGTAGTTATTTTTATTTATTTTTATTTTGTTACGCTAAAGAAGTATAACTTCCTACGTGTGTACATAAGTACACACACACGTTTTTTTTCTCTTATAAGTACCATATATATTTTCATGTGTATTAAGTAAAAAGCTGTTATTTTGACATTACAAACTGACACTTCAACTTTATTTATTTGTATAGATTACTTAAGAGTTAGTACCATAAATAATGTCAAACTTTTTTAAAGAGAACAGGCACATGCTGTCCTTGTCTATAGAGTATTCTACCAGAAATTGAGTACAGACTGATGCAGCAAACATATTGTTTTAAATTTTCTTAATACAATGACAAACAAGCACACATGCCATTTGATGGTAAACAGATACAGTGGTCCATAAACATCTACATCTATCCTCGATTAAGAATCAAAATACAGATGCATTTTCACTCTTTTTACTAGAACGGGATTCCGGTTCACATCATCATACAAAATGAAGCAGCATCAAGATGCTATCTCACGTTGTGGTCTTCTCCGGTTGAGACATTCTATTCCTGCTGTAGGCTATAGCTGTGGTGGTGCTCTGCCACATTGTTTGTAAATATAAAATTTACATAATTTCTAGTAAATTCTAAAGCATTTAAGATTATTTACTAAGGTAGTAAAAGCAATGGCTCATCCAAATTGTTTTTATACTCTAGATGAATTTTATTAAAAAAAATATATTAACAAAAAAGTTACATACAGGGTTATTTTTCAAAAGTAGCCATATTTTAAACTTAAGTTCAAATATATAAATAATGATATACCGTTATTGTAGTTTTTGAAAATACGAGTAAATAAGGCTTCTACTTTTATTTGAAATTATCCCAAATTGAATGTGATTTATGGGCAACAACGTTTTTGCCTACCGATCGACCCTTACGAATGTGTGCGTGCGCGGTAAAATCCGTTAAAATAATGCATTACCACGCATTTTGAATTTTTAAAAGATAAAAAGGAGTGTTTGAGATTTTTTTAATTAACTTTTCTTCAAATTCTTTTCTGCAAATTTGGCCGGTTATTGCAAAATAACCCTGTATAAGACATTTTGTGTAAAATTTACTAAATACATTTATATAAAATGATAATAACTGTTGACATGTACACTTAATTTGTTATAAATATGTTAGCGGCCAAACCCGATTTCAGGCCAAATTAGTTTGCCCTAGGCCAAATCGATTTATTCTACGCGTGTCAGGATATACTAGTTTAGCCCAGGACAAGCTAGTTTGGCCTAAATACTTTAGGCTTAACTAGTTTGGCCTAGGCAGAATAGAGTAAATGAAAATATTTTTTGTTAAACGTTGATATTCTCAATGTATTGGTGTGTTTTTTAACTGTTAACTGTTTTAGTTTGTCTTAAATTCTTAGTAATTATTAAATGTTGAAGGGTTCTTACATTTTTTTCTATATGTATTTTACGGTATGGTAATGTCGACCAAAATTATCCTTGACTGTGCCCCGTCCATCAGCACAATATCAGGCACATTATTATTATTACGAGATAGTAGGTCTCCTTTACTGCCTGGGAGTCCGTCTGTGTACCTTCTTAGATATTTCTGCTATATACAAGCACCAGGGAATGCACAGTCTGAAGGGTATAGAGAGCCAGTATAACCATATGCTGTGAGGCATTCCTTCTTATTTTATTTTTACGTGGTAGAGCCATCTTGCAGCTATATTATGGTTGCAGCACGAATGGGTCGGCTCGAAGGACCACGTTCTCACAGAATACCAGCGCGAAATAGCAGGTCAATGCTGCTGTGTTTCGTATGGTGAGCGTAGAGAACCGGAGACCCATGGAAAGGAGGCATTTCTGTCCTCAGGGGTGACAACACATCTGCATTTTGATTCTTAATCAAGGATAGATGTAGATGTCTATGGGCCACAGCATCCACTTACCATCAGGTGAACTGTGTGCTCGTTTGTCACACTTATTCTATAAAAAAATCTTACTCCTTACAGATGTAACATTTATGTAGCGTTCCATCTGTAAGGTGTCCATTGACTACAGTAACTTCATATCATTATCAAATTATAATTCTTATAATCTTAAAACTTCCATAAGACAAATCAATTCCAAAAGATCATATAGAAATAAATCATTCTTTTCACAGCAGAATGTATGTTGCATAAGTCTATATGGCATATTCCATTTATCCCCCCTAAAAAGTCCACCCTGAGATGTATACTACCTTATTGCACTAATAATATAATTTAAAATTAAAAAAATGTGCAACCGACTTTAATATAAAGTATTAAGAATAACGCAAAACTATTGGTCAGACCTTGATCACATGCAGGCCTACATGAGAAGCATCAGCATTCAAATAAAAAAAGAATCATCGAAATTGGTTCACCCAGAAAGTTATGAGGTAACACACATAAAAAAAACATACAGTCGAATTGAGTAGTCGTTTCCTTTTTGAAGTCGGTAGAAAAATATATTTAACTAATTTTACCTTAGGGTGACTGTTTTAGGATGGATAAACGGAATAACCTGTATATACCGTCCAAATTATTACCCCGCACACATCCCTCCCATTGGAAGCACAAAATGTTAACCGACACTCCAAAATTTACACTGCATAGTTTAGATTCACTACTCTACATGCATAATTTGAAAAATCTGCTTACCTTGTGGTGCACCATACGCTGGTGCCCCGTACACTGGAGGTGGGGCCCCATATGAACCGTAAGCGGGAGGCTCGGCCTAAAACAACGTAATTCAAGCCTTAAACTATTAACCCCCATAACTCTTCACACAGGCCTCTCACATATAGGAACTGATTTTGATGATTATTTTTTATTATATAGCTAAGGGGTGGTCACTTAAATTTGGAAAAAATTCTACCCATTAGTGTGGAAAAATAAGGGATGATGTATGTAATAGAACTATTTAGACGATATTGAGATTGTGATATTCCATAGACCTATCAAAAGGGTAAAAAAAGTGGAAGCCGATTTCACAGAACTAATAACAATAAAATAATTTCAAGTTTATCTCAATATATAAAATATATAAAAAAAATTATACATGGTAGAGCCATGCTGCAGCTATATTAATAGTATAGTTGTAGCACGAATGGGTCGGCTCGACCGGGGAAGGACCACGCTCTCACAGAATACCAGCGAAAGCTTTACACTTTATTATTCATACAAAATTAGTTTATGTATTAGTTTCATTCTTAATCCTCTACTCACCATGTAGACCTGCGAAGGTGGAGCTTGGGCTCCCTCGAAGCCGATAAATTGCATCATGACGTCACCGTCCACCGTCAGGTGCGATATGCGTTGGTACGGAATACGGTGCGGAAACTCGCAGAAGTGTACACCATTCAATGCAATCTGTAAGTAAGATTAGAATTCCAGAATACAAGCGAAATAAAAAAAAGATATGTGTCAAAATATTGATCGACAAATATAATTGCAGAGCTGTCATATTTTTTTTTTACCATCTAGTGTCGATGTAAGAATATCCACTACCTCATATCAACCCGTGGGTTCCATAAGAAGCGACAGAGGGAAACAAATCAGGAGATGGCCAGCAGCATCTTCCTGATAACGTCTAAAAAAAAATTGCCAAGCGTGGCTACTATGTCAAATATCCCCCCTATGAGGATATCTATGGGGAGGCCTATATTCAGCAGTGGACTTTTGAATGAATATTAAATTTTAAACGTATGTTCAAATATATAAATAATGATATACCGTTATATTCCTTATATATATACACTTCTACTTTTATTTGAATTTATCCCAAATTGAATGTGATTTATGGGCAACAACGTTTTTGCCCACCGATCGACCCTTACGAATGTGTGCGTGCGCAGTAAAATCAGTTAAAATAATGCATTACCGTCAAACCGTTCAATTTTGCCAATGTTGTATATTTTGCCCGCTATGCCAATTTTAAGCTCAATCGCAAAATTAAAAATTACTATTTGATTTGCTTTGTTTTAAATAAATGTAGATTATATTTCTGGCAACACTGGGAATGGTCTTTGTCTTTGACTACACTCAGATGCTTGTCAGAACCAGTCAAAGTGCACATGTGTTTTGATGCGGGTCAATGTAGCCTCAGTGTTTCTTGGTATACTGCTCAATGGCGAAGACAAATGAGAGTTGTTCTTGTTATATGGTCTAGAAAGGGGTTTCTAGAATCTTCTTCTTATGTATTCTTTCCTGTCAGTAGTTTAAATCGAGAATGATGACAATGGGCAAAATAAGCCGCATAAGTTGCATCTGCCGGTTGTCAATTTTGCCCGTCCAAAAAAGTGTACTAGCGTTGTCACTTTCTTACGACCCGACTTATATTGGTATTGCGCAAATAAGTACATATTTTTAAAGGTACTCGTATGTGGGTGGGTGGGTAAAGTTCATCGAAGCTTTTTTAATAATTTTTAAAGGTTTATTTTATATGAACAAATCTAACTACCTAGGGATAGTTTTCAAAATATACATTAAAATAAACCCAATTTCTTTATTTACTGGAGTTTTTCCTAAAATAGAAGGGCAACAAAAATAATTATGATTATGTGGATGGACATATGATTTTGTTTTGCTTTTTAAATTCTTGTTTGTTTTTGGCACTAATGAATATGTTTTGATTAAAAAAAAAAGGTATAATGAGCTAAGCGTAATCATTTAATTTACTTTTACTTTTCCGATTTTTCAAAAATATCTTTTTTATCTTAGGTACCTATTTTATTTGTACATTTCTTTCCAAAAAAAAAAACACATTCGAAGCGTCGAATTCAAAAACGTAAATCAAGAAGAAGACTCGGTGCACAAGTTATCGGTATTATTCCGATGAAATGCTGCAAATTGCATGCGACGCAGTTGCTTCAAAACAAATTACGTCAAGAGATGCTGAACGTCAGTTTGGAATCCCGAGGCGGACTATTGTCAACTAGGTTAACCGGTGCCACATGAAACTAATGGAGCGACCTGCTAGTTTAAGACATGTACGTTGACACAAATGCAATAGATTACGATATGATCAATTCTTGGATGGAAGATGACAATAGTATTGGACAAACAATGCAGTTACAAGATGAGTACGATGCATCTTTTGACTTCGACTGTGACGTTGAATTACCCTTTAAAAATAATTTTAAGATTACAAAGAAAGATATTATAAAAAGAAAATCTGACAATAGAATTCTTGAGTGCAACTTACACAGAAAAAAATAATCCAGTATGACTGTGGAACAACTTGGTGAGCCTTCCACATCGAAAGGTCTTACAAATTTAGCCGGTTATTGCAAAATATATATGTATATAGTAATAAACTTACAAGAGGGATGATAGGGGGGATCCCTATGAGGCAATCTATGCGGGTCTGTGTTCAGCAGTGAACTTTAACAGGCTGTAACGGCAACGGTAATGCCACTTACCTTCAAGGACTGCGGGTCGCACAGCACCAAGGCTTCGAAGGCCTCGCCCCTCACCAGTGGCATACCACCAGCAGTTTCTTCCACGCCCCAGTTCATGGCGGTGAGATGGTTCCGCACCACGCACATCTCGACGAAACGGAAGTTGAGATGCAAAGCTATATCGTCGCGGGGGTCCGTGTTCGGACCGCACTGGAGGTTAATCGCAAATCTGAAATTGATGCCAAGAATAGAATAGAATAGTTTTTTATTCAATATAGATCACATGTGTAATTCTTATTGAAAGTCATTTTTTACTTTACCACTGGTTCGAAAAAAATCCTCTGTCCTGTGAAGAACCAGCAAGAAACCCAGCTTTTTTTAAGTTAAATTGTACATTAATGGTTGTAGAAACTATTTACAAAATTTATTTTAGAAACTGCTTGGAAGCGACCACCTCATTCCCAGGGGTTATTATCAACCATGTATTCATTTATACTATAATAACCCTTTTTATACAGTTTCAGCTTAACAAAACATTTAAACTTGGTAATAGAGAGAGCCTGTACACTTTCCGGGACCTTGTTGTAATAGCGTATACGAGGTGGATTGAAAAGTACTCGGCCTAACACAGATCCATTCAATTCTAAAAATCAAATCTACCCACATTATTTAGTTCAGTTCAGACTAGTTCATTGTGTGAAGTTCGAAACGTGTGCGATAATTAGTTGTGATTTTATAAATTTATTAACAAAGTAATCGGACATAATTTCCGCGAATGGAGCAAATCGAGCAGCGTGCCGTCATTAAGTACCTCCATAAGAAGGCTATCATCAAAAGCCATCCATGATGACATGGTCAGTACATTAGGCGATTGTGCTCTGTCATATTCATCCGTCAAAAATGGATAGCAGAATTTAAGCGTGGTAGAGAGTGTGAAAGATGAACCCCGCTCTGAAGGCCTTCGACGTCAACTACTGACGAAAATATTTAAAAGTACTTGATTTAATAATGGGAGACCGCAGATTAAAAATTAGAGAGATAGCCGAGATTATAGGCATCTCTTATGAACGAACTCAAAACATCATTGTCAACGAGTTGGGTTTCCACAAGGTGTCTGCGAGGTGGGTTCCGCGACTGCTTTCAGTTGAACAAAAAAGGACGCGATTGACTATTTCACGCGACTGTTTGGAGTTATTTGAAGCCGATGCAGATGATTTTTGAATCGTTTTGTTACTATGGACGAAACATGGGTTCATTACTGTACACCGGAAACAAAACAACAATCAAAACAGTGGAGAAGACCTGGTTCACCACCCTAAAAGGCTAAGTCGATTTTGTCGGCAAATAAGGTGATGGCTTCAGTATTCTGGGACTCGAAAGGTGTGATTATGATTGATTATCTTGAAAGGGTCAGACTATAAACTCTGATTACTACTGCACCTTACTACGTCGTTTACGAGAGGAAATAAAAGAAAACGTCGAGGAATGCTCAGAAGAAAAGTCCTGTTTCATCAAGATAACGCCCGTGTTCACACGTCAGTACAGTCAATGGCTGAAATTCACAACTGTGGCTTTGAACTGTTACCGCATCCGCCGTATTCACCTGATCTGGCACCATCAGACTTTTCTGTTCCCTAACCTAAAAAGCACTTGGGAGGTCAAAGATTTTCGACAAACGACGAGGTCAAAGCAGCTGTAGACGCATATTTTGACTCTAAGGAAGAATCATTTTTCAACGGTCTAAATGCTTGGAAGGAGGTGGCAAAAGTGTATTGAACTTGATGGTGATTATGTAGAAAAATAAAAATATTACTGATTTAGTATGTGTTTATTTTCTTGGTTAGGCCAGTACTTTTCAATCCACCCTCGTACATTGCCCCAAGAATGACTTACTGACTCTGTGGAGTCGAGAAACAAACACAAGTTAGGCCGATGTCAGGAAAGGTCGAGGCTTACAATTCGATGATTTATGCAGGACCTATCAACAAAAAAAAGTTTAAGATTTTTATTTGGGAAAAATAGTTTAATAAGGGTTATTACTTTATATACAAAACATAAACACTCACGCCTGTCACCCAGAGGGGTAGGCAGACGACCCTGACACACTTCTCTCGCCTCCTTTACATCCATATATCTAAGCATACACGCATACTTTATATACATTTTTATATATTTACGAAAATTTAATGTAAGTACAATTTTCACCATCATTTATTGTTAGGATGGTACAACGATGATTGGACGGTAGGATCGGATTTTCTTGCTCACACTTGCGTGATAGTATGCGCAAGTTAATGGTGTGTAATATAAAGAGATATAAAGATGTAAAGAAGAATTAAGGCTTTTTAACTTTTTTTAGTGGACTAAGGAATATTACAATTTCAATAGTCTTCTTTTTATAGGATAAGGGTGACAAACGAGCACACAGTCAATCTGATGGTAAATGGATGCTGGGGATTATAGCTGATGCGTTGACACCCCTAAGGTCTAAGATGGAATGCCTCGTTACCAATATAAAGGGTCTCCGGTTCTCTACACTCACCATACGAAACACAGCAGTACTAAGCTGCTATTTTACGCTGGTATACTGTAAGAGCGTGGTGCTTCCCCAATCGAGCCGACCCATTCGTGCTACAACTATAATATAGCATCAATATGCGGATGCGTAGTCAAAAAAAAATGTGTTAAAAAGGGTCTCCGGTTCTCTACACTCGCCATACGAAACACAGCAGCTGTTATATCACGCTGGTATTCTATGCGAGCGTGGTACTCTCCAGCGAACCGACCCATCCGTGCTACAGCCACAATGACACACCAGCAAGTTAAGTAGTACAAGTACTAAGAACTCACCTCTGCGCACCGGGAGGCACGTTGCCTTGAAACCTTATCATGCGGCCAGGGTACATGCCCCCGGGGATGGGGTGCACGCATGGGATTACCTGCCAACAAAAAAAAAAGGATTTATTATAATAACTAGTGGCCCGCCACGGCTTCGCCTGGGTAGGATAGGAATGTATTTAGATTTAAGATAATTAACCGATTCGTTGCGGCACCAATTTTCGACAACTTTTAGCTGTGGCGGCGAACAAATATTTCGTGACACGCCTGTCGTGTCAAGCGCCACAGAAGTTGATGACACGCCTATTGTGCCATCAGCCATGTGTAAAAGTAATGTTCTTTTTTATGCTTTTTTCACTTGTTTAGACCTGATTAAGTTTAGTTGACATCAAACATCAGTTGCAAACGGAAGGATACTTGTTTTTAGTGGCTAACTAAGTGTTTTTCTACGTGTTTTTCTTGAAATGGAGAATGACTTTTTTTATGCAGAGATTGCAAACCTTTTGTAATATTTTTTGTTTTATAAAAAACAATCATTTATATAAGTATATAATAATATATAATGTTTAAATAAGAGTGAAATTCCACCAACTTCTTGACACTGAGCTAATACTGAGAATTTCTTATAGAAAGACTCATTAATTGATTTTGGATTCGAACCCGGGACCTCATGATCAGCAGTTGACATACCACACATTTGTCATTCGTAATCCGTACAGCATTGGAGTGAAATAATTTGCCAGCATCTGCCTCTCCATGAGAGCCTTGGTATTCGTTCACTGTAAATTTTACACTACACAAAAAGTCCAGGTTTGATGCCGCCCATCGGCACCAATAAATTGTTAAATGAAATTTTCAAGTACTTATTTACCACGTGTTCGGCATTGAATGAAAAAAAAACATGCGTGAGTGTCGTGGAACACCCGGTTGGAACGAAGTTCCATTCGTAGTATATTATTATTGATAAACGTATTATATTATTGATTAACAAATACAAATAAATGAATTATTAGCGTCTATTAAAATGAAGCATCATTTAAAATAATATTACTTTCATGGCGAGATAAGAAAAAGTGCGAAGGAGTTGGATATTATTCCATCTCGCTCGCACTATAGAAAGGGGATCGTGACGGAAAAATCTTACACTTTTTCTCGCCTAGCCCCCATCCGTTAAATTCGTACCGTGCGATGAGGAACTTCGTTCCAATATCGTGAAGAAAAAACCTGGTAGAGCCATACTACAGCTACATTATGGTTGTAGCACGAATGGGTCGGTTCAACCGGGGAAGGACCACACTCTCACAGAATACCAGCGTAAAATAGCAGCTTAATGCTGTTTAATTCGATGAGTGTAGAGAACTGGAGACCCTTTTTACTGAAACTTAGGCATTCCATCTTAGTCCTCAGGGGTGACAACAGATACGTTGTGACACATACATTTTGATTATTTTTATTGAAAAATATGCATGTAGTGTACCAATACGATAGGCCCCTATTTCTACAAAGACAACAGATAATTAATGCAATTGTTAAATTGCCGCCAATTATTCACGCGGAAATACCTGTTACATTGCGATGAATCAGACATATTTAAATGACTGTGTAGTGATCAAATACGTCACAAGAAACGTGGGCACGTCATTTCTTGTTTTGTGGCCTTAGCAGAGGTTTTCGAACGGCGACACGACCATACAATTTCGCATCTCTCAGTCGCCGTTTTACTGTAGTCAATGATAAAGGTTTAACTCGGGTTTTGTTTACTTCAACGCGGATTTGAACAGTCGTCTTCACTGTAGAAACCACAAGTTTAGACTAATTGAGATTGTTTGTGAACAAAACCATGTAAACTCAGGTAATAATAATAAGTCGGACGTAATAACACGTGTTTTTAGAAGCTAAATAATCCTAATTATTGACCAATGGGAAACAAAAACAAAGCGATTAGTTATTAGCCCATCATAAAAATATTATTACGGCTCTACCACCTGGCTCTAACGCAGCGTTTGTCGGTGTTTGAAAACAATACATATTTATTGTCCAATAACTTGAAAGTAAATAAAAGAATGACTTCTTTAGATATTCGATATTAACAATAGAATATGCAGGTGTACATTTATTTTATTTATCTTATGGGATTTCGTTACAATTTATAGATAATTATGTTGTATAAGTGTGGTCTTAAACTTTTGGCCGGCAGTGTATGTAAGCTGCTACTTTTTTACTTTTCATGGGGCAATATATGCAGTTTTTATTACATTCATATTTTCGGGTATGTTACTTTTTTGTTTTCACTCTACCGTAAATATTAAGGGTTGCAAATACGAGTGGAACTCATTATCGTCAGCCTATCAAAAGTCCACTGAAATGAACATAGGCCTCCCCCATAAATTGTCAAGTAGCTGGATATTTACTAAAGTTGCCACGCTTGGTAGGCCAGTTGGCAACCGCAGCTATTATTATTTTGAGCTGTTGTCAGGAAGGTGATGTTGCCCATCTCCTGTTTGTTTTCCTATGTCGCCTCTTACGACGGGACGATATGAGGTAAAACTAATTTTAAGGATTTTATCGAGTTTAATTTTAACTTTCTTAATTGTTGTCACGGGAGGAGCGGGAAGGCTGAGATGTTTGACGACCTGATGTCATAGTTAAAATAGAATAGAATAAGAATAGAATAGAATAAATGCAGTAGTATGCTTGGGTTTGAATTTAATTCTATTAATTATGGAGTCCTTAGCGGATGGTAGCACTCAGCCATCTTCCCTGTTAAAATTAGGATATTTTTAATTTCAATAGCCTCGCGAATCATCATTGGTAGGAATCGGTATTCTATTGCAAGGTTTTGTTGTCTATCAGATCCTATATAATGGTTGGGACGATACTTAACATGTTGACATACTTTAGACTGCCCGGAGCTTCGGTGCTTCACATCAACGATATGTTCTTGCGTAAAAAAGACCCCACGTAAAAAAAGTTAAAATTAATCGTGATAAAATCCCTAACATTAGTTTTGTTCCATGTGTAGTATTTATTATTATAGAACTGCATTTATGAAATTTTTAAGTCTACTCGAAGTAAAAAAAAATATCTACATCTATTTTATGGTGCCAATAAATATTAAATAGGACCAATGATATGAATAAAATATCTCAAATAAACATTATACCGTAAATTGATAGAAGACCATGAATTCATCATTATTTTGTGAAAACTAAATTAACTTTAATTATGAATGAATGTAAAGAGTAAAATATAAATAATAATAATAAATTTTGATTCCAAGACAATTTACCTTTCTTATGGATACATCTTAAGACACGCCCGATATAAAAATGGTAGGTGTTTCTAGACATATATATTCACGTGTTCTTGTAGCATATTATATCTATGTCAAATACCAATTCATCTACGTCTAAGTCTTTAAGAATTCAAAAAAATATCTTTGACAGACATAGAGACATTTTCTAAATTTGCCACGGAACAGCATTTAATGATGTTCCTAAATTCAAGCACACGCGAACGAAGCCGCGGGTAAAAAGCTAGTATTAAACAAGTCAAAGTTGATACACCACATTTTTTTAAAAACACCTCCAAGTTTGGAAAAATAGGGTGGGGGAGGGAGAAATAAAGTATTTAATGTAACTATTTAGATGATGTCTAGTTAGTTAGATTCAAGCCTGTGATATTCCTAAATCCACCAGGTTCAAAAATTTGAACTTCTAATCTATACAAATAAATAAAATTATCTGTTTGTAATGTCAAAATAACAGCTTTTAACTAAATGCATATGAAAGTATATCCATTACATACAAAATAAATTTTGTAATGATAAGTAGTGGGCGTAGTGCTGTGCTGAAATTACCTTGCACCACTCACTTTACCCTTTACAACTGAAAAAAGGGCGACGACAGAACCATAGCCGAGATTTGCCGTTAGGCCTCACAATATATGGGCGTTTGTAGTCCCCTAATCCCATTGCCCCTGTATAAGGGTCTCAATTCATAACATATCGACACATGAATTGAAGAACATTGTAAGTCAGAATACACTATTTTACGATTTTATAACCACTTGTTCAGTAAAAAAAAGACGCATCAAACTGTATTTTTATATTTTTTATACCCACGCTCTCACAGAATACCAGCGTAAAATAGCAGTGTTCCGTATGATGAGTGTAGAGAACCGGAGACCCACTTGTGCATAGTCTGATTATTAAAGAACCTTTGCAGAAATGAGAGTCCTGCGCCCAGCTGTGGGACTTATATGTAAGGTGTAACTTGTAATATCAACACACAAATCGAATAACATTGTTATTCAAAAAGTGGGGTTTACAGGAGAGCAAAAAACTGTGTTGCGCTTTTCACACCTTGAAATTTGGGCATTTTTATGATTTTTTAATAATTTTTGATATTTAATTGAAGCTTTTTTTAATGTTCTATAGATATATGTATTTTTCCCTTATTTTTTATATTTATTATCGAGTTACGAACAGCAGATTTGAATCTTCAAGGTAATAATATTGTAAATGCAGTGGTTGCTGTGACCCATAGACATCTACCTCTATCCTCAATAAAGAATCAAAATGCAGATGCGTTGTCACCCGTGAGGACTAAGATGGAATGCCTCTTTTCCAGTAAAAAGGGTCTCCGGTTCTCTACACTCACCATACGAAACACAGCAGTGTCAAGCTGCCATTTTACGCTGGTATTCTGTGAGAGCGTGGTCCTTCCCCGGTCGAGCCGACCCATTCGTGCTACAACTATACTACTAATATAGCTGCAGCATGGCTCTACCATGTAGAAAAAAAGAATAAGGTGCACTGTATGCTCGTTTGTCACCCTTATTCTATAAAAAAAAACAATACAATAATACACAATAAGTTTTAATCTATGTAAGATATTCTAGAAGCCGAAGAAGTCAATAGTTGATGATATAATATACAACAAACAAAACATACCTGTGATGCAAGTGCAATTAGATTCACAAAAGCGTTACCAATAAAAATTACTAAATACTAAAAGTGAGAACGAGGAGAAGTAATAAATTAAAATTAAAAATTTTGCACAAACGGACTTCAATATATATTATTAAGAATAACTCAAAAACTATCAGTCAGCCCTTGATCAAATTTATATGGGACCACAAGAGAAGCACCAGCTTTCAAATAAAAAAAGAATCATCGAAATCGGTTCACGTAGAACAAAGTTATGAGGTAACACCCATAAAAAAAACCAGTCGAATTGAGTACCGTCTCTTTTTTGAAGTCAGTAGAAAACATACCTGTAGAGCAAGTGTAATTAGATTCTGCATTGCATTCACAAAAGCGTTACCAATAAAAATTACTGAACACAAAAGTGAGAAAGAGGAGAAGTAAAAATTTACGTATTTGTAGACAGATTAAGACTGAGTAACGAAATCCTTGTAGTGATTCTTAACCTCTATTCTTAAAATCTACTGGTTTTTGTGGGTTATTTAATAGTAGGATAGTTATTTGAAAGAAAGAAGGAAAGCAACCTTTTGAAACCCCATGAATGTTGTAGGAAACTACTAAGGGGAAAGTCTGGAAAATCTTATAACAATGTCGAGGTGTGATAAACCTTATTACTTCAAGAGGTAAAACTTGGCCAGTGAAAAATATCTGGCCACACTACGTCGTATGATTTGACCTAGGAACTCTATCAACCAAGGGGTGGCAAGCATGCCTACTAAGTGCAGTATAATATATTTATCAACAAAAAAATTGCTACTGTTATTAAAATAACATTTCTATTTCATTTTTAGACTACAATCATTTTGATACTGCCCAACGTCCTACAGTATATTAATTATTCAGTCTATGTAAGAGCTTCATAGCGTTTCATTCATGAACAATTCATCAGAACATTCAGTCTAAGGGTAATTTACAAATTTTTGGGACACAAAATATATTATTTGTTTT
Source organism: Parnassius orleans (assembly GCA_029286625.1). Taxonomy (NCBI): domain Eukaryota; kingdom Metazoa; phylum Arthropoda; class Insecta; order Lepidoptera; family Papilionidae; genus Parnassius; species Parnassius orleans. The sequence continues at coordinate 52,607 of JAGSMP010000397.1, read as the reverse complement.
TCAGTTTACTTTAAGCAAGCTGTATTTCACGTTCAAGCCTCTGTATATATTATTATATGTATTATCTTTTAAATAATTTAATATATTACTAATTTTATTTGTTATGCATTATAAGTTTTACACGTGTACTTATGTAATAAGAATCAGGGCGACAAACAAGCACACAGTTCACCTGATGGTAAGTGGATACTGCGGCCTTAGTACTATAACAATAATATGTCTGTAGCATGGCTCTACCACTTATGAATATGTAATAATAGTGTAGAATAATAGTATTTAACAAATAAAAAAAAAGTGTGTGTGTACTTATGTATGCACGTAGGAAGTTATACTTCTTAAGCATAACAAAACAACTTGAGAGACAATTACCCACTGAAGTTGTCGCTTTTAGGTGTCAGTGTGCGCGCGCATCGTAACAAATTCATGGTGTCGTTTGTAGGTATCGGTGTGCGCGCGCATCGCAAAAATTGACTCTCATCATTTTTCCCAAAAGCATCTAAAAGAAGTATAACTTCAATATAAATTTTTCCCATAAGAGCCTAAAAATTAAAACTTCCGTAAGTTTTGTTAAAATATTTGATTTAAATTAACAGTATGCCACAATTGTTTTCGTTACCTTATATTTATTTACAACATTTTTTCACAGCCCTAATCCAAGCGAAGGGACATAAGTCCACTTACATTATTTTAGGTCTGGCAAAAAAAAAAGATAAACACATTTAGGACAATGGCATGTGCATTTACAATATTATTACCTTGAAGATTCAAATCTGCTATTCGTAACTCGATAATAAATATAAAAAATAAGGGAAAAATACATATATCTTATATAGAATATAGATATAGATATATATATTATATAGAACATTAAAAAATGCTGCAATTAAATATCAAAATTATCAAAAATCATAAAAATGCCCAAATTTCAAGGTGTGAAAAGAGCAAAACAGTTTTTTGCTCTCCTGTAAACCTCACTTTTTGAATAACGATGTTATTCGATTTGTGTGTTGATATTACAAGTTACACCTTACATATAAGTCCCACAGCTGGGCACAGGACTCTCATTTCTGCAAAGGTTCTTTAATAATCAGACTATGCACAAGTGCATAATGGCAGACTAAATGTGAAAGGCTTAAAGAAATGGATCCCAGTTTGAGTTTACACCAATAAACTGCAGTGCTCTCGTACTACAATAAATAACACAACTATACACTTTAAGAAAAGTCATGGAAATATTCAACATTTCTACAACAATAAAGCAGAATGAAAGTGGACGTAATCAAAATGAAAGTGATGGTTTTAAAAAGGGTAGAAAGTAAAACGATATGAACAATAAGCTTAGTATTACAGGAGTCGCAGAAAGGAATAATAATAAGCCTGATTGTTAGTCGTTTCCTTTACTAATTTTACAGCACGAAAAGCACCTCAATCATTATTGCAATAGTTTAAATACTATCACACAATATCCCTACTACCTATCAAAACTGAACCTAGCAACAGTTGGAATGTACAAGAATTATACAATCCAAATACATTTATAATATGAAAATAAGTAAACCACTGTTATAAAAATATTACTGATAAGTCAATTAATTACAATTGTTTAGAAAATGAAATTACTTGTATATTATTCTTTACAAATCTCTCAAATTCTAAATTAAAAATAAACTGAGAAAATTATCTATGATAACTATTATGACAATACAATGACTTATAATCTATTCTATATTTGTAATTTAAAGAATTATAATATAAAACAAAATGATAATTACACAATTATTATTTTAATGATTCATAATATAAATTATTTAACAATCACTGATAACATTAGATTTAATTTTTCTAAATTTTCCACAACATATTCAGTTACACCTGTGGGTTATAAGAATTTGCGCTGTAAACTCATTACTGTTACCTAATATCATGTTGTGTGTACATGTTTTGGAATACCATCCAGATTGTAACTTTGCATTTACTATGTTCAATTGTTCATCTTATGAGATTATTCTGTTTTGTGTACCTAAATAAATAATAATGAAAAGAGAGTTGGTCAGCCAATCGTAATTATGCAAACTCGTTCTGAGTTTGACTTTCAGTCAGCAGGGCTAGCATGGACAGGAGACAATTTTATCCCCGGGGAAGGGAGAAAATGTTTATCCCCTCGCTTAGTTTTATCCACTATTCGAGCATGGGCACACCAGTGGATATAATATCCACAGTAGATAAAATGGGAGATAGACTTAAACTTAGATAGATTTTTTGTATGAATATAATCTTAAACCCATGACCAATGAACTACGATAAAATTGTCCCTTTCAAATGTCAAAAAAGCATAATTTTTTTTCTTTCATTTGGCTCCATGCTACGGACAGGGGATATATGTCTACTTGTTATGTCAAACGGGGATATACTTCTCCCCGTGCAGTGCTTTGGCATACGGACAAGATAATTTTATCTCTTGTCAGTGGATATAATCGGGGGATAAAATTTTTGTCCCAAGCCCATGCTAGCCGTGCTGGATTTGTGTTTAACATGACATAACCTATAGAACGAAAAGTGAATACAGGGCACAGAGTAAATGGGGCACTTCATTCTATTATGGGGAGTCAAATTGTATCAATAAAGGTATATATGGTGATTTACAATGCTATATTACTCTCTATCTTAATGTGTGATAGTGAAAGTTGGGTTTGGCAGCAGAAGCATGAGAGTAAAATTATTAATGTAGAAATGAGGTCATGTAGAAGTATGTTAGGGGTGCCTCAATGATAAGTCAAGAAATTATGCAGTAAAAATGTGTGGTTGGCAAGAAGATCCAGGATAAAGAAAGGAACACTTCAATAGTTTGGACAATAAAAAATGAATTTGTAGAGTGACAAGTGTTTTAAGATGGTTCCATAAATTGTACTAAAGTGCTTCAAACTGTGACTTAATTATGATATTTTGGGGGAAAGAGTCTAGCAGGGGTTTTCCGTCCTCTCTCTTCTCACCTACTCTCCCAATTCATGATAAGGGGTAGTTAATTTAAAGTTATTCCTAACCTAACATTGTACCATGATGAAGAATACAGACAAATTCTTAATCTGTTGTAGTGAAACATCAATATTTAAGGTAATATGAGAAAACAAAAAAAAATATTCATAGCTCCCCACTAATGTGTTTTCAATCAATTATAACAATTTAACAAGTTAATAAAAATAGTTAATAGATTAAAATGTCCTAGACAACATATAAAAGAATATTCCATTCCACCATTGATAATTGTACCTGTGTAATTTAAAGATACTATGTTTATTATGTTTCTGAATAAGCCAGTTATGCTTCTTAGCTACAATAAGCTATCTTATACTTTTCTTAATTTGGTTACAATTACGAATTATATTGCACAAGAGGAAAATCATCATTATAAAGCTAAATCGTAACGCCCCATCGCAGTAGCGCACCGGTAAAGCCCTGAAAACTCATTTAGAGTCAACAAAAACTATTTAGATTTTTGGTTTCTAATAAAACAATAGTGTACACTGTGTTTACATGGCAAATAACACTCGTAGAAAATATCGAGGGTGCCCTTGAAATTGTTAACAAGAGCCGTATCCAAATTTGTTTTTTGCGGTAACCGAAAATATACTTCTTTTCGTTTACTAGAAAGAGATTACTTACAGGATTGTAAATTGGTGGAGCAGCCATCTTCTCTATAGGCTTCGAAAAAATTGATTGCAAGACAAATTCACCGAGTTTACACCTAAATACTATGGATACCAGACAAGCATTAATATTATATTTCATTCGTAAGTACAAAACAACATGCAAATACTGCGCGTCATGTGAAATTGTTGTTAAGTGATATTTCGACTGTAATTGCTGTTATTTCTGGATAGACAAATGGTTATTTTAGTTTAGATGTTAATTTTGGTTCGGTATTTCCAATTTTACTTCGTTATCTGCTTAATAATTAACGTTTCATGTTTGTATTATAACTTCGACCCGAGTGACCATACTTTGTTAATGTATTTTCATTTTAATTAGAAACGGTAGAGGCTTTCTCGAATGGTACTCTGCTCGATTTGCATGAAATTTCGGAACGTTGTTTACACGAATGATGATACACTGAAACATCTAAAATAAAATAAATTTATAATTTTTAACCCTTTACCGCATGGATTTTTTAAATCCTTTGGAAAAAATATATGTCACTATAGGTTATATATAGGGCCCCAAAAACATATTAAAATAAATATAGAAGACCATTTAAAAAAGATACATAGGTAAAAGTAATTTTTCCAAATATGGAACGCCATGCAATCTAGTTCTATAACTTAGACGTTCCATATTTGGTATAACATGCGGTGCGATCTAATTATGTATAATTGAAATAGAATTTCATGAAAATAAAAGAAACAACGTTAAGTTATGCATAAGTATTCAATTAAAAAAAATATGTGAAAGTTTTAAAACAGTTACGATCTTTGTTGAAACAAAGATAACACCCACACTTTTCGCACATCACTTGGTATTTCTGCGTACATCTTTGGAGATTAGTTTTCCAATTCGGCCAGTGGTTGACTTGTTTCCAGCTACTTCCATTGGAGGCAGTTCTAAGAGTCGCCTTGATCGTCCCTTTTTAATTACCTCAACATCTTGATTCAGTGGTCGTCCTCCTTTGCATGTAGTCGGAGTATATACTTTTGAGTCTTTGTGCATCAATACATCTGCTATGGTTAATTTGAAGTCAAGCAATGGAATGTAAATATCTTCACCCTTCTGTTTCATGACTCTCCGCTATAATAGCCAACTATTCACGCAACAGAGATCAATGAAATGGAAGAACAGGCGGTGGTACCATTTTTTACTGCGGATTTTGATCCTATAGAAGCCTAACATGGCATCTAGTAAATCGATACCGCCCATGTATTTGTTATAAATAGTTACTGCTTTTGGGCAAGGTACATCAACTCTACACTTATGTTTTTTGGAATATCTTTTCACAACTCCCATTGGTTCCTTGCCTACATAGGATGATGTAATTATGAAATAAATGTATGTAATTTGCAATGTTAAAATCACGTCTTGTTCTAGGAGTTAAACACCTACATTAATTCTTGAAGAAAGTGGCTATACCATCTGTTTTTCCTTGGAATACGCAACCAATTTCTGAGAACGCGAAGGCTACAGAAGAAAAAGACTGCTTTTTGACATACCTTCAAGTACACAACATTGCATTGTGAAGATGATATATTGCCACTAGAAGGAGATATTAGTGTGCCTCAAGACTGCAGTGTATCTCAAGAGCTTCTGATTGAACATAGTTCTTCTCCAATACCTGCATTTGTTATGCCAAATCACAACACTTGTTTGTGTACCAAACATCTAATATGTTAAGATTGTTCTCTACAGAGCTTTTACTTGCAGATGATGAGACATTGCATTTTTATACTGGATTGGACACATTGGCAAAATTTTATTTAATTATCAGTACTCTTTTGCCTGTGGCACAAGAATTAAGCACCGTTGGAGTAGAGTTGTTTCCTTGATGGTAGAGGATCAGTTTCTAATGCTATTAATTAAGCTCAGAAGAAATACAGCAGATTTTGAGTTAGGCAAAATGTTTGGTGTAAGCAAAGCTGAAGTGTCAAATGTTATAGTGACATGGATAAATTTTGTTAGCGATATCTGGAGTTTAATAGACATATAAAAATTTACTAAATTGAGATTAACAATTTAGTAAATTTTTATATGTCTGATAGTTTTAAAAAATATTATCCAACAAGGCTTATACTAGAAATACACTGAAATAGAAATAGAAAAGCCTAGTCAGCCCAATGATCAAAGAGCCACATTTAGTACTTACACACAAGAATACCCTAAGATATTTAGTTGGTGTCTCACCAGGTGGTCTCATAACATATTGTTCAAGTGCATATGCTAGTGACAGACAGATTGTAGAACGCAGCAAGTTATTTGATATTTGTGATTCTGGGGATAGCATCATGGCAGACAGGGGCTTCAATGTGCAAGATTTGTTTGCCTGTAGAGCCATGCTGCAGCTACATTACTGGTATAGTTGTAGCACGAATGGGTCGGCTAGACCGAAGAAGGACCACGCTCTCACAGAATAGGAGCTTACGCTGCTGTGTTTCGTATGGTGAGTGTAGAGAACCGAGACCCGTTTTACTGGAAACAAGGTATTCCATCTTAGTCCTCACTGACAACGCATCTGATTTTGATTCGTCATCGAGGATAGATGTAGATGTCTATAGGCCACAGCAGCCATAACATCAGGTAGACTGTGTGCTCGTTTGTCATCCTTATCATATAAAAAAAAAAAGAATTGGCATAAATATTCCTACCTTTTAAAGGAAAGTGTCAAATTCATGGTGTGCAATTAAAATTAGACCAACAGTTGGCTAGCCAGAGTCCACTTAGAAAGACTTATGTAATATTAAAGCATGAACTTAATCATTTCTCCCTTAGCATCTAAAATTTTTTTATATGTATTATGTTGTGTAATTTTAGAGAAGGTATAGTAAATAAAACGAAATAATTTAATATCATACACTATGCATGTATCATTTATGTACTGTTAGGGATATTAGAGCCGTGGTAGCTCAGATGGTTAAAATTGTAAATTTCACCATGCGAGCGCGAACATTCGATCACGGCACCAATGAAATTGTTAAATGCAACTTTAAGTGCTGATTTACCACGTGCTCGGCAGTGAAGGAAAACATCGTGAGGAAACCTGCATGTCTGAAATAAGAAAAAAATTTTCGAAGACATTTGAAGTTCGCTAACACGCATTGGGGCAGCGCGGCGGACACTTCCTTGCCTAAAACGAATGAGTGAAATGAGGGAGGCCTGTGCCCAGCAGTGAGACGTATATAGGCTGTAACTTTTACTTGAGGAATATTATAAATAAAACAGACACAAATACCAATGTTGTGTTTTATTTTGTTACAAAGTTCTCATTATAGTTAAAATAGATGTATTTTTCAAATAAAGCTTCTTTAAATATAGAAAAATAGAATCTAATTTTAATAATTTTGTCTTAGTACTCAATAATTTGTTGGAATAATTAAATAATAAATCTAACCACTAAATATATCATTACTTTATTTAATATTTGTTTTCTATAAATTCTTGTAAGCTGTAGAAGCATTTATCTAATAACCACGTGTCCAGTACCTTTTTAAATCTTATATCGTTCATATTTTTAAAAGAGTCAGGAATATTATTGTAAATTTTAATGGCATTACAGTAAATGCTTTTATTATATTGTACTGTTTTTGGATAAAATGAACTTGTTATTTTATAAGGCTTCCTGGGATTTTTAGATTTTTCAAATAAGTATTCATATTTGCGTACAAATAAAGATACCTCTTTAATGTATAAACAGGGTAGTGGCAAAATGCCCAGTTTCTTAAAAAGTGGTCTACAAGAGTCACTCTGCGGAGCCCCGCACATAGCTCTAATGCACTTTTTTTGCATTTTAAATACCCTGCCGATATTTGGGGCGTTGCCCCAGAAAATTATGCCATACGCTAAAACTGATTGTATATATCCATGGTATGTCATCAATCCTGCTTTAACCCATTAACGCCCTCTGTACTTGCTTGGGTACACCTCGTTATGTCGATATTTGATATACTTTGGCATTTGTTTCAATTGAACTAATTGTTTATTTTGAAACTAGATGACTCTAGTAGACTATAAAATCAATCGCTTTGACAGTGACGCGTAAACTAATGTCAAAAATTTTACTTCTTGAAACGGTTTTGTGACTTTAATTTGGAGGTAAGTAATTATTGTTGATTTTAAATAAATATTTTAAAGTTTTTGGATAATTTTTGGATTTTAACGTTCGATAATACTTTATTACTGCTTGTCAAATGATATTTTAAATAAAATCTTTATAAAATCTGCCATATTACGATGATTTATACCTCTGTACACAGACAGGTACAACGGGCATATGTATATGTTATTTTTACTTTTTTTACAGTTGTACTCGAAAACCAGTAAATGGCGAACCGCTGCGTTTTTTCGAATCAAAATAATTACTCGAAGCTTGAGGAAGCACTAGAATCGATACTGGCTGATGAAGATCAAGATGTAGAGTATGATGTAGTGTTATTACCGCCAGATCCTGCTACCGTAAGTGACGAAGAAGAGGGTAATGAAGACGACTTAGTTTCTTCAACACTTCCAAGGGATGTTCCAGGGACTTTGGAGGTAATTCACCGCCATCCTGATTATGACGTTTCGGACTGGAATGACAGTGACGATGAGCCCCTATCAAACACAGCTGGGACCGCAGAACACTCTAGAAATAAGCGGCCTAGAAACCAACGCGAGCAGCCTGAAGTACCTGTTTGGAGGAAAACTTTACCCCAATACAGTGCTGTTTATGATGCTACAGATACATTACAAAACCGACAACAAAGTGTAATAGAAAGCTTAAAGATTATAGTCCGGTTATGCTGTTTGAAAAAATGTTTGATGACGATGTAATGTCTCTGATAATAAATAACAGTTTGTTGTACGCTGGTCAAAATAATAAGCACAATTTTGAGCTGGACATCTCTGACTTGAAAAGATTTTTGGGTATATTGATTCTTACTGGCTACCATCAACTACCATCTGAACGTGCGTATTGGAGTTTAGATGAAGATCTGGGCATTCAGTTAGTGGCGAGTTGCATGTCTCGAAATAGATTTACAGATATAAAGCGATACTTACACCTGGTTGATAATTCTTTAGCAAATAATACAACCGACAAGATGTTCAAAGTGAGACCGTTGTGCGATTTGATTCAGCGAAACTTTTGTCAGTGGGGAGTTTTCCACGAAAATTTATCTGTGGACGAGTCTATGATAAAATATTTCGGTCGTCATCCAGCTAAACAATATATTAGAGGAAAACCCGTACGGTTCGGATACAAAAACTGGGTCGCAACTAGTTCAGACGGTTACTGCTATACTTTTGACATTTACTGTGGCAAATCTGCAGACGCTTCGTCGGATAGTCTTGGCGCAAGAGTGGTAAAAACTTTACTCGCAAAAATGCCCATACAAGATAATAAAGAACATATCGTGTATTTTGATAACTTTTTCACGAATTACCAATTACTGCATGATTTGCGTCTTCAAGGAACTAGAGCGACTGGTACAATTCGTGATAATAGAACAAAAAAATGCCCACTTCTTTCTGTAAAAGAAATGAAAAAGCGACCTAGAGCAGAATATGACTATCGCTTTGATACAAAAAATGAAATTGCGATTGTACGCTGGAAAGACAACAACGTTGTCACTATGGGTACCAATTTTGACAAAATTGAACCTGTAGGAAAAGTAAAAGGTGGTGCAGTACAAAGAAGACAAAAAGTAGATGTGAATATACCAGGACTATTCGTGAATTACAACAAAGGAATGGGTGGTGTAGATCAGATGGACCAATCCATAAGTCTGTATCGAGTTTCGATGAGAGGAAAGAAGTGGTGGTGGGTAATATTTACCTATTTACTGGATATGTCTATTTCTAACGCTTGAGACTGCATGTTTTACTGAGCAAATCAGCAGAAAATATGACTGTGACATACATGGACCAATTGTCCTTTCGAAGAAGCATTGCGCGCGCTTACCTGCAGCAAACAAAGTCTAAATCCGTCCTTCAGGCTCAACAGTGGTTGGGTTAGACAAAAATTACGGCCACAACCCACAGCGCATCCAAAATCCGCTGCGTTGTGCTGTATGTCACAGTCGCGTCCGATGGCGTTGCGAGACTTGCCTAAAACGTTATGCGTAGAGCGAAGTTGTTTTGGAGAATTTCACTCTTGATCCGCCCACTGTACTCGCCTGTGTACACCCTTATAAGTGCGATGACACAGTTATTTTTTATTTTTCTTATAAATGTTTTATATAGGTACTATTAAAGCAATAAAATATAATAACATGAAAAAATAACAATAGTTTTATTTTGGGCGCTAATGGGTTAACAGACGTGTTAGAAATTATTCTTCTCAAAGGGTAGACGTATTTTGACAGCTTGACACAAAGTTCATTTAAATGTGGTTCCCAGCTACAATGAGTGTCAACAGTTAAGCCCAAGAATTTTGTTGAATGCACCTCCTGTATTATTTCTGACTCATGTTCTATATTTAATGGTAACGGTTTTTGAAATTTGGAATAAAACTGTATAACATGAGTTTTTGACAAATTAATACTTAATTGGTTACGGTTTAACCATTCCACAATTTTCCCGAGTGTAATGCTAACATCTGATTGATATAAATCTTTGGAAGCACACTTGACGAGTGTGGTGCAGTCATCTGCGAATAATATCGTTGGATTTTGAATATGTTTTGGAAGGTCGTTTATATACAACAAGAAAAGAAGGGGTCCTAATACAGTGCCCTGTGGAACACCGCGGTTTATTTCTCTAAATTTGGATCTAATAACTGTCACTATTTTTGTATTATAACAAAAGTTATTTAGTTCTGTGGCTTGTTTCCTATGCGAAATGTATGACTTAAACCAATCAAAAGCCACTCCTCGAATTCCACACCTCTCCATTTTATCTAATTGTATTTTATGATTAACACAGTCAAAAGCCCTTGACATATCAGTAAATATCGCCGAAATGTGTATTCTTCTGTCTAATGACTCGTGTATTGTCTTCATTAGATGATATATGGCTAGGTTTGTGGATCTATTTCTACGAAAACCATTTTGCTCATTAGCAATAATATTATATTTATCCAAAAAATTAATAACCCTTTTATACACAATTTTTTCAAATAATTTTGCGAAAATTGGGATTAGAGCAACTGGTCTGTAGTTTTTCATGTTGTATATTTCACCCTTTTTGTACAATGGTTTAATTATAGTTTTCTTTAGTCTTTGCGGGAATTCACCAGTAACAAAAGATAAGTTTATTGCATGTGTGAGAGGGGCTGTTATGTATACTGCGCTTTCTTTTATTATTTTGGTTGAGTTTTTGGTTGAGTTATGTATACTGCGCTTTCTTTTATAGTTTTGTTTAATTTAATACTGTTAGATCGCGTTGTGTTATCGTTTTCATCGGTTTCTTTGATAGGATCTAATAATTTAAATTTCTTTAATTTTTTAGTTTTCGCAACTATTAATTTAGATTTATCGTATACGGGTTGTTCACCAGCGCCTGTATGTACATAGTAGTAATATCCTTAACTGACATTTCCTCATCAGATTTGCGTGAAAAATATTTGTCAAACCTGTATAGTTTATCTGTACAAATCTGACTGTTTACTTTGATATGTGATCCGGATTTCTTTGTACCAAATATGCGTCCGACGCCCCTCTGGAAAGAGACTACGGGTAAACATTTTTCAATGAATCGCTTCTACGTTATTAACGGTGCTATCACTGATTTCGATATTATTAACACCAATATTACCAACACTAATTTCTGATAATTTTGACACGTCTAAAGTCAAATCATGTACTATCTCAGATATATTATCAAATTCATTTGTCATCGCTATTGTATTATCTACGTTGTTCTGTGTGGAGCTTAATCTAAGATTTAAATTTTTATCACTAATGTCAACTTCGGGTGTAATACAACTATCAGTTTTGAGTAGTGTCTCGTCACAAAATGCCTTACCACTGAGATTGATTCCATCCTGACCCATATTCGGAGGTATGATATCTTTTAAATAATTTTCTATCGCAGATGTACAAGTAATATTATCGTTTCCTACATTTAAATTACCGTCACTATTATCTCAATCTTTAACGGAACTTGCGAAATCCATGTACTCAGTCTCATCGACGAAATTGTCATAGAGATTTAAAATATCGATGTTAGTTTTATTTACGCGAATTTTCTCATAGTGGTGGTTTCTCAACACCAAATAAACTACATTATCGAATTCCTCTCCATAGACTCTTCTCTTCAAATTTAATTCGTCCGAGTACAACACTATTGTTACTTTGTAGGTCTTACTCGCCAGTAATATTTCCGGTTCACCTCCCCATTCATTAGTTGATGTCAACACTCTGATCAAGTCAAGTACTGTGCTATCTGGTAACTCCGTGATTGATTTACTATACAATAACTCTTTCTTTAAACCGTTCACATCCAATTCAGATTTTATCACTTATCTTAGACTATCAAAAATACAGTTCCCGTCTCTTATCGCAGTTCCTATCTCCAAATCTTCGTAATTGACAAAATTTACAGTAGGTTTCGACTCGACTTCGTCTTTGTCGTCACAAGAATACGTGGGCAGTTTATTTTCGGATGTAATAATTTCGTCGTTAACAATATTATCAGCATTCACAATAATTTCCGTCCCAATTTTAACAGTGTTATCCCGATTTACATCAACATCTACATCGTTCTTCATCGTGTTGATTTCAGATATGATAGTATCTCCAGTGATTGTACTCTTAGATTCTTCCGTTGCCTCTTGTGATATGTTACATATCATGCACGCTTCATCTGTTAAAGGACTATCTCTGAAGACGTCGTCAGCTGTATCTAATGCAAAACAAGGTAGGTAAGTGTTCAAATACCTCATGTCGCTTTCAATAACGGTAGTGATATCAATGAATTGTACCGCGTCGCACATCTGGACTGCATAATTTTTAGGATATGCTGACCATTCAATTAATTTTTTTAAACATCTTTCGTACCATGAATGTCCTAAATTCATGGGTCCGACACCTTCCAAGTCGATATTTCCTGGATTATCAAACTCAGGACAAAAAGATACCGTTTCTTGGTCAGTGGTTTTTCGCGTTTTTGGTGTGATGAACTTTTTCCACAGTTTCGTGAACATCATAGAGAAACTAATTCCCTTAGTTTCGCTGAGTTTTAATATTTCATTGGTAACTTTAGATGTTGCTCGCGTTATAACGAATCTGTTGATGAAACATTTCAGAAATATAGCACTCGCGATTTGGAAGTTTCTTGGGAGGTATGATCACGAAGTTGAGAATAAATGTAGATGTCTATGAGCCACAGCAACCACTTACCATCAGGTGGACTGTATGCTCGTTTGTCACCCTTATTTTATATTAAAAAAAATTGAAAAAATTTGAATTTATTTAAGAATATTTTTACTGTGATAATTAAACTATTAATAGCTTATGTACCTACATCTTAAAGCTAGGCTAATATTGTTTCGTGAAGACTGCTATATAGCTAGTTTTGTTGTTAAATGCAGGTACTTACTATAACTAAGATTAAAACCAACAATACATAAGTATGTGATTCTATATATATATGTATCTGGAAATTTGGTAATCACTGAAAGGGTGGCGCAGCTCTTACGACTGCCTAGAAAAAGAATGAACGCAACTGTTACTGTAGTAGGATCTGTATCTGGTGACTGCAAAGGACGCCTCAATTTGACATTCTTGTACAGATGAACCGCACTGGTGATTCAAATATTTTACAGGAACTCATCGTTGAGTAAAGGAACAAACTTGTATCTGAAGTCGAGTTTTTGTTAAACAAAGTCTTGAATATTAGGGACGACTAAATGAAGTCCAGTTTGACCCTCAGAAAAAACAGGTTTGTGTATATGTTCATGGGATTCGGTAGTCAACTAACCATCAGAATGAATAATTAATGAATGAACGATTTTTTGTCACGCACAACATCCATCAGGTGTGCGAGCCGTATGCTCATTACAATGTGCAATTTAAGTAAGTAAGACGCACCCATGTATAGAAGAAAATCCTAGTTTGGGGGTAAAACAACAAAACAAGCAAAACAGTAAGCATAAGCTCGTAAGGGATTTAAGGGGGAATATACCAACTATTTCCTCTTTTTTATCATGGAGAAATGCTCATGGAACGAAAAGAAAACGAAAAGATTGTGCTGGAATTATAGTTATCCCAACCTACCAAAGAGCTATATAGAAAAACAAATTTATAAAAAAGTAATTTGTAACAAATCATTTACTCTGTTTCGTACTGCTAACTCTAGTTGCGTAACTCGAGTTTAAACTCGAGTTGCGTGAATTTCAACTCGAGTTAATTCGAGTCGTAATTTTTCCGAGTTGGCACACCTATAGAATACATGATGTATATATATGTGCAATCAACACAACATAAAAATGACCATAGATTACTATATATATACTCAGTGTTACCGTTAGATGAAAAAGAAAACCACAAATCTTGTCAAATAAGCGCTATATTTTGAAAAAAAAGGGGCTAAAAAAAGCGCTAAAATCCACTAAATTTTTGGCTATAATTGAAAAGATAAGAAAAACACAATTAATGGCTTTATAATAATTTTATTTAATTGTTAATTGTTAATCAACCATGTTCAATAACTCAGTCACATTTTCGTGGTCAGTTTCGTCATTATTTTCAGGTGTCAGTGTTTGTGACGTACTTTCGCCAGCTAAAGTTCCTTTGTTGATAGTTTTTGTCATTTTATTCAGGACATTTTCAGGTTATTCGTAGATGTGGCAAGTTTTCTTTAATAATCTCATTTGGTGCCGTATAAGCAAAAAAGAATTCAATGTAACAGCTGACATTCTGTTGCGTATCTTGCTCTTGACAATGTTCATTACGCTGAATACGCGCTCTATCTCAGCATTGGAATGTGGAAGCGACAAAGCAGTGATAGCCAGGTCCACAAAATCCTGGAAAGCATTAAATCCTGCTGTATTCTTGTATCTAGAGACTTGAGCCCAAAACTTCACTGTATCCTCACTACTATTTTCCCATTGGATATATTGAATCCCATGCCACTGAGTCAGTATTTTATCAATTTTCTCGTCGTGAAATCCCAATCCTTTAGCAAGGACAGTAACTGAATTATCTTTGCCTTGTTTCAGTGTATTTTCTTTAGATAGATGAGCCATTTTTTCTAGAGCAGCGTAATTGGTCGGCAGTCTATTCTGAATTTGTATTGCTAACTGAACTGTAAATTCAATGCAGCTTCTTCTAATTCCAGCTAGTTTTTCTGGTGGTATATTTACTCTTTGGGCTTGGTTCTCAAATAAATATCCAAGATATGGAACAGCTGCATTAGGTATTAAGACCCTGGTAACAACAGATCTAAACAGATCATTAATGATAATAATAATTTGACGGGATCTGTGTTTTCTCCTTCAAATTTTTTTATTCCAGTTTGAATGTCATTGTAAATGGTTTTCAAATATAATAAATGTAATCGGTTGGCTTCGTCTGCATACATACGCAATAATACATCTGAAGTGTAACACTTGTCATTCGTGAGTTGGAAATGGACCTTTAACTCTTTCCATTGATTTAAAATTCTAGCTACCGCGGGCTCAATGGATAACCTACATAATCTTAAGATTTTCAGGAGCTGCTCTCCACAATTAATGAGATTAAAAATTTCCTCATATTCTTTTTGGCGCTTCGCGGAAAGTGCAAACCATTTATATGTTTCTCCAATAAGAAATTCGATGTGTTTTGGAATCGTTTGTTCTGATGCACGACTAACAGCCAACTGCAGTGAATGGCAAACACATCTTATCAATATTAAGTTCGGTAAGTTGTATTGTGTTCGCAAAATTACATATACGCTGTTGTGCTGCCCTGTCATTACAGCAGCATTATCTGTACCAATACCAACCAAGTTGGCAATTGGCAGATTATTTGAACTAAAGCATTTCACTAAACTTGTCACGGGTCCATTGGCGTCAGCGTTATCCACAGGCTCCAGAGACAGGAACGCAGAAAAAACTGCATTTAATGTCAGACTAAAATATCACAATAATCCCTATAAATTTTGTCACGCTGATATCAGTGGATTCATCAAGAATAATGGTGTATTTTTGAGTTCCAATATCTTTCAAAAATTCTTCTTTAAAATGTGGTGCCAACACTTGATTAATAACTTGAGTACATTTGGTTCTGTGTAGTTTAAGATCTATTACAGCTTTTGAATCAGGAAATATATCTTTACATAGATCGGTTACGTGGTAGAGCCTTACGTGGTAGAGCCATGCTGCAGCTATATTAGTAGTATAGTTGTAGCACGAATGGGTCGGCTCGACCGGGGAAGGACCACGCTCTCACAGAATACCAGCGTAAAATAGCAGATTAACACTGCTGTGTTTCGTATGGTGAGTGTAGAGAACCGGAGACCCTTTTTACTGGAAAAGAGGCATTCCATCTTAGTCCTCACGGGTGACAACGCATCTGCATTTTGATTCTTTATTGAAGATAGGTGTAGATGTCTATGGGTCGCAGCAACCACTTACCATCAGGTGGACTGTGTGCTCGTTTGTCACCCTATCCTATAAAAAAAAAATGGTTATTTGTAGAAATTGAACCGTGTTCCGTGATGAATAATGCCAATTTTCCTTCTGCTTTCCGGCATCTACTAAAATTTTCCTTTGGTACAGCATCAAAACATATTTACGGATTTTTTGATACAGCTTTACATTTATTCTTATGTTTTTTAGTCTTGGCGTGCCTACGTAAACCGGCAAGTTTTGCAAACATTTCTGTATGGCATAGTAAACAAATGGCCTTATTTTGATCATTACTCACACGTATTAGCTAATTATTGAATTCTTCCATTACCTCCAATTCCGGACGATATTTTTGGCTATAAGCCTTCTTCTTCAGTGAAACTTCCATTTATGATTTTCACGAAAACACTAAAATTGTAATAAGAAAGGAACTCCGCGCCGCCGTAATAGGTACGTAGTAAATAAGATAAATAAACCGGTTTTTTTTCTGTTAGTAACACGAGCGAGACAGCCATAGTAAAATCCTTTAATGTAAAAAGAGATAAAACAATACACTAAACCAAACATTATGGTTGGGGAATACCCGACCAGAATGAATATTATTTTTTTCTATTTTTTGGCTCTGAACCTTGACTTTTTGGCCTAATTGGAGGTTGACAATATCTTTTTAACCTTTTACCTACGGTTTCCGGCAAGATCGAGCGCCCCCTCAATACGGGGCGACTGCGCATTATTCATGAAACTGAGAAATTAATATCTTTAAAATTATACCAATTACAGAGTAAAAACTTGGTGAAACCACTGTAAATATATTAAATTACCTTACAAAAATCCATTTTCACCAAAATCACTCTTCGTCTTGGAATAAGTAAAGAAAATATTGCCGAAAAATGATCCTGAGATTACTACACTGTTTCGGTTTATTGGACGAGACGCTTTTGTATTTTTGAATCTACAATTCGTTTGAACATAATAGTTACAATTATTTTCAAGGATAGTAGGTTTTAATTAGTTTCTAACAATAATTTCATAACTACAAATTCTCTTCAATATTTTATTGCACTTTACTTATTTTATCGATATCGATAATAGTAGATTACGTACCTGTGTACAAATTTCTTCATAATAAAGCAAATTTGCTTGTAGAAACGTATACTACCGGGTGGGCCAGAAAGAATTGCGAATTTGAAAAAATCATTAAAAAAAAACTAAGTACAATTCACATACAAATTTTTATTTCTATAAAAACTGACATCTGGGAAATTCATTTCTTAAAAATAACGTCATCCAGGTGTGCACCATCGCGCTGCAAACATTCTTCGAATCTGAACCTTAAATTGGTAAAAACTCGCTGGCACATTGCACGGGGAATAGCTGCCATTTCTTCCCGGATATTGGTCTTCAACTCATTAATTGTGGCTGGGGTATTGGAGTAGACTCTATTTTTTAGGTATCCCCACCACAAAAAAAAGTCCAGTGGCGTTAGATCCGGACTTCTAGGAGGCCATGCAATGTCACCTCGGCGCGATATCAGTTTCCCAGCAAACATCTCGTTGACGACCTCCAAGAGGCATTAGCTGTATGGCATGTCGCACCATCTTGTTGAAACCATGTTGCACGATTATAGGCTTCAAATTGTTGCAGTTGTTGAAAGAAAAATCCTTAACATGGCTATGTATCGGTTAGAATTTACAGTGACAGATTGGCCTTGTCGATTTTCGAAGAAGTAGGGTCCGATAATTCCGTGCGCTGACATTGCCGCCCAAACGGTTACTTTCGGCGAATGCAGAGGCTTTTGATGTTTTGCACGAGGTTCTCTGCAGCCCAGTAACGGCAATTCTGTTTATTCACATGCCCATTTATGAAAATGGGCTTCATCGGAGAACAGAATATTGTTGAAACTCGAAAGCGTTCCAACATTGTTTCAACAAAAGCTCGTCGTAAAATTGGATCATTTGGTTGTAATTCCTGCACAAGTTGAATTTTATACGGTGCAATTTCAGATCTTTCAACAAAATGCGACGCAAAGATGTTCTGGATACCACAAGTTCGGCTGAACGCTTTCGAGTCGATAGAGCAGGATTACGTTGAACTGAAGCTCTAACTTGTTCAATTGTGTCTTCCGTTCTTGTTGACCTTGGGCGTCCGCAGGCTTCTGTTTGAGAGTCGAACCAGTAGCTTCGAACTTTCTGACCCACGATCGAATCACACTTTCCTTCGGACACTGATTTAGGTCATGTAATCCAAACTCACGCCGAAATAAACGCCGAACAATAGCGCACGAATCGCGATTTTTGTAATAATGTTTAACGCAGAATGCACGTTGCGCTCCGGTGAAGTGATCCATCGCAACTAAATTTCCGATAACCGAGCTACTTAACCCCACCACCCGCGCAGTCCCCTCTCTAAAGCTTTAAACGCAAGAGTGTTTTTAAAATCGTACGCCTTTCTGGCCCACCCGGTATTTTACATGCCAACGCTGTGGAAATAACTTTTTCAGTTACAAGCAAGCATGCAACGTTGTTTCCGCCCGGAGGCATGTAAAATATATTGAGAATGTTATTTTAGGATACAAATAAATTATAATTCTAAATTATTGTAAATAATATTACATATACATATATAAATTGTAAATAAATAATTAAATAGTTTAAAGGAATAAGGATTGTTTGAAAAATTTTACAAAATGAATAAATTTATTTATTTATTTACTTCTTTATTTCCATTTAAGTAAGTAGTTATTAAATGAATAACAATAAAGTTTAAAAAAATTATTTTCGTTATCTTTAATAATACAATACTGTGTGGTACAACTTAAAACATGGAGATATGCATAGCGCGACTTTACACTCATCACACATGTAGTGAGTCATGCGCCTTTTTTTAGGCTTTTGAGTTGTGTGGGAACAGACATGACATCGACGAAAAGGTTTCTGTTGTTTTTTGGTTGGGGGAATGATTGATGGGAAATGTCGCCCTACGAGACGCATTATCGAATCTTGGCCTGTAGTTGGTCTGCGTACGGGACATTGATGTTTTAATAATAATTGTTCGATTAAAAAAAATTGAAAATCGGCCAAAGGTTGAGACTCTCGGCCGTTCAAATGTTTATAAAGAGAATGAGAATTCAATAAAACTAGGTCTATAATATGAAAAAAATCTTTTTGTACCATTTTTTTGGTTTCCGTAAACATGAGACTACTTAAAAGCATATCTGTTTTGTCTACAGTGCCCATATTTGAGTTATAATCTATTAATGCCTCTGGTTTTATTATAGGTTCTTGAGTTCTATGGTCTTTTTTGCCATTGTCGAGTAAAATATTCTTATGAAATGTAGACAAAAAATGTACATCACGACGATCATGCCATTTAAGTGCCATTAAGTTTTTTTGTATATTTTGCGTCAACATGCCCCTTTGCCACTGTGCTGAAACTCGCCATACCAATTCTGTTCTTTCGAACGGTTCCACCGACCTTAGTACCATTATTAAAAAGAACACAAAATAATGCCGGGCTTGAATACCAATTATCAATATACAAAGAGTGACCAGCAGGTGATGTTCCTCTTCTTGACCCTTTCTTGGGATAGAAGGTCTGCGGGTGTCGAGGTTGCCCTCATTACCCGGGCGTCTTCGCGGGGGACACGGCTCCCCCGGTATTGGGTGCTGTGTTTGGACACAGCTTATAAGTTGGTGTTTTGCGTACTTCACGCCATCTGATCCGGTGTCGGGACTCTCACTCGTCCCCGGCGTCCCCCTCGCCGGGTGGTGAGCGCAGAAGTTCACGTGGGAGTGGTCGCCCGTCAGGTGGGCGCGCGTGTAGAGGTGCCAGATTTTGTAGGTGTGGGTGTGGCCCGTTATCTGCGCGGTCGAACAACCGTCTCGCAGTACGGGCCACAAAATCATGAATCGACTCGATCTTGAGGTCTCTGGTGATAATGTCATTCCTGACGTAACGGCCGGCTCCCACGATCACCCGTAGTGCAAGATTCTGCTGGGCCTGCATCTTCTTGCGCTGAGTGGCTGAGGTTAACGCGTACCAGGCTGGTGCTGCGTATGTCAACCGCGAGCGGACGTAGGTTTTGTAGATCTTGGTGTTTATAGGGAGTTTGGATGCCAGTACGGGATACAATTTCGCTCGCGCGGCTCTGGCCTGCCTCACGGCGTAGTTGACCTGCGGGTTCATTCGCAGCGATCGATCTGGCATCCGAGGTAGGTGATGGTTGTCCTCCAACCTACGTCCTGCCCACGGAGCTGTAGCGTTGGTGGTGTCATTCTCCGCCTGGTCATGAAGGCAGCGGTCTTCCCGACGTTGACCGTCATTCTCCATTTGTCCAGCCACTCTGGTAACAGGTCCAGCAGCCGCTGCAACTTTTTTGCAGCGAGTTCTACCCGACGAGATGACGTGAAGTACGCACTGTCGTCTGCATATAGTGCAAGCACGACGTCCTCTTCCCACTCCTCCAGCTGGTCTTGGAGTGTGGGGATATCATTGGTGTAGACCGCGTACAGATGAGGTGATAAGCAGCTGCCCTGTGGCACTCCCGCTTCAATCGGTCGTGCTACCGAAACAGCCCTTCTAGGCTGATTTGAAAGCTCCGCCCCTCTAGGAACGACGCTATTAGCCGCACTAGTATCGGTGGTAGGGTTGTTTGCTCTATTAGCTTATAAATTAGCCCTGCGTGCCACACTCTGTCGAAGGCCTTCCCCATATCTAGGAGGACCCACACACAGATGCGGTCGCGGTTGTGCTCGGCCGCAAGATAGTGCAATACGCGGGTCAATTGTGAGGTCGTAGAATTTGCTCTACGGAAGCCGAATTGCTCTTCTCGTAGAGTAACGTGCGGCGTGAATCTTCTTAATATGAGCTTTTCAAACAATTTCGCTATGTGCGGTAATAGCGTTATAGGGCGGTAGCTAGCCGGGTGCCTCCTGTCCTTTCCCGGCTTTGGTAGCACGATGATTTTTCCTTGTTTTCAGACATTCGGGAAGTGGCCAGTTCTTAGAATTCCGTTAAACAGTCTGGTGAGCTCCACTATCCCTCTTCTGGGCAGCTGTTTGATTGACATTGTAGTGACTCCGTCGAACCCCGGCGCTTTACGGGTGGGAAGGTGTATGATAGTGCGCCCTACCTCCGTCGGTGAAATAAAGTCGTCGCCCCTTAGGGGCGGTGCCGGGTTCGATAGGTATTCATGTACGCGGTCTTGTATGTTCTCTACATACTCGGTGTACCCCTCCGCTATACAGTTGGTCTTAAATTGCTCTTCTAGATGCTGTGCCATCATCTCCGCCCTTTGTTGGGCGTCGTAGTAGCGTTTACCCGTGTTGTCCACTAGTGGGCATACAGGTACTGGTGTTTTCGTGAGCTGTCGGTTGAGAAGGTGCAGGGAGGCGGGTATCTCCGATGCCTCGTTGACTCGCCTCTCCCATGCTTCCCCTCTATGCGATTTCACTGCTTCCGACAACTCTTCTGTTAATGTGTTTAGCTTCCTTTTGACAAGTGGGCATCGCGTTCGTGCCCAGAGCTTCCGTAGTCTCCGTTTCTCTGAGAGTTTGATTTGTATGTTATATGGGAGTTCTTCTCTTCGGCGCCCTGTAGAGACAGGGTGCGAGTTGAGTTGCAATTGGGTTTGCATTGTTCTGTTGAATTGTAGAGCCGCTGTCTCTATATCTTCTTTGGTTGTGATAGTGGCGCCGAGTCGGAGGTCCTCCAGCGCTCTACGGAAGCGAGTCCAGTTTGTCTTCATTTTTAACGCTCTGGGCACTACAGCGTCCGCACTTGTGTCGATGGTGAACAACACGGGGAGGTGCTGTGTGTCCAGATCATACAGCACCTCTAGCCGTATTGGGTACGGCATTTGATGGCACAGCACTATGTCGAGGACATCGGGCTGGTGTTCGGGTTTGGTGGGGATGTGGGTGGGCTCATCTGGGCCCAGCACCTCGTACCCCCAATCTTCAGCATCTTCGTACAGCTTTTTCCCCGGAGGAGTGATTATCGCGGAGCCCCAAGCAGGATGTTTTGCATTGAGGTCTCCAGCGATAATGGCTGGTGTTCTTGCATCAGAAATGTTCTTTATGTCCTGGGGGGCGAACGAGGTGCTGGGAGGTCTGTAGGCGGCGAAAATCCTGATTTCTCTGGTTCCCACCTTCATCCGTATCCCTTTGGTCCTCGTAGATGTGAAGTTAATCTCTGTCTCTACTTCTTCGTGTATGATGTCTCTTCTAACTAGTGCCGCAGTACCTCTGTACGCGACACCTTCGGGGGACACTTCGTCATATCGATACACGAAGAAGTTAGGGAGCTTTAGTTAAGCGGAGGGGCGCAGCTTTGTTTCTCCCAGCAGTACAATCTGGATATTGTACCGCTGGACCAGAGTTCGGAGTTCGGCAGTCTTCCCAGTGATGCCGCCGGGGTTCCAGTATATTATTTTAAGCTTTCGGCCCTCTGTTAATGGCCGACAGTTGGGCTAGGGCGCTTAATATCGCCGTTAGTGGATTGGACCTTTTTGTACCATTTTTTTGGTTTCCGTAAACATGAGACTCTGCTTAAAAGCATATCTGTTTTGTCTACAGTGCCCATATTTGAGTTATAATCTATTATTGCCTCTGGTTTTATTATAGGTTCTTGAGTTCTATGGTCTTTTTTGCCACTGTCGAGTAAAATATTCTTATGAAATGTACATCACGGCGATCATGCCATTTAAGTGCCATTAAGTTTTCTGTATATTTTGTGTCAACATGCCCCTTTGCCAATGTGCCGAAACTCGCCATACCAATTCTGTTCTTTCGAACGGTTCCACCGACCTTAGTACCATTATTAAAAAGAACACAAAATAATGCAGGGCTTGAATACCAATTATCAATATACAAAGAGTGAGCAAATAATCCTTTAATAAAGTTGTCACAAGTGCACCCTACTGACCAAGATTAAAGACATCATCAATTTCTGTAGAAGAGCCAACATAAATTATAAAACTCACTATATATCCAGTTTTATTGTCGCATAGGACAAAAAATTTTACCCCGAACCTACTTTTCTTTGATGGTATGTACTGTTTAAAACCTAATCTTCCTAACAGAACTAGGCTCTCATCGATACACAAATTTTCATAAGGATAAAAAGAGGCTTTAAATTTATTCGATACTTCGTTTAAAAACGGTCTTAGTTTTGTCAGTTTATCTGCTTTCCTTCTTGTTCATAGTCATTGAAATGTAAATATCACAAAATTGCTCTGTACCGATCTCGGGACATTGTTTGGCTAAAAATTGGCTGATAAAGTAATCTGTGAATTGACCAGTATTCATGAATCTGTAAGGCTTTTTTCCTTGTCATAAGTAAAGTTAAAGCAATAAAATGTACATTTCTGATGCTGTAACTGAGATTCATTTACGAGAGTGATCGGAAGACGATGTTGATTTCTCAGAAATATTTTTTTCCGCAAATTTGTTAATATATTCACAAAATCTTTCAATTAAATCAGGGTTCATGAAATGTTCAAACACTTCTCCTGGAATTAATCGAAAAGTGAGACTATCTACTTTAGAACCACTATTACTTTCATCAAAGTATGTTTAGTCGAAAAATATTCATCATTGCTCCAAGCCGGTAGATTCTTGGTCGACCAGATTGAAAACGTGGAGGGTTTATCTCATCTTCGTCAGAATCAGACTGGTCTGAATCATTGGCTATGATTGGCTCATCAAATTCATATTCTCTGTCTGAATCAGAATTATAATTCACCTCATCGTGCTCTAAAGCAGCAAGAATATCGACAATTGCTTCATCGGTCAAAATTGAATTATAGACATTTACATTTCTATCGTCGTCGTCACTAGAAGACATTTTTGTGTTTCAATAGAACTATTTGTAACAAATCTCGTATCTAAAACAAAGAAATAGGAAAATGTTTACACTTCCGCGAAGTAACTTACATTGGCAATTGTGATAAAAAACTTAGTACTTATCGAAAATTGTTCAAAAGTTTCTATACGTACAAAGAACACCTAAAATTCTATCGATGCTGATCAAAATACAAAACACACAGCACTCACTGTCCGCCATTAGGTTACTTCAAAAGTAGCTCACTCAATACGGGTGTCAAAGTTGTTTGACAGTCAAATTAAAGCATAATGTTTTATAGATTTTTGCTAGTGACATCTATGAGACACCACTAGGTACGTTTATAAATTTGTTGCCAATCTCATAGACTTCCGTATTCAGTCGATAAAACAGTAAATACCATAGACATATATATATTTTATTTATTTATTATGTACCTCTAAGGTCGATCAAACCCTTTTGACACCCGTACTACCGAAGAGTTTTTTCTCTGGCAAAATGGTTTGAAACCCGTAGGTAAAAGGTTAAATTTTCCATCAGATTCCACTAAATTATTTTTAGCGCGTCATTTCTTGAAAAAAAAAAGCGCTGAACAGCTTCAAAATGCTCTAGATTTAGAGCGAAAAGCGCTAAAACGGTAACAGTGTATATGCTAGAGATGTATATATACAGTATATGTATATATACATGAAAATGATAACAACGATGACAAGGGAACTATGGAGTGTAGAGGAAAGGAGAACCATCTCTGTGTATGAATAAGTGTCCGTAAAAACGCGTCCAATGAGGGTGGCGCTACGGCAACATAGAATAAATTTAAAAAAGCTCCAAAAGTAATTAGAATAAGATCGAGAAATAAACAAGGACCGACCAATCCGCTTGGTTTTGGAGCACTTTTCAAACAAAATATATATTATATGATATCATATGATATATTATGATTTATAATCTTATAGTGAATATAAATTTAAAATTAAAAAAGCGTCGTTTCAAACAATCAAGTTAACAAACGTTTAAACAATTTTTTTTTATTAATTTTCAAAGTCAGAAAAAAGTAAAATTTGTAATTATTTTAACTTGTTCAAAATTTATTTGTTGAAAGAAAAATAACAAGTCTTATGGGATTTTATAAATAAGGTGTAAATGTAAAATAAATCAACAAGCGGGTTACTCAACGATTTATATTATTAAATTATATAAATAAACGATTACATTTTCAACAATAGTATTACGGGAGTCGCAGGAAGAGTTCTTACACACACACTTGATTGCTTGTTCTTGGCTTTACTAGTGTTCACAACACGGATGGCATTCAATAATTATTGCAATCGTTTTTATGTTTTTATAATATCGCTCAATGATGGTAGCCTATCCCTACTACCTATCAAAACTGAACTTAGCAACAGTTTGAATGTGTAAGAATTATACAATCCAAATACTTTTATAATATGAAAATAAGTAAAACACTGTTATAAATATTACTGATGAGTGAATTAATTAGAAATGTTTAGAAGATGAAATTACTTATGTAATATTCTTTGTAAATATCTCAAATTCTAAATAAGAAATAAACGGAGAAAATTATCTATGATAATTATTATGACAATACAATGACTTTTAATCTATTTTATATTTGATAATAAAAAAATAATAATAATATAAAACAAAAATGATAAATTATACAATTATTACTTATAACGATTCATAATAGAATTGATGTAACAATCACTGATATCAATAGTTATAGTTAAACATTTTTTATTAATAAAAAATTGTGTACTTATGATAGTAGTTTGGCATTTTTCATTGTAAATGTAAACTAAATCAACAAGCGGGTTAAACAGATATTAAATAATAAGAATTCAAAAGATTACATCTTTAATGGGTCCGCGAGACGATCAAGTGCACTTGACAAGTCTACGTGCTAGACGATTTCACTTGACGAGGGACTTGACGCGACTTGAAGGTGCCGTCAAGTCCACATGCCGCAGTCGTTCACCGCCCTGTGCTCAGGAAAGTGGTCGTCGCAAAAATTAATAATGGTTTCCAACGCAGACAAGGCATTCCTTGCTATAACTCTAGCGGTATCTATCACAGAAAAAGAGAAAAGAAAAAGGCGATGGTGTAAGGAATGGTATAAAATGAGATATCGATTCACGCATGAACATTTGCAAAGAACTCTTCAAGCAACTGAGCCCGACGATTATAAAAATTTTCTACGAATGGACAACGATTCTTTTGAAACATTGTTGGAGTTGATTCGACCCAATATTGAAAAGCAAGATACCAATATGCGACAAGCTATTCCTGCCAGCCAAAGGCTCTCTATAATTCTAAGGTACTTGGTCACTGGTATGGACTTGGAAGATTTAAAGTTTATGTGTGCTGTCGCTCCTCGTACTTTGGATTTAATAATACAGGAGACGTGTGAGGCTATAATTCAAAAGTTAAAAGAAAATATTCGGGTATGTATGATATTCATTTATTTTCATTTATCTTAACCCAAATAATCATAACAAAAATTAAATACTTAATGTGATGGTGAAATATGAGACAGACAAAACAGAAAACTTTTTATTGGTTTCTTTTATTTTATCTTGTATGGCTCGGTTGTGCAACCGATTCATACCCAAAAAGTTCTCAGTTTGGTCTATAGAAGTTACTAAAAGAATAGAAGTGTTGTAAGAACTTAGCCGCAGTCTGTGATTCTTCTTCTTCAGTAGTTGGTTCTGGTATATGAATTACGGGCTGTTCATGAGATACACTTGGCGCCTGCATAGGTTGAGATGGCACAATTATGAGTGATTTGGCAGTACCATGCACCGGTGTCTTGCCTATGACTTGTGAGTGTGACTGATGTGGTGCGGGTGATTGGTATGTCGTAGTTGAGTGGAGTGCATTTGGTGATGGCACAGGTGATGGTGACTGATGTGGTGGTGACTGGTATGTCGTAGTTGAGTGGGTGCATTTGGTGATGGCACAGGTGATGGTGACTGATGTGGTGCGGGTGACTGGTATGTCGTAGTTGAGTAGAGTGCATTTGGTGATGGCACAGGTGATGGTGACTGATGTGGTGCGGGTGACTGGTATGTCATAGTTCAGTGGAGTGCATTTGGTGATGGCACAGGTGATGGTGACTGATGTGGTGCGGGTGACTGGTATGTCAAAGTTGAGTGGTGCCCACTTGGTGATGGTGACTGATATGTCAAGGTTGAGTGGTGTACATTTGGTGATGGCACAGGTGATGGTGACTGATGTGGTGCGGGTGACTGGTATGTCATAGTTGAGTGGAGTGCATTTGGTGATGGCACAGGTGATGGTGACTGATGTGGTGCGGGTGACTGGTATGTCGTAGATGAGTAGAGTGCATTTGGTGATGGCACAGGTGATGGTGACTGATGTGGTGCGGGTGACTGGTATGTCGTAGTTGAGTGGAGTGCATTTGGTGATGGCACAGGTGATGGTGACTGATGTGGTGGTGACTGGTATGTCGTAGTTGAGTGGAGTGCATTTGGTGATGGCACAGGTGATGGTGACTGATGTGGTGCGGGTGACTGGTATGTCATAGTTGAGTGGAGTGCATTTGGTGATGGCACAGGTGATGGTGACTGATGTGGTGCGGGTGACAGGTATGTCAAAGTTGAGTGGTGCCCACTTGGTGATGGTGACTGATATGTCAAGGTTGAGTGGTGTACATTTGGTGATGGCACAGGTGATGGTGACTGATGTGGTGCGGGTGACTGGTATGTCGTAGTTGAGTGGAGTGCATTTGGTGATGGCACAGGTGATGGTGACTGATGTGATGCGGGTGACTGGTATGAGTATGTGTATGTGGGTGAGCTAGCAGGCAAGATCTGAACTCCGTTTCTTGACAGTGATCCCATTTCGGCTTCGAATAAAATGTCATTTATTATTTTCTCCGCATAGCGTCTTTGATCTGCTGATAAACGTTTGAGTTTAAGAGCCCAGCCCTTCGCAATTATATCCGATTCAGAGTCATCAGGTTTTTTGAAATAATGCGATGCTATATCTATCAGGTCCTGCTGTGATGTGTTTTTGCTTTTCTTTGGTTGTGGCATCTCTTTTTGATAATTGGATGACCCGGAAGCCTGTAAAAAAATTAACCAATGTTTGTACTATTCATAGGTACCGAGAACGACCGAGGACTGGAAAAAAGTAGCCAAAGAGTTCGAGAGACGATGGAACTTTCCCAACTGTATAGGTACTGTTGATGGCAAGCACATCGAAATAGAAAAACCTTCAAATTCTGGATCTTACTATTTTAACTATAAAAAGACATTTAGTATTGTTCTTATGGCTATTGTAAACGCCAATTATCAATTTATGATGGTTGATGTTGGTGCAAATGGGCGGATGTCAGATGGTGGAACTTTGAAAATACAAAGTTTTGGCAATTGTTTTCTGAAAGTGAAAACAAACTTAATATTCCGAGCCATGTGAGTTACTAGAAAGCGATAAAAAGTTTCCGTTTGTACTGGTAGGTGACGAAGCTTTCCAACTGACTCCAAACTTCATGAAGCCATACAACAAAGCCGTCTTGACAGACGAAAGACGGATTTTCAACTATAGATTGTCAAGAGCCAGGAGGGTGGTTGAAAATGCTTTTGGCATCCTGTCTTGGCGATTCAAAATATTTAAAAAAGACATTGGACTGCATCCTGATAAAACGCGAAAAGTTGTTTTGGCTGCCTGTCACTTACACAACTATTTGTGTGAAAAAATTAAAAATAAATATATTAAACCAGGAGATATTGACATAGAAGAACCAAATACCACAGTCACAAGAGGTGCGTGGAGACAAGGACACCAATTGTTAAATATAGAGCGAGTACGAGGAAACTCGGCAAATGAGGCAAAAAGAGTGAGAGATGACTTTTGCAGTACTTTAATGGTAACGGTTCAGTCCCTTGGCAAAATAATTGCCTAATTTAGTTATTTAAAACATACTTAAAAGTAAAATGTATCTTTGAATTGTAAATAAAAATGTTTTACCTCACTGCTTAAACTGCTTTCAGTATCACTTATACATTTGGTCTGACAGAAATAACAGTTCATTGTAATAGTAGAGTGACGGTTTTGGTACATGATCGGGTGACGCGCCAGACCGTTGTGCTTGTTCAATCTTTTTTCTTTCTTTGTTGAAGTTGGTTCTTAATGCATTAATTTTTTTCTTCAATAAATCTTCGGTGTAGGCAGGTTTATATACTCGAAGTGCTTTGACTATGCTTGATAAAGCAAGCGACCTTTTGTTTTTATCCGCATACTCCTTACTTTTAATTTTCCACAATGCAGGATAATCTCTGTAGAGAGATATTAATAAAAACACAAAATCACGCTCGGTAATTAGGTCGGCGCTTGCCGCCAAAGCCACGTCTCGGTCCGGTTCGTCGTCCGCCATCTTCGATGTTCCGGCCGCAAATGAATAAAACTTGTCAAGTCGCGTCAAGTCGCATCAAGCGCAAGGTGGTTCAAGTGCCGTCAATCAAAATTTTTGTCAAGTATGGTCCAGCCCGTAGATACTTGACGGGACTTGTCAAGCCAACGCTGTAAACGATCAATATTCACTTCAAGCACGTAGACTTGTCAAGTGCACTTGATCGTCTCGCGGACCCATAACAATAGTTATAGTTAAACATTTTTTTATTAATAGCAAGTTGTGTACTTATGACAGTAGTTTGGCATTTTTCCTATTTGCTTCGGTCTAAATTTTGGCAGCTTCGTAGCGTTTATTTTCAGATTTAGCCAAAATATGGAATATCATCACTACATAAAAATCAATAATTTTAACAGTTTATTCCTTTTTATGTTGAAAGCAACCTATTCTTAGCAAAACTTCTTTTTTTTTTTTATAGAATAAGGGTGACAAACGAGCACACAGTCCACCTGA
The DNA here is from genome assembly GCA_029286625.1 of Parnassius orleans. Classification (NCBI taxonomy): domain Eukaryota; kingdom Metazoa; phylum Arthropoda; class Insecta; order Lepidoptera; family Papilionidae; genus Parnassius; species Parnassius orleans. Next base: position 22,629 of record JAGSMP010000397.1, on the reverse strand, counting down.
TGGAAAGTGGTTGCTGTGGCCCATAGACATCTACATCTATCTTCGTTTGCGAATTTAAATGCAGATGCGTTGTCAGCCGTGAGGACTAAGATACAATGCCTCTTTTCCAGTAAAAAGGGTCTCCGGTTCTCTACACTCACCATACGAAACACAGCAGCATTAAGCTGCTATTTTACGCTGGTATTCTGTGAGAGCGTGGTCCTTCCCCGGTCGAGCCGACCCATTCGTGCTACAACTATACTATTAATATAGCTGCAGCATGGCTCTACCACTCTTAAAACTTCTTTTTTAGCTCTTGCGATATTTGACTTTAGTGTCAACATTGGCTAGAGTTTTACTAATAGTTCTCAAAACACACTTTTCTATTTGTTTCGTTAAATCAAATAATTCATTGCTTGCATATATGAGTCCACCATATAAATCCATTTTATTAATGATATCATTTCTCTGTAATTGCTTACCATCTCCCTCATTCATTTGTATAGCTTGTAAGCAATTCATGCATTTCGTAGTCTTTCGCAATTTGCGGACTATGTAACCAACAATGTATGATTGAACGGTATCATTGGTTACAGCCTCATTGTAATCGTGGTCTTTATCGATTGTAGAACCTTCCAATAATGGTTCAGCACTTTCAACCATAATATCAATATTTTGAAACCATATTTCTTTGTCTTTATTGGAAGAAGTTAAAATTTCTTGAGCTCCTATTAAACTTTTTAGCAGGTCTTTCCCTGAAACATTGCATCCTTTTGGAGGACGTACAAGAGAAAAACAAGAAGCCAAACGATACACTTGTGCAAACATTTTTGGATCAGGATCAGGTCGTTTCCTCCACACGAATGTCGCATAACAGAAAAAAATCTCTGGAATTCCAAATAAATAATTGTTCATAAAGAAATAAAATGAGTGAAATCAATTATAGTGATTTGTACGAGGGGTGATGCAAAAGTAATGATAATGAAAATAAAACACGGTAATTAAAGTTAAAATAATAATTTATTTTTCTACATAGTCTCCTAACAAATCAATACATTTAGTCCATCTTTTTTCTAAACCCAGGATTTCCTTTGAAAAAAATTATTTGTCTTGACCCTCCCAAAACGCTTCAACAGCGGCCATTACTTCGCTATCGTCTTCGAATTTCTTGCCTCGGAGGCCTTCCTTGAGCCGAGGAAAGAGGTAGAAATCACTAGGAGCTAGATCTGGCGAATAGGGAAGGTGTTCGAGCAGTTCGAATCCCGTTTCTTGAATGGCAGCTATCGCAACTGCGGCTTTGTGAGCCGGTGCGTTGTCTTGGTGAAACAGCACTCCAGCTCGCAGTTTTCCGCGTCTTTTTTCCTTAATGGCCTCCCGTAATCTTCTTATTTGGTCTGCGTAGTAAGAGCCGTAATAGTGGCTCTCTTTTCCAAATATTCCACCATAATTATGCCTTGAGCGTCCCAAAAAACAGATGCCATAACCTTTCCCGCCGAACTTTAAACTTTGAATTTCTTTGGCGTCGGTGAGGAGGCTCGCTTCCAAGTCATCGATTGTTGTTTCGTTTCAGGATCAAAATGGTCTCGTCCATAGTCACAAAACGGAACAAAAAATTTTCTTGATCTGCTTGGAACTTTTCGAGATTGACCCTCGAAATGTCAACTCGATTTTTCTTTTGCTCGTCGGTTAACATTCTGGGTACCCAACGCGCAGAGACCTTTTTCATATGCAACTCGTTCGCAAAGATTCTTTGAACGCTGCCATATGAGATCCCTGTGACCTCAGCTACATGCCTGATGGTCACTCTTCGATCTGCCAACACAACATCTTCGACTTTTTTCACGTTGTCTTCAGTGAGGGACGTGGATGGGCGTCCTTCGCGATGTTCATCTTCAGTGGATGTTCTGCCCAGTTTAAACTCCTTGGCCCAGCGTGCAACTGTAGAATATGGAGGAGCAGAGTCCCCCAATGTTTCCACTAACTTCTTCACTGTGTATGTCTTTTGAAGACATTTTTTTAAACAGAGGTACTTGATGACAGCTCTAATTTCGTTTTTCTCCATGTTGATGTTATCTCTTTGACAGTTCGTATTCAAATGAATGTATCTCCCGGAAATCGTGATCTATTTATATGATTTTTTTAGGCTGACGTAGTGAGTATATAAGCAAGCAAAAAATATTTTTTTTGGATTTTTATGCGGACCTAAAGTAACCGATTATCATTACTTTTGGATCACCCCTCGTATATTGTATAATTACCTCTAAAGGATCTTGTGACAAGGTTGTTGTCATTAAATACTCATAATTACATTCCATGTGTAACATTGCCAATATTTATAGAGTTGCGTGCAATGTTACTTTTAATCCTAGTAACGTACTCCTTGATACAGGTTTTTTTTTCTAGTTTCTCCCGATCTTCAAGAAATTGTAAGAAATCCAAAATTGCCTAAAAAAGTATAATTCAAATTAGTTATAAGTCCTTTAAAACTCCAACAAAACATGGATCCAAAAACAGAAAAATATTGCTCCTGTACAATTTCTGTTGTTTCTGTGAACACTTGTAGTTTAAATGACATGCAGCATCTAAAAGAACTGATAATGATAACAAATGTCATGCAGAAATTATTACAAATGCAGTAGTTGTTAAAAAAATTAAATGTTATGTATTACTAAATAAATGTCCTTACTTGTTTTTGACAGCAATCTTCCTTCATTTATAGAACTTTTTTTGGCTTAATGACATCAATAACTTTAGGTCTGTTAAGCTGGAATGGTCATTTGGGCAAAATCACTAAAATTTCTGCAAAATATTTAGTGCTTATTTAGTGCTAATTTAGTGCTGCAAATTTAAATTTCACGCCAAAATAGCTTGATCAAAAATTAGAAAACTGCTAGCTTTTAATTCAGTTAGCAGTGTTCTACCTATTAAAACGATAACCTATACATACAGCAGAGAGCCTAGATATACAGCACCAAATAGAAGCATCAATAATTTAGTGCTCATTTAGTGCTGGCGATATACACAAAAACAAAAATTGGGAAAATATATTTTTTTAATATCATAAACTCTGCTATTTTGACATCCTTAGGCTATCACCTAATGATATAAGATATTAAATTAGTGCTCAATTAGTGCTGCAAGCACATGCGAAATAAAAGCGCTAAAGAAAAATTATTTTTCCATATACCGAAAACTGCCAGTTTGACAGGTTCAGCAAAGTACGTGATCCAAAATTGACATCCAGGTGGGTTATCACCTGGTGATATAGGATCATAATTCAGTGCTCATTTAGTGCTGCCCGTATACGAAAAAGGATTTGGGATTATTTTTTTAAATACCGTAAACTGCTACTTTGAAATCTTAAAAGAGTATGTAACGAAACATTGACATCCAAGTGAATTATCACCTAATGATATAATATAATAAATTAGTGCTCATTTAGTGCTGTAGATATACGAAAAAGAATTAGAGATTTTTTTTTAAATACCGTTAACTGCTACTTTGACATCTTTAGCAAAGTATGTGATGAAACCTTGACACCCAAGTGAATTATCACCTAATGATATAAGATAATAAATTAGTTCTCATTTAGTGCTGTCGATATACGAAAAAGGATTTGAAAAATTATTTTTTTAAATACCGTAAACTGCTATTTTGACATCTTTAGCAGAGTATGTGATGAAACCTTGACACCCAAGTGAATTATCACCTAATGATATAAGATAATAAATAAGTGCTCATTTAGTGTTGTCGATATACGAAAAAGGATTTGAGAAATTACTTATTTTGAAATACCGTAAACTGCTACTTTGACATTTTTAGCATAGTATGTACTGAAAAAATTGTCATCGACGTGAATTATCACCTAATGACATAAGATAACAAATTAGTGCTCATTTAGTGCTGTCGATATACGAAAAAGTATTTGAGAAATTATTATTTTTAACCGTAAACTGCTACTTTGACATCTTTAGCAGAGTAGGTGATGAAAAGTTGACATCCAAGTGTATTATCACCTAGTGACATAAGATAATAAATTAGTGCTCAATTAGTGCTGCAAGCACATGCGAATTAAAAGCGCTAAAGTAAAATTATTTTTCCATATACCGAAAACTGTCACTTTGACAGGTTCAGCAAAGTACGTGATCCAAAATTGACATCCAGGTGGGTTGTCACCTAGTGATATTGGATCATAATTCAGTGCTCATTTAGTGCTGTCGGTATACGAAAAAGGATTTGGGATTTTTTTTTAAATACCGTAAACTGCTACTTTGACATCTTTAGCATAGTATGTACTGAAAAAATTGACATCGACGTGAATTATCACCTAATGACATAAGATAATAAATTAGTGCTCATTTAGTGCTGTCGATATACGAAAAAGAATTCGAGAAATTATTATTTTTAAATACCGTAAACTGCTACTTTGACATCTTTAGCAGAGTATGTGATGAAACGTTGACATCCAAGTGAATTATCACCTAATGATGAGATAATAAATTAGTGCTCATTTAGTGCCGTCGATATACGAAAAGGAATTCGAGAAATTATTATTTTTAAATACTGTAAACTGCTACTTTGACACCTTTAGCAGAGTATGTGATGAAACATTGACATCCAAGTGAATTATCACCTAATGATATAGGATAATAAATTAGTGCTCATTTAGTGCCGCCGATATACGAAAAATGATTTGAGAAATTATTATTTTTAAATACCGTAAACTGCTACTTTGACATCTTTAAGAGAATATGTGATGAAACATTGACATCCAAGTGGATTATCACCTAGTGACATATGGTAATAAATTAGTGCTCAATTAGTGCTGCAAGCACATGCGAATTAAAAGCGCTAAAGAAAAATTATTTTTCCATATACCGAAAACTGCCACTATGACAGCTTCAGCAAAGTACGTGATCAAAAATTGACATCCAGGTGGGTTGTCACCTAGTGATATAGGATCATAGTTCAGTGCTCATTTAGTGCTGTCGGTATACGAAAAAGGATTTGGGATTTTTTTTTAAATACCGTAAACTGCTACTTTGACATCTTTAGCAGAGTATGTGATGAAAGATTGACACCCAAGTGAATTATCACTTAATGATATAGGATAATAAAATAGTGCTCATTTAGTGCTGTCGATATACGAAAAATGATTTGAGAAATTATTATTTTTAAATACCATAAACTGCTACTTTGACATCTTTAGCATAGTATGTACTGAAAAAATTGACATCGATGTGAATTATCACCTAATAACATAAGATAATAAATTAGTGCTCATTTAGTGCTGTCGATATACGAAAAAGAATTCCAGAAATTATTATTTTTAAATACCGTAAACTGCTACTTTGACACCTTTAGCAGAGTATGTGATGAAACATTGACATCCAAGTGAATTATCACCTAATGATATAGGATAATAAATTAGTGCTCATTTAGTGCCGTCGATACACGAAAAATGATTTGAGAAATTATTATTTTTAAATACCGTAAACTGCTACTTTGACATCTTTAGCAGAGTATGTGATGAAACATTGACATCCAAGTGGATTATCACCTAGTGACATAAGGTAATAAATTAGTGCTCAATTAGTGCTGCAAGCACATGCGAATTAAAAGCGCTAAAGAAAAATTATATTTCCATATACCGAAAACTGCCACTTTGACAGGTTCAGCAAAGTACGTGATCCAAAATTGACATCCAGGTGGGTTGTCACCTAGTAATATAGGATCATAATTCAGTGCTCATTTAGTGCTGTCGGTATACGAAAAAGGATTTGGGATTTTTTTTTAAATACCGTAAACTGCTACTTTGACATCTTTAGCAGAGTATGTGATGAAAGATTGACATCCAAGTGAATTATCACTTAATGATATAGGGTAATAAAATAGTGCTCATTTAGTGCTGTCGATATACGAAAAATTATTTGAGAAATTATTATTTTTAAATACCGTAAACTGCTACTTTGACATCTTTAGCAGAGTATGTAATGAAAAAATTGACATCGACGTGAATTATCACCTAATGATATAAGATAATAAATTAGTGCTCATTTAGTGCTGTCGATATACGAAAAAGGATTTGAGAAATTATTATTTTTTAATACCGTAAACTGCTACTTTGACATCTTTAGCAGAGTATGTGATGAAACATTGACATCCAAGTGGATTATCACCTAGTGACATAAGGTAATAAATTAGTGCTCAATTAGTGATGCAAGCACATGCGAATTAAAAGCGCTAAAGAAAAATAATATTTCCATATACCGAAAACTGCCACTTTGACAGGTTCAGCAAAGTACGTGATCCAAAATTGACATCCAGGTGGGTTGTCACCTAGTGATATAGGATCATAATTCAGTGCTCATTTAGTGCTGTCGGTATACGAAAAAGGATTTGGGATTTTTTTAAATACCGTAAACTGCTACTTTGACATCTTTAGCAGAGTATGTGATGAAAGATTGACATCCAAGTGAATTATCACCTAGTGATATAAGATAATAATTGAGTGCTTAATTAGTGCTCTCCCTATATAAAAACAAATATTAAACAATATTTCTTTTCTCATTTACAAATACCAGAAGTTGCTACTTCGACAGTTTTAGCAGAGCTCAAGTTAGAAAATTGATTTTTGAATAATCAAAAATGGATGCTACTTAATGATGCAATTCAAGGAGTTTAATTTCCCGATTGAAGTTTTAAAAAAATATTAAATAAAAATCCGATCCATATATTATTTTATATTTCTCTTTTTCCTAGTGTTATTCTATATAATGTCAAGCTCAAGTACTTAAAATATACATGGGGCTCTCCATGCCAAATTGGATGGTTTTTAGAAATTAATTTTTGATTTTCTCAACCTCTCGGCACCTTTTCGTACTCAACGAAAAACCCTTCCCCTTATCTGCTTAAAAATCAAATCAAATCAACAAATCGCTCTTTTTTTGGTTATTCGCTTATAACTTCTTTGGTAATGGTTTAACCGGAATTTTTCGTTGTCAAAATCCTCGTTTTTTAAGTCCCTCAAAAAAAAAAATACAAAAAATTATTTAGTGTTCAAGTATGTAATTTCGGAGTTTTAAACTTAAAACTTTTTCCTTCAATGTGAGTTTTTTTTTAGTTTTGCATGACTCATAATGAGTGCCTGATTTAAAGTTCCCACAGCCCTAGGCTAACTATGTATATGCGCTCCCCCACCAGCCTGTTCTGTCTATGCCTGCCCATCCCACGAATATATTTACTAGATTTTTATAATTAACTGGCTTACCACCCAGCGGTTTCGCCCACGTTAAACCAAGAAAATTACAGGTGCTTGCCGGCCTTTTTAAAAGGAGTAAGCTCGTTTCTTGAAGATCTCTAAGTCGTATCGGTCCGGAAAAATCCACAAAGTGGTAGATAATTCCACAAAGAATTCTTGCGAGGAAGAAAACACCTAGTATATCGCACAGTCATGGTGGATCGCCAAACATACAGATGGTGTGGATGGTACTGTGAGTTTTGTCCCGATGTGCGTTGGTGGAATTCGGCGGCTGGAATTAATCCGAACAATTTGTCTAAGTACTCCCCGTGGAAAAAGCTATAGAAAATGCATTGTAATACAACATTTTTTCGCAGCGACAATGAATCGAGCCGATCAGAAAGAACTCGGTCGTCGACGATTCGAGCCACTCTTTTAGCTGGATGCGGGGATGCTGGAGAGCGCGAATTTGCGCCTTGTAAAGTTGCAAACGGTGTACTGGCATGAAATACTGTCCCACTCTCTGAGCACGCCAAGCTTTTTAGAGGTTAATTTAGTCTTCCTTTCCAAGCGACCGCGGAACTGTACGTCATTCGATATGTCGATGCCGAGGACTCCGATGATGGCTAAGGCAGCATGGGAAGTGCTCTGACATTGAGGAGATACGACAAAGGAGTTCGTTTTAGCGGTAATCGCACAAACCTGTGTTTTCTGAAGTTTGAACTGGTTTAACTTCAGACACAAGTTTGTTCCGATACTCAATGACATGTTCCCGAGAAATATTAACACGGCCGGTGTAAAAAGCATCACCAGTATTATAACCAGTAACAGCAACATATAACTGATATACAGAAGAAACAGCGTATATGATAGCACGCAGCCTTGTGGAACACTAGCATTAATAGGCTCGTAGTCGGAGTATGCACCGTCTACTACGACCTTGATGCTTCGATCGGCAAGAAAACTGATGATCCAATTGCACAATTCCTCAGGAAGCCTATAGGAAGGAAGCTTCTATAGAAGCGCTTTGTGTCAAAGCCCATCGAAGGCCTCGCTATGTCCAAAATAACGACCAAGGCCTCCCTCTTACTATAGTTGGGTCTGAGCGGTCGCCTTTTTAGAGATCGGGTTCACTAAAGCTATTTTCCATAAGTTCAGGATTACGCTTAGGGAGTAGGAGTACCGGGAAAGACGCCTTAGAACCGGTGCTTACTCCGGCGCACCCCTCTTCAGCACAATAGGAGAGACTCCGTTAGGCCCACTCGACTTGTTGACGTCCAGAGATCCTTTGCACACTGAGCACTGTAAATCGCATATCCAGCATGGAGCTATCACACTGCGGGATAGTCGGTGGTGTGTACCCCCCGTCATCAAGAGTCGAGTTGGACTCAAAAAGAGAACCTAAAAGACTTCCTCCTTTGCGGCATGGGTCAGTGAGTGTGAGTCGTTCTCCCTGTCCAGAGATAGAACAGATGGCTGATAGAAGTTCCCTTCCTTGGACAGCCTTGGCAAAGCATTAATAAAATTAGAGATAGAGAAGAGAGCTTGAGCAGTTTAAACTCTTTGAATAACGTCCAGTCAGTCAACGAAAGACGTAAGGTACCTACCAAATGATTCATAGTCTTATTTTTACATTTTTTTTAATCTTGTACCAAAAAATACAAAAAGAGCAACAAGTAAAATACTTGCGGGTTGCGGGTAATGTCTATTATATTTATTGAGAATATTATACCAAATTTTATTCTGTACATAAGTGGTGCTTGCAAAGGCAAGCTCAGCGCCCCCTCGAACCTTGTGCCCCAGGCTCCAGCCTGGTTAGCCTGTGGGTAAATCAGGCCCTGCTCATAATGCGAAGTATTAGAGAGTGCTCTATGATCGAAAAAAAATCCTTTCTTTTTTGCAACAATTTTTATCGTTATACTCTTGTTAGTTCATGAAACCAACATTATTTTTATACTATTCTACAGATAATTTATTGGAGAATAATTCTGTAACTTTCAACAATAGATTCTGTGTAATAGAAATGAAAAAAAAACCACTAAAATAGGCTAAATTTTTTTTCTGTAAAGCAATAAAATTACGTTTCAGCTTAAAAACTCGGTAACTTGAGAATAAACCCATCATTTAAGATACTTTTTTCTTCCTGAGCTTGAAGGATTTGGGATTTTAAATGGCCTTTTAACTCTGTGTCGCTTAATTATAATTAATGAAAATAAATAACTCTTATTGTCTTCTTGATTTATTGGGCTACAATCAACCAGTCACAGTCTGCTTCACTGCATACAAACTAGTATCACTTCGTCAAGATCACTAAGGTAAAGGACCCAGTTATTGACCTTGGTCCAGTTTTTGACCCTTTCAGCTTTAATCGAAATTAAAAAAAACTTAAATAATGAAATAAATTACACGAGAATATAAAGTAATATATTCTATGCCTAATTAATAGCAATTACGAATTTATCAAATATAGCTATATGATATATAATAGCTAGATTTAAAAAAAAGATTGAAGAAACTTAAGAGAGTTATTTTTCACTTGTAGTTTAAGTACGTCGTGTAAGAGTGTACGAAGTTTGAATCAAAAGCTTTTTCGATTCAAACTTCACAAATGGGATAATACACACATGGCCAGGTCAATAGTTAATGATTGTATAGTTAAGTACTAAAATATTTTTTTTTCAATTTTATTGCTAAAATGTGGAGGTAAATAACTGCGCCCAATTTTTTTACGCCTGTTGCAGTTGTTGACCCTAATTATAAGCAAGGTTATTTGTGTATTGTTATATTGATAAAACGTCAAAAGGTAAAAATTTATTGTATTATCGATTGTTTTTTTATTATTATTATTTTCTATTAAAATATTTAAAAAAAATATTGAACCTTTATTAAAATGGACTAATTTTATTTTGTCATACAAAAAAATTATTTTGAGTAATAACATTATGGTTATTAAAAATAATTCAATATCTATTAAGTCTTATTTCAAAATATCCATAAATAACGTCAAAAGTGATAAGTTGTTTTCAATTCAAGGGTCAGAAACTGGGCCACAGTGAGGGTCAGAAACTGCAATCTGAGAATTGACGAGGGTCAGAAGCTGGGTCCGTGGACCTCGGTCTTTTAAACATTTACTTCAAATATTAACGAAATAATAAAAATAATACGATTTATGAGATATTATTTAGAACATCCTAAACTTGCCGATAAAAACATATTTTTTTTTAAAGTTCAGTTTTCTAATAACTATTTCACTTTAATATCAAATTTTACTCTTAAAATGTCAGAAACTTTTCCCTTTACCTTACATGTAAATATAAATAGTTACATGTTCATTAAAACTATATTACTTATAATGCTCATTGATTATACAGGGTATTTTTGAAACGCTCCCGAAAACGAAGACAGACGACAGTAACAGTAACAGTAACAGTAACTATATCTTTGATGATGGTTGAAATATAAAATCGATCTTGATGAAAAAAAAATCATCTTTTCACAACGTTTTATTAGCTTTATTCACGCTCCATCATGTTAGTACAGCTAAATAAAACGTTAATTTCATTTAAAAAATCATGAAAATACTTAAAACTTAAACCAGCAGTGGAATTTAAAATAACTAAATCATAAAATCAGCTGACTAGGGTCAATATCCGCGTCGAAGCCAAACTCTTTTATCTAGGTCGGTACAGGTCCTGTCACGTAAAAAGAACGCTCAGTGACAGTGGAGGGAGTGTGTCTGCGCATGGGTACAGTTGCGTTCTAAAGTACTACATGGTACTAGGCTATTGTTTTATAATATTATAATAGTAATTAATGGTTTTATTGTAGAATCATAATAGGTACTTTACTAGCTACTTAGAACTTTGGAAGAGGTTGGAATTAAAAATGGATAATGTTTACTTGAGGATTATTTTTTATTTCTATCGTAAAATATAAAGTAGTTTGTAACAAGAAAACTTAAGCTGGAACATGGAACATGGAAGCCAGATGTCGATGGTGTGTTGGTGTTACTGGATGCTACTTCATCATCACTTTCATCTTCGCTTGAGCTTCCGTCATCAGAATCATCATCATCAATGCGAATGATAAATGTTTCCGTCATCAGGTCGACCACATGGTAATTTTTTCGGTATTCTTCCTCAATACTTTTAACTTTACTGCACAATTTTCCCCATTCACCTTCTATTTACCTTTTCGTTCACTAGTTCAGTCATAAAACAATAGATATAAATAATTTTTCTTTCCTTCCTTTTTAAAACCATCGTCGCGCGTCGTACAAAGAAAGCTGTGTGTGCGACTGTATTTTGGGAAACATCGAATTTTCAAAGCGCGGGAAGAATGAGGAACCAATAGCTTGCGCACTCAGTAATACTGGCGAGCAATCCCCCGTCGCGCCCCCTTCGTACCACGCGCTGCCGCCGCCCGGCCGACTGTGTGTCACCTCGCGTCAGCGTTGCCAACATATGGGGAATTTCCCAAATTGCGGGGAATTTAAAGAATGGGGATTGATATTATGCGGGAAAAATGCGGGGATTTTGAAAATCGATATACTTATCTTAACATTTTTGTTAGGTTGCTTATGAATATCGAATGACTTCCTTTTTTTTAAATATCTTCATTGCACCACATTTAAGATTTATTTCGGCAACTTTTGTGTATCATTTAATAGAAACAGAAACAGAAACAGATTCAGATTTTTTTTATTCAATATAGATTATAAATAATACTTATTGAAAGTAACTCTTTTGTTTAATTACCACTGGTTCGAAAAAAAACCTCTGTCCTGGGAAGAACCAGCAAGAAACCCAGCGGGACTTTTTTTTTAAATAACAGCTTACAATCATGTATGTTACACAATTAACCACACAAAACAAATTAGAAATAGTTTGGTAGCGAACACCTCAGTCCCAGTGGTTATTATCATCCATAAATTCCTTAATATTATAATAATCCTTTTTATACAAACTATGTTTAATAAAGTCTTTGAATTTTGAGCAGGTCGAATTTTGTATATTTTCTGGGATTTTGTTGTAAAAGCGTATACATCGCCCCAAGAATGAATTACTGACTTGGTGGAGTCGAGTTACTGGTACTACTAGCTTGTGTTTGTTCCTAGTATTTACAGAATGAATATCACTTATTTGAATATCACGCTATTTTGTATAACTACTTTTATTTTTGTGTACGTACATAACATTTTCATAAATGTATTGAGAGGCCAAAGTTAATATATAAATTTCCTTAAATTTTTGTCGGAGCGACTCTTTAGGTTTTAAATTATAGATTGCTCTTATGGCCCTCTTCTGTAAAACAAATATAATTTCAGTGTCAGTTGCGTGTCCCCATAGCAAACTACCATACGACATTATGCTATGGAAATAGCTAAAGTAAACAAGTCTAGCTGTTTCCACACTGGTAAGGTTTCTAATCTTTTTTACAGCATATGCTGCAGAACTAAGTCTGCTTGCTAACTTTGATATATGGGAGCTCCATTGAAGCTTCGCGTCTAGTGTTATTCCAAGAAAAATGGTGGTATCGACAAGACTCAGTTCCTCCCCATTTAAGATTACATTAGTATTTAATTGTCTGACATTTGGAGTCATGAACTTCATACATTTCGTTTTAGTGCTATTTAAATGCAAGTTATTAACATTAAACCAATTTACTAACTTAGATATAGCATTATTTACTTCGTCATATTTTAATAATTGTCGTTTTAATTTGAAAATTAATGAAGTGTCATCAGCAAATATTACTACATTATGGATATCCCCTACTATGTAAGGTAAGTCATTAATATATACAAGAAACAGAAAGGGGCCGAGAGTTGAGCCTTGAGGCACGCCCAATTGTACTATCGACCCGGAAGAGCTCATACTATTAATGACAACTTTTTGAGTTCTGTTACTTAAATATGAAACAATTAATTTAAGAGCGTTACTTCTTACACCGTAGTGTTGTAGTTTCCTGATTAATGTTTCATGGTGAACACAATCGAAGGCTTTGGATAGGTCGCAGAATATACCCAAAGCATCCTGTGAATTCTCCCATGCATTGAAAATATGTTTAATCAGCTCAACACCAGCATTAGTTGTCGAGCTTTTCTTTTCTTATTTTTTTAATTTTAAAGCAGAGAACCGCATGCATATAAATGCAGATATTGTGGTACTTTTTAATGGCAACAAGGGAAGGAATTAAAAATACTCCATGGAGCAAAATGCTTGTTACAAAAATATGGAAAGTGTGAAAAAAAATTTCGGTAAAAAAAAACAAAAAATGTTAGTTTAAAAGAAATCTTATAAAATTAGTTAAAAATTGCTTAATTTCTTAAAATAAAATTGAGGGGAATCTTTTGAAGTTGTTTTGTCCTTAAATTGGGGAATTCGACATGGATTTTCGGAGAATTTTGCAAATTGGTGTTGGCAACATTGCCATGTTGCACCGAAATTTACCTACTAAGATTTGTTTGGAAGCGACAAGAATTAGAGGCGGCAATCACAATAAAACTTGCATGTAATTTTTAATAGTTTTGACATACCTCTTTTCAAATCAAAGTATTGCACGGATTAAAAACGGAAAGTCAATTAAAATAAAGTAAAATAATTATTTTTTAGATTAATTAATTGTCGATCATAATTGCAATTAATTTTAACTATTAAATTATTCAATAACATTTCATTTCTATTTTCTTGTACAAAATCAAAGATAACGATGAAATATTGTTTATAATTGTGTAAGTGAGTACCCAAGTAAGTACGATTATTAATTTCAATATCATTTTTGTAGTAACGAACTGCTTGTTTCGTCAGGGTACAATTGATTGTCTAAGGGCGGATTCGACCAAACTTAGTATAAGTCTTATCCTGAGAATAAAATCACTAATTACTCGCGAGTTAGAGAACTTTCGTTTTACTAAATCTTAACCCAGGTATAACTGTCTATCCGAGAGTAAATTGCTATACCGCCAAATTTCATGGAGTAAACAATTTATCCCAGAGTATTTTAATGGCAGCCGCTACATTTTAACAGCTGTTTTCGTAAGCTTTGTTGAAAAAGTAGGATATTTTATCGTTGTGCATTTATAATTTCTTGTATTTTTGTGATAATTGTAGGGATTATTTTTTAAATAATGCGTTTACTTAATATGATCGAAGATTCTGACAGTGATGAAGAATACATTCCAAGGCGTCCACGATGGATTAGAGAAAGGAACAATTACTTCGATAACTATGATGACTGTGACTTTGCAATAAGGTTTCGATTGAAGGATTCGATTTCGAAAAATTGTGTCTCGCTCAAAGATTTAAAATTAAAATATTATAGTAGGTAGTATTTGTACCTATGATACCTAAAGTTCCTTTTTCTTTCAGAAATTTCTCAATATCTCCAGTAAATCAGTTGTTGGCCACTTTGAGATATTATGCAACAAACTGGACACAAACAAGCATTGGAGACTACTGTGGTCTAAGTACGCCAACAGCAAACAAAATTGTACACAGAGTTAGTGCTGCAATAGCTGCATTGCATACAGAGTACATAAAATTTCCTGAATCACCTCAAGAAATAAGATATGAACAAGATAGATACGTTTTACCAAATAGCTCGTTTTCCAAGAGTAGTTGGAGCAATGGACTGTACGCACATTCGCCTCACATTCGTACCCTTAAGACTCGAAGTAGGTGGGATGGAAGCCGAGACATTTAGAAACAGAAAAGGATACTACTCTATTAATGTCCAAACTATATGTAATGCCAATTTAGAAATAACCGACATAGTCGCAAGATGGCCAGGTTCAACTCATGACAGCACTATATTTAATAATAGCGTCCGGAAACCGCATTTTGAGACTGGTCGCTATGGCAATGCATTATTATTGGTAGACAGAGGATATGCTGCAAAGAGTTATACCATGACTCCGTTAGAAAATCCAAGGACACCAGCTGAGCAACTGTACAATGTGTCACAAATTCGTACCAGAAATCCTGTAGAAAGAACCTACGGTGTATGGAAAAGACGATTCCCAGTGTTGGCACTTGGGATGCGAGTAAAATTAGAAAAAGCACTAACTGTTATCATAGCCACAGCAGTTCTACCTGATGACCCATAAGTGCTATTGCCAGCTCCGTGGGATGAATTATTAGAACTTGGCCAAATGCAGAGCTTGGAATCAGCACAGCATTCTACTGGCCAGTTAGCACGCAATACATTAATAACTAATTATTTTTATAGTTTATTGTAGCTATGGAATCTAGCCAGTTCATCACAGTGATTCCAAATCTAATTGTATATTATACAAATTAAAAAAAAAGGAAGAAGTATAAAATAATAAGTTGAAATAAATAAATTTATTATTTTATTGGTCTTTTAGCAATTGCTTTTTCTTTAATCTTAAATCTATTAATAAAATATGGGTCTTTAATTTTTCTTGTTTCAATTGCTCCCTTTTTATTTGTAAGTCGAGATCGTTAATTGAGTTTAAATGTAGTGATGCCTTTTTAGCAACACTCTTCTGGAAATCAATTGCTTCAATTTTTTTCTCATGCAATTTTTGCAATGATGATGTTGAAGCTACATATGTAGGTCGCCTTCTTGAAATCCACAATTTTTTTAATTTTCCTTCTTACTCATTGGTATCATATTGAAGTGGTGTAGCAAAAGGAGTTCTTAACATTTTAGGAGTATAATCACTCCAATCCTAAAACAAAGATTGAAAATGTAAACAATATACTGCCCATATTATATTTTATCAAACAGTAGTAGAGCCAAACTGCAGCTTCTGCTATTGCACGGATGGGCAGGCTCGAACCATATAAGTACCATCACTTCACAGAATACCAGCTTGAAGTAGAAGCTTTGCTTCTGCGTTTCGCTTGGTTAGTGCAGGTGGCCGGAGGCCCAACCCCTTTTAAAAGGCCCGCAATGCATCTGCAATTCCCCTGGTGTTGCAGTTGTTCATGGGCAACGGTCAAATGCTTGTATGCCCACTATCATATAAAAAAAATTATCTCACTAAAGATTTTAATCAGAAAATTAAAAACAAGTATAATGATTCTACTACCATGCTGAACACAAATTATGGGCAAGTCTGGCTTTCTTTATTCGACAGGGCATGTTGTAGCATTGCAAAGAATGACAGACTTCGCTATACTAAGCACTATTTATAGTAGTAGTCATGAAATTTATGTATACATTTACTATATACTATGAGTTGCTTCAGGTAAAGGTGTAGGGCTACAGATATTATTAATGTGTTATGATTTTACCTGCATTTCTACTTCATTCGAGTCAATCCCAGTCTTTCGAATCTCATCAATGTCAGTTTCAAGATCTGTAACCAAATATTAAAGTTATAACAATTTTGTTTGGTTTCTCTAGGGTGCTTAACTAAACTGCAAGATACTAACCTTTCCTACATAATTGTGGCTCCTCAAGCAAAATAACTTGAGCCTCAGCAAAATTATGGCTTTCTAAGCTTTCTGGGGCAACGCTATCACTGTCAAAACGGTTGAAAAGCCCAACAGCACTAGTTTTAATCAAGGATATGATTTTTGTATCAAGAGGATCTTCTATTTTGGGATTTGCTGGTCCTCCACCTAAAAATAGTACAAAATGATTAAAGTAAAAGTAGTAGTAGTGTAGTGTTGGTTCTAAAAATATTTTAACTATAAATAATCCCATCATGTAGGAGACAAAGATAATCAATAATCAGGTCACAGTATTTTACTACCAAGTACTTAATAATAATGGAACATGACCTAAAGATCTTTGGGATAAGCATGTTCCCAGTAGTGACTAACAATATATAAATGTATGTAGGCATGTCTCAGTCTGCTGCTCCATCAGTTACAAGATCATCTTTCTAATATATATTTATAGGTTTTTGCCTAGTTACATAAATAACGGGATCAAAACGAATAATGATATCGTAAGGTAGGATAAAAACTAACCTGTTTGGATTTTATGCATCCTCCTGTATGACTCTTCCTTTTTGGCCTTTTTTTCATATATTTCCTCTCATTTTTTAAATTTTCTGCTGTACGCGAGCAGTGTGTCGTTTGACTGTTATAGTCGTGGCATATAATTTGCCATTCGGACAATTTTTGCTTCATCGTAACCCCGTCTGTTTTTTTATTTTCAATGACACGAAAATGTTTTTCTACTAGTTCTAACAATATAAATTTTTCTGAAGGTAACCAATTTGGGCTACGTTTCCTTTTTTCTGCAGACATTTTATTTTAAATTTTCAAGAGATAAGAATAAGAAATCAATCAACTGAAAACTCGACTCGTGTTAATATTCTATAACGTGTTCAGTGACAGTTGACACTTATAATCCGGCAAAATTAAGTGGACAGAATATCTTGCATTGCGCTATATAAACAATTGTATTTCGATTTTAGTTGGCTTACATGTTCATTCATTTTTCATTCACCAACTCCAGAGTAAAAATACCCAGTATTAACTACTCTACGGTTGTGTGGGAAAAACGCAAACGAAGTTATCTGAGAGTAAGAGCAAAGAGTAAAATTATTCGAGGGTTAGTTACTCTGGAGTAACATGGTATTTGGTCGAATCCACCCTTATTGTATTAAAAAATTACAACTATAACTTCTAAATTCCATATGAAAGACTAGTCGTAGGGATCATATGGAAACTAAACTTATAAAATAAAATTTGGCAAAGTCATAGCATTTTACGGTCTGTGGGAATGTTCAAAGTGTTTACCGCAAGGACGTTATGATACAGTAGGCTTCAGTTTTGGCGGGATTCATTATTAATTTTAGTTTTTGAGACAGTTCCGTGTTGACTTTGGACACGCGTGCGCGAGCGACAGTTCAATTATTTTGTTTATTAAATTTTTATTGTTATTACTTGGTATTACCTACTTGTTATTACGTGTTATTCTTGTTGTTACCTTCTTTGTTTCCTTTTTGTTTTAATAATGCCTAACGCGTACGTTTATAGTGCTCGTGAATACGGCAACATGTTAATGTGCCTTGGAGAAGCTTGCGGGAATGCTTCGCGTGCATTACGAATTTACCGAGAGAAATTCCCGACCGCTCGACACCCAGCTGACTCTCGTCTGATAACAGCAGCATTTCAGCGAGTGTTGGAAAATCGGCCCATTGCTCCGGTAGCGGCAGGAGGTGGAAGTCAAATGACTGTTCACTCCGAGGAGCGCATTTTAGATGTTGTTCGCCGGTATCCGAACCTAGGTACACGAAGTATCGCTAAATTGTTAAGACGTCGGGATGGAACAAGTGTGTCATGCTGTGCAGTTCACAAAGTGTTAAAGCGTAACCGAATGCGGCCACACAAAGTGCAAGCTTTAGTTCTTTTAAGGCAAATGGCAGGTTTATTTAAGAATCGCATACTGGGACCAGTGTTTCTGCCACAGCGACTTAACGGACAGCGATACCTAAACTTTATAAATGAACAGTTGGTTGATATTTTAGACGACCTATAGTTGGCTGAATATCGCCGCACATGGTTCCAGCATGATGGTGCACCTCCACATGTCGTGAGGTTCGTCCGTGAGCGCCTTACCGAATTATTTGATGATCGCTGGATTGGCATCATCAAATAATTCAAAAAAACCGTTTTTTTATGAGGTACAAAAATTTGAAAATATTCTGATAAATGCTTTCGATAAGGTACAAAGACTTCCAAAAAGAAATCCAAAAGTAGGGATATAGTTAGAATGGCATCGCCTCACCATAAAAAATCACGATTCGATATAAACTATGAAAATAATAACTACAAATTTTTATATCTGACATGATTAATAGATATCGAAAGTTTTTTTTTATAGGATAAGGGTGACAAACGAGCACACAGTCCACCTGATGGTAAGTGGTTGCTGCGGCTCACAGACATCTACATCTATCCTCGATTACGAACCAAAATGCAGATGCGTTATCACCCATTCTCTATACTCACCATACGAAACACAGCAGCGTTAAGCTGCTATTTTACACTGGTATTCTGTGAGAGCGTGGTCCTTCCCCGTTCGAGCCGACCCATTCGTGCTACAACTATACTACTAATATAGCTGCAGCATGGCTCTACTACGTAAAATTATACCTTGGAATTAAAATGAATAACATTCTAAATAGTATAAATAGAAAAATAATTGTAGTAAACAAAAATAAAAGGACAGAACTTAATAAACAAATTTAAACCAAAAGTATGATTTTATATTTTATATCTTTATATGCACTTCGTTTATCAGAAACTCGTATATTTAATGACATTAAATTATAATATTTTGCTTAAAAATACCAATAATAATAGAACAGGAGGTTCAATTATTAATATGAAAAAAAATTCAAGCGTTATATTTAGACAAGTATCATTAAGATATTCTAAGACATCTTGGATACGACAAGAAAAATAATAATATTTAAGTAATATAATATAAGATTTAGCAAAACCCTCATAACATAATGAATGAGAATTATTATGATTATGACATACGTAGCTAGTCATGAACAGCATATAACATTAGCGCTATTTGTACTTCTAAATTTCGTTTCACTTCTTTCTCTTTTTTCTGCCGATCGTCGTACAAAATCCATGAACCATTTTTTCTCTTACAAATGGCAACATAGTGCCAAATTGGTTTCCATTCTACTTCACTTTTAACTTCATTCTCTTTGTTATCATCTTTTTGTTTCGTTTTCTTCATGTTTTGACTTGTTTTTGTTCGGTAAATATTATTTGTTCTTGTTTTGGAAATCGTCGGAGGATAATATTCCCACCAGTTTCATAACTCGTGAGTCCGTAGGTTGCGTGAATTTATCAGGAATTCCTTGAAGTTGTTTTCTTACTGGTGCTCCAACCAAATCTCCTGAAAATATTATGTAATGTCATCTAACTAAAGTTTCTAATCTTTATTCTCTAACCTTCCAGCGAGTGCTCTATGTGTTTTTTTGTGATGTAACAATATTCAACCTATATGATATTTATGCAGTGCGAATAAGAAAGTAAAAAACACGCGAGTGATGAAGGGTTAACTATTTATAAACTCAAAAAAATATACTATAAGTACCTATTTTTATACTTTCTTTCGTGGTGTATTGAGTGCATCCGATACCATTATATCGGTATGTCCTTGAAGTATAATCGTCTAAAATATGATCGAACTTCCCGAAAGTATCTTCTCTTATTGGTATTACAGCCAGGGTTATAACTCTTGTTAAACATCCGTTGGAGTAGGTTAAAGTTTCTTCGAAGCTTGGAGTACATTTAAAGAGCTTACCAGCAAAACTCGCGACTTGAGCCTCACATGAAATCATGACATTATTGTGAGTTCGTGTCGAAATATCAAAATGTTCTAACAATACCTTAGCTCTTGCACGATACGTCCCGCTGCTCAAACCCTTTAAAGAAGTAATTACCAGTTCGAACAACTTGTTCTCTTCGTCTGTAACCATCTATCGATAATATTACAGATTATTTCAAAGTTTCCAGTATTATTATAGTAATTCAATAAGCTTTTAATTATAATTTAAAAAATAAAACATTTACCATAGTTACCTTTTTGTTTACGAGGGGAAAGTCACACGCTGCCACCAACAACATTTGAAAAATGCTGTCAAACGGGCAGGTGTATTGCAGACTTACAGAAAGATTCCAATTTTATTGGCTACTAAATCTTTCGAATCACCACATTTTAGAATAGGTAAACCATGAACTCTTTCGTACGCCAAAATTTCAACCACATTTTTGCACGTATTTTTAATATATAAAAAACGTGAGCGATTTTTTGTGAGTTATAGGTTCACCCTGGCCTCGCCAATTTTCAAAAGTTCTCTTTCCTAGCATTTATTTTGTCTAGTTTTTGTAAATTTTACTGCATTGCTGACATACTAACTTTCATCGCTGTCTTCGACAGAGTGTGATTCTTCGTTAACCAAAGTTTCATTGCAGCGAACACATTGATAATGAAGACCACCCATGTCATTATTATTATTATTTTTACAGTTATCATTGTTATCATTGCCTTCATTATTAGAATTATTGTATTCGGAGGCATAATCATCACTAATTGTAATATCGAAATTATTATTGTTGTCAATCAAAGACTTGTCAGCATTTTCGTCGATATCATCATCATCATTGTTGTTGATCAAAGACTCACCAGCATCTTCGTCATCGATTTTTATTTGATCCTTGGTTGATGGATGAGTTGTAAACTGATGGGCTAACGTTTGGTTACATGCTCGACAAAGTCGTTTCTGACTAAATCCTTACTCTTCGCCATCTACAGGAAGTGAGCATTGCTGTAGAGTATGGGCTGGCTTCAGACACTGGATGCAAATGTAATTTCCTGATGGTGAATCACCATTTTCAAATGCAGGACAGATATCATTCTTTTCACTGTCATCACAAGCCTTTCTTTTTGTGGCAAAAAACTTATTAATATTTGCATCTACCACACTTATCCTCCCTAATAGATATTTCAGGTGCTTTTCTACAGCAGCATCAACTCCTAAACCATTATATTTCTTTGAAACACCTCGTTTTAGGCGAGCAATTTCGCTCTCAACTGGAGCGCTGGATGCTGGTATTCTTCCTGATGATTTAAATTTAGTATGACAAATACTCGACCATAAAGGTATCCTCTTAATATCTCGCATTAGTTTTTTTACGAGGGGTTTATGATGAAGGGCATTTTCTTCAATACCTTTATCGTTTAAAGTATTAATAACTTCTTCATGTAAATGTTTTCCAAGCTCCGACCACGGTGTGTCATTGTCATCATCAACATTTTCATCCGCATCTTTGACCTGTTGATATTTGTCATTTCGATTATTTTCGACATTATCGTATGTTCCACTGTCACCTAACAAATTAATCAAAAGTTTAGTGAATGAGTGTTGTCAATAGATTACAATAGTGAAATAAAAATACAGACACAAATTCTTATGCTAAAACTGAACTTGCAAGAGAGTTTAATTTAAGTAGGCTTTGTTACAATTTCAATAAGTTTTTACTTATAAAAACTTACTTTACTTATGTTGAGTGCTAAAATATCGATGCTCACAAGTAAATGAATCTAACTTCATTGAAAAACAAATATTTAAAAAAAATCAAAATAGGAAGTTAAAAGTAAAATAAAAGTTACTAAAAAGTTAAATTATCCAAAAAATAGAATTTTGGAAATCCAACTATAATTAAAAGCTTTAAAAAAATTACATAAAGTTATTCTTCATAAGTATGTAACAGTGAATAGTATAAAATATTTTAATTTGTCTACTTGTAGCTTAAATGTCAATAAGGTGACAATATTAATATTTAAATGATCACAATTATCAATTAAAGTAATTTTTACCTGTTATAGATTTCCTTAAAAAGTCTTTTGCAGTTTGACAAGGTGAGTCACATCCTGATGGTAATTTCCCAGCT